>JBCEWE010000125.1:815000-817500 GCA_039877035.1 Silurus lanzhouensis | reverse complement strand
ATGGTTAAATACTATAAATCTAAAACACATCCAAGGGATATGAGGAGCTGCAGTAGTAACACAACTTTTGTGGAGTTCATGCAGCATTTCTGAAGCTGTAACTCTTTCATTCCAAACCAAAATTAAAACATTGATCTACAATGTTGTTGCTAAAACCACACCTGACGTTGTGTATCCGGGTGACGAGACTGGAACAGGCAGGACTGCTGAACCTGTAGCTGCAATTATTGTGTATATTTTTTCTTCCGTCTTTCTCACACACACACACACGCTACCACACACATGATGGAGTGGAGTCAGGAAGGAAAATCATTTCACTGGAATGTTCACACTCGGAGAGCGATCGCTGAGCAGCATCTTGACTAAAACAATGTACACTAGACTTTAGAACCATATACCTCATCAAAAACAGTGGGGTTTTTTTTGGAGGGGGGGGGGGGATTTAAAGCTTTCAGTGATACAGTATGGGTCGTGTAACACAGACGACTCGCTGCCCAGTGGGAGACATGGGGTGCCTTAAACCCCCACCACACTCCTGAGCAGCCACGCACGACCACATGCCCTATTTCACATCTAACGGCCTCTTTTACAGCCCTGTGTGTGTGTCTGTCTGTGTGTGTGTGTATGTGTGTGTGTGTGTGTGTGTGTGTGTGTGTGTGTGTGTGTGTGTGTGTGTGTGTGTGTGTGTGTGTGTATGTTTGTGTGTATGTGTGTGTGTGTGTGTGAGTGATCAGTTGGTAACATAGCGCTACTGGCGCTGATAGTGTTATCACTCTAATCCACATTGATCTGATTATCAACACTCAGATAAAGTGTATATCTGTGTGTGTGTCTGTGCTGTGGCATTTTTTTTATTATGATGTCTGCTGTCTGCACCACGGGGTTGTTCAATTGTCGAATGGGATTGGTCAGGCTTGTATAAAAGATAGTGTTTAACAATCTTAGTAAGAGAGATCATCGTGGACATCAGTCAGATTGGAGGAAGGGGTGGTTGAAGTGGAATAAACGCTTTAGAAAATAATACACTTCAGGATGATCACCAAGCATGGATTATTTTTGTTTCCATCTTTTTAACACCCTTTCCTTCTCAAATCCTGTCGGACTCAACTAGTTGAGCCATAGGTTCCTGTAAAACCAAGCAATAGGTTCCACTAGAACTGAGCTATAGTTTCCTGTACAACCATGGAGCCATGGGTTCCTGTAGAGCTGAGCCATAGGTTACTGAAGAACCGAGATTTATTTACCCGTAAAACCGAGCCATAGCTTCCTGTAGAATCGAGCTATTGATATCTGTAGGACTGAGCCATAGGTTCCTGTAGAACCTAGCTTTAGTTCCTACAGAACTGAGCCATAGGTACCTGTAGAGTTGAGCTTTAGATACCTGTAGAACTACGCCATAGGTTCCTGTAGGCTTGAACCATAGGTACCTGTAGAACCAAGCTTTAGTTCCTGTAGAACTAAGCCATAGGTACCTGTAGGGCTGAGCCATAGGTTCCTGTAGAACTGCACTTTAGTTCCTGTAGATCTGAGCCATAGATTTGGTGTTTTTGTTAATCCAGTCAGTATTGAGTTCCTCGGCCATTACAGTTTTGTGCAGTGAAGTGTGGTGTGGTGTTTAGGTGCTAGTGGTTGCGTGTGTGCTGTTGGTTCTGGTGACTGTGGTGTTTGTGTTGGTGTAGGAATTTCCTTCTGCAGCCCACATTCACAATTTTAAACATGTTGCACACCAGGGGTTCCGTTCTCACTTTGAGTTTGGACTTCAGGAGATTGTCAGAAGAAGTTGGTGAGGTAAGTGAGGACGTTAGTGAGGACGTTGGTGAGGTGGTAAGTGAGGAGGCTGGTGAAGAGGTTAATGAGGAGGGAGAAGAGCAGTGGGGAGAACACAAATTCCATGTACTTTCTCATACCTCATCTGGCAGCTACACTGAGGAGGAACATGAGGACGTATGGAGTGATGTAAGAACAGTTATATTAAATGTACAGTCCACTTATTCCACTACATTCCACTACAGTGCACTACCTCACAGATGTAAATGTAACCCTATGTTTATTTTTCCTCATTCACCTTTAACATTTTAACACACAGTGTCTCTTCTCTCTCCATCTCAGTGCTGATGATGTTTTTCTAAAGCCTTTTAACCTGTGTGTGTGTGTGTGTGTGTGTGTGTGTGTGTGTGTGTGTGTGTGTGTGTGTGTGTGTGTGTAATGAGTTCACCAGCTGTCCCTTGGGGAAACACTCTCACACTCGTGCTCTCAGCCACTCTTAACCTCTTTACACACTCGTGTGTTTATTTAGAAAAGATTAGGAGCGTAAAAGCCTTATATCCAGAGAGACAGAGAGACATGCAGATGCAGAGATGGCGTGTGTGTGTGTGTGTGTGTGTATATGTGTGTTGGAGAGAGTGTTGTGGCAGGAAATGTCGGGATTGTGGGTTTTTGACTTCCTGTGTGGCTGTTTGTGGTGACCGTCTTCACCACACCATGTGGACTTGCTGTTGCT
>JBCEWE010000125.1:792500-800000 GCA_039877035.1 Silurus lanzhouensis | reverse complement strand
GTTTGGAAAGGGTTATAAAGCAATTTCTGAGGATTTGAGATTTCCTCCACAGTGAAATGAAAGACTCATTGCTCAGTTATTACAAACGTAATAAACAGCAATAAACAGCCTTTTTCACGTAGGACCTGGCAAATTTGGACTGCTTTGTTCCCTTAATAAATGAAGGATCATTTACAAACTGCATTTTGTATTTACTCTGGTTATCTTTGTATAATATTAACATTTTCTTGATGATCTGTGTGTGTGTGTGTGTGTGTGTGTGTGTGTGTGTGTGTGTGTGTGTGTGTGTGTGTGTGTGTGTGTGTGTGTGTGGTGAGAGAGAGAGAGAGAGAGAGAGAGAGAGAGAATTCTTAACTTACCTTTTATTTTAACATAATCATTTACAAACAAAAGTTCACACACACGCACGCACGCACGCACGCACGCACACACACACACGCACACACACACGCACACACACACACACACACACAGTGTTACAGTGCCCTCTGCTGGTTGAACTGGCGTGCACTTAGTGGAGGTGTAACGATGTCAGTGTCAGAGTGTAAACTGTACTGTGATATTAGATTAAACTGAGTCCCTTCACATCGCCTACCGCACAAACAGGTCGACAGAGAATTTAAATGGCTGTTCATTTAGCCCTCATCCACCTGGATAAGAACAAAACATACATCAGAATGCTGTTTATTGTCCTGCAATTAAAGTTCTGCATTTAATACAGTCATACCCACTAAACTACTTACTAAGGTCAGTGACCTTGAAATCTGGAGTTTGGACAGAATCAATATTTGTCTAATAACATGACAAAAACATTAAAAATGTAAATAAAATACACCCTACTCATCAGAGATGCATACTCATAATTTGCACTGCTTTTCAGAAGTAAGTTCAATTCAATTCATTTCAATTCAATTCAATTGATTTCAATTCAATTCATTTTTATTTGTATAGCGCTTTTAACAATGAACACTGTCTTGAAGCAGCTTTACACAGATAATGTGGTGATTAAAAGTGAATATATTCTTTATAAGTAAGTTTGTCCCTTATGAGCAAGCCGGTGGCGACTGTGGCAAGGATAAACTCCCCGAGATGGCATTAGGAAGAAACCTTGAGAGGAACCAGACTCAAGAGGGAACCCATCCTCATCTGGGTTGCACCGAATGTCCATTTATAGCAGATATACGATGTTGCGGGGTACAGAGATGGTGATCAGAAGCGAACTGTAGTCCTGAGTCAGTGTAGCAGATTGTTGACATTAACTACACTCCAAATCCATCCTCAAAGCTCCAGTTCTTACTCCGGAATTTCATGGAACCACCCAAGGCGTTGATGAGAAATCGTCCCAAGCTGCACAGAGTGGCCTCCATTCGAAGAGAACACTATCCAGAGGCAGGCCTGGACGAAGTGGGAAGATCCACGGAGGAAAGAGGGGCAGGAACAGTGGTCACTGGAACCTCAGGAGCATGTTTAACTCGACCGAGAGAGAGAGAGAGAGAAAGAGAGAGAGAGAGAGAGAGAGAGTAGAGGGGTGACAGGAAGAGAAGGATATGGATTATTATATGTCTTTATTGTTGTAAGAAAGTTAATGTCACTGTGCAGTTTGGACTCCGGCAAGACTCGCTATGGCAGCATAAATAAAAGGGAGGACCAGAAGGTAACACCGACATGAGGGATCTCTGGGATAAGAGACGACCCACCACACCACCGTCAACAAACCCGAGTGAACGTGTGAGAGTGAGGGGACGACAACATACAAATATACCAGTTCACCAAACACTCTATATCCATGTTCCCTCCAGATCTGAGCCTTTACCTAAGAAAAATCTACTGATTAAAGACTTGACTAAATAAATAAGTTTTCAGCCTCGACTTGAACACTGAGACTGTGTCTGAGTCCCGAACACTGATTGGAAGGTTGTTCCATAACTGTGGGGCTTTATAAGAGAAAGATCTGCCCCCTGCTGTAGTCTTCATTATTTGAGGTACCAAGAAATAGCCTGCACCTTTTGATCTAAGTAGGCGTGGAGGAACATACTGGTACAGAAGTTCACTCAGATACTGCGGTGCGAGACCGTTAAGTGCTTTATACGTCAGTAGTAGTATTTTATAATCAATGCAAGATTTGATTGGGAGCCAGTGTAGACTAATTAAAACAGGGGTGATGTGGTCATATTTTCTAGATCTAGTGAGGACTCTTGCTGCTGCATTCTGAACTAATTGAAGCTTATTTATGCACTTACTCGCACACCCAGACAGTAAAGCGTTACAGTAGTCTAATCTAGAAGTAACAAAAGCATGAACTAGTTTTTCTGCATCCTCATATTTTTGCAGATATTGTGACCTTGATCGGAAAGCATTTCTGGCAGATCCTATGACCTGACCATACACCACAGTCATATTAGAAAAATGTTGAGGTTCTAAGTCTTAAGAGGTTGGAAAACTCTCTGGACATGCAGTTTAGAATTGTTGTTTCCTGCAAATGTTGCCAGCATTGATTGGTGATCAAATAAAATGCCCTGAACATAGTAAGGCATAGCAACTTATCTTACAGCTGTGAGATATTGTTGAGCTTGTTTGTGCTCCAATGATTTCCACAGGGCAGGTAGCCTATTTACAAGTTTTGATTGATAAATATTTGCATACCAGAATGCAGATTTTTGGGGAACATCCACTTAAACCTAAGCATCACTACCTAAATTATTATCCAGAACTTTTCATTCAATTTCTCTGTTGAAGTAGAGAAGGGAACTGAATTCATTGCCAGAGACTATGATGACAAGATAATTGAGTTAGTTGCTCATCTTGACTTTGATCATCTCCTTACTCTCATTAGTTATGATGTGACCATAAAAGGGATAGCTTATAAGAGCAACATGTTTGTGGTGATAGGCCATAATGATGAAGGGCTTGTAGTTGGACAAATCAAAAAGGCTGTCATTCATAAAGATTCAGCAGTATACTTGATCACTGAGGTATATCAGACTAGTTGGCAACCTTACAGTAAAGCGTATATCACTACACAAATGTAGGAGGCCTATTACTGTGTCATACTGTACGGTACTGTGGCATGTTTTTGCTAAATCTTTACCTTTCTAACCTTTCTTTACCACTATATTTTAGATTCATGTCCTACATGTCCATCTATAATAAAATAAAGGTTATCATCTTCAAGGTTTTGCTCAGCCTGTCTGAGGATATTCAAGAGCACGTGATCACTTCACTTGAACGCTCAGGTGTGGAATCAAAAGAAGACCTCAAGTATGTACAGCAGGAATATCTCAGATATTCCTTGCCTGTTATACAACAAAGGAAGCTTGTGGAGGCATTTAAACTTGGTAATTATTATCAAATTAATGTTAGTAGTTGTTCAGTCTAGTTATTGATAGTTCACCCAAAAATTTGCAGTGATGTAGATGACTTTTTTCTTCAGTAGAATGTGATTCATAGAAGTTAGTGGAAATCATCGCTGTGAGACTCACAAACAAATGAATACCCATTGCTAATGACAATATACTAGGTCTTGTAATGCCAAATGCTTGTTCTGTGAAAAAAAAATCACATTATTTACAACATTAATACCTTTAATCTACAGCCTCAACAAATGGTCCTGAGCATGTTCTTGAGTCTGGATTGTAGTGTTGCAAAGTGGCATATATCAAAGGGTTAAGGTTTAATAGACATCATCATGCAACAGAAAGCTCACACTCCAGACTGTTGTGAACGTGCTCTGGACCATTTGTTGAGGCTGCGGATTGAAGCTAGTAATGGTTTAAATAATGAACAGTCCAATTGTTCCACTTCATAAGACAAGACTTGTCTAAGACTTCATAAGACAAGATTAATACCTTTAGCTAAAGGTATTAATCTTGTTTTGCGTATATATATATATATATATATAATATATATATATATATATATATATATATATATATATATATATATAAAAAATATAAAAAAAATATATAAAATTAAAGAAAATAAAACCATTACTTGGTGATTTATAAAATGCATATCAATGTTAACCATCCCATAGGGAGAAATATATATATATATATATATATATATATATATATATATATATATATATATATATATATATATATATAAAGACGGTATCCAAGAAGACAGGGAAACTTGTCCATAAAAAGGCAACAACTGTGAATCCTCATGTAGCCACCCTCGTATAAAACCATTTAGATTTTGAGTAGGGCTTTGTTCAATAATGTAAACTCAGAGCGTTGTGTTCTACAGCTCTTAGATGTTCTACACAGTAGATGTTCATGTGAGGTCAGCATTGTGTTCTGCAATCACTACTTTATGTAAGTTCACAGCATTCTGTTTTGCAACCAAATGTTCATGTAAAGTCAGAGCATTGTTCTGCAAATCAGTGTTCATATGATGTCACAGCATTTTGATCTGTAACCACATCTATATGTAAAGTCTAAACATTGTGTTCTGTTCATTTGCAATGGTGAAGTGAAAACAATGTTAATAAATGCATTTTATATACTATTGGCTTTAATAAAAGCTTAAAGTTTAAAGGCCACCTTTGTGTTCAAGAAATTGTCTGTGGTTTCCATTTTAGAATGCAAATTTAAATAACAGAAAAAATAAATAAAGATCACATTCTATAGTATGTTAATAAAGTTTTTCAGTATTTTACAGTAATAAAGTTTATGATTATAGTAGGACAACTAAAACAGAATAACGGCAACCAAATACCTAAAGTGTTACACTGTACAACTTATATTTTATACAGCACAGTACTGTAATTTTTTTTACGGTAATCAACATTTGTGCTATATTACAGTAGGTGCAGTGTAGAATCACAGTTTTATGCTGGCAAATCTAGCTGCCAGTTGTTTACTGTAAATTAACAGATTTTTTTTCAGTGTAGATCTTTAAAAAAATTTACATTTACACAATTACATACACATATGTATTACCCAAATATAAAACATTTATTGCATTAATTTGATCTATTATTAAATATATTATTTAGAAGAGCAGACATTTTATTTAAAATTGTTTTTAAAATGTACACTGTTCAAATGATGATCACAAATGTTAATAATAATAAACTGCATTAATAGAAAATTAGAAGCAATTTTATGTTTTGCATTTCATTCCCCCTATCCGTACTGAAATTAAACTGAAAAAAAACAAAAAAAACAATATATGGATGCTTTTTATTGGGTTTAAATCTCGCACCCTGGGTTTCTCATGGATAGCATGATACACCAGAAAACTTACAGGGAATTGTTTTTATGAAGTTTGATGTTGAAATAATTAAATGTATTCATACAAATATAATTATTAATTATAAAAGAAAGTAAAATGCAGTATAGTACATGTACTCACTATAAATGTGATACAGTGTACTGTATTTCTACGAATTTACACAGTGTGTGGGAGCAGCTTAAACAATAAAAAAAAGCGGTTTTCCATTTATCAGAGTATATGTCAGGGATCCACCTGCCACGCCCCCTTTGGTGGCTCTCTATGCCTCCACTCTCCATAGAGCTGCAGGTTTAACCACGCACACCTGGAGCTCCTCATCACTCATGCCTCCACTCTCTCTGAAGCTCCAGGTTTAACGAGGCACACCTCAAGCTCATCACTCCACTCCTACATAAACCCCTCACTCACATTCACTCCCCGTTCGTTATTGTTTATGTTTGACTTTCTGTACTACATGTTTTGGCGTTCTGGTTTTCATGCAGGACTTCTCTCATCCGTTTTATCCGGACTCCAGAATCCCGTACCGGCTGCGCTTCCCCTCCCTGTGCATCTCGGGTCAGCTACGCTTCTCCCAATGCGCTACTCGGACTATCTTTCTCAACCGTAGGACTGCCGTGTGCTTGTGCTTGTGCTTGTGTGTGTGTGCGCGTATGTGCTTCTGTGTGTGTGTGTGTGTGTGCTCGTGTCTCTCTCTCTCCCTTATACGTGCATTAAAGCCCAAGCGAGCTGTATTCTGGCTTCCGCCTTCTGTTTCGCTCGCACCCTGACAGTATATTTGTTTTCCCTCAATAATAAAAAGCTTCATTTTTAAATCTGCATTTGTGTTTACTTGTGTTATCTTTTACTAATATTTAAATTAGGAAATTAAAAATTAGGACATACCACTGTATTTCAAGTGTTTATTTCTTTTAATTTTGATTATTATGGCTTACAGCTAATGAAATCCCAAAATTCAGTATCTCAGAAAATATTGTGAAAAAGTTTCATATTGAAGACTCACACTTTAATCAGCTAATAAACTCAAAACACCTGCAAAGGTTTCCTGGGCCTTTAAATGGTGTCTCAGTCTGGTTCAGGCTACACAATCATGGGGGAAGACTGTTGACTTGACAGTTGTCTAGAAGATGATCATTGACACCCTGCACCAGAGTGCTGTATCCAAGCACATTAATGGAAAGTTGGAAGGAAGAAATGTGGTAGAAAAGGTGAAACGAAGCCCATTCAAGATTTTGGGGAAAATTCACAATGTGGACTGCAGCTGAAGTCAATGCTTCAAGAGCAATCACACAGACGTATCCATGGGCTAAAACTGACGCATTCCTTGTGTCAAGCCACTCCTGAAACAGAAACAACGTCAGAGGTGTCTTACCTGGGCAAAGGACTGTTGCTAAGTGGGCCAAAGTTGTCTTTTCAGATGAAAGAAAATTTTGCATTTTATTTTGAAATCAAGGTCCCAGAGTCTGGAGGAAGAGAGGAAAGCCACAGAATCCAAGTTGCTTGGGGGGTTTGCACAGTCAGTGGTGGTTAGGGGAGTCATGTCAACTGCTGGTGTTGGTCCACTGTGTTTTATCAAGTCCAAGGTCAGCACAGCCATCTACCAGGAGATTTTAGAGCGATTCATGCTTCACTGTGCTGACCAGCTTTATGGAGATGCTGATTTCAATTTCCAACAGAAGTTGGCATTACCCACACTGCCAAAAGTACTAATACCTGGTTTAAGGACCATGGTATCCATGTGCTTGATTGCCAAGCAAACCCGCCCGACCTGAACCAGAAGGAGAATAACAACATAAAGATAACATGTCAGTAGCGTCACAGAGCGGGAGCCCTACCTGAGTACTGAGTTCTGTACATGTCCATACTTTTCAGTAGTCCAACATTTCTGTGTTAAAAAAAATGTTTTTTGATTTTTGAGTTATATTCTAATTTTCTGAGATACTTAATTTTAGGTTTTCTTTAGCTATAAGCCATAATCATCATAATTAAAAGAAATCTTCTTCTTCTTCTATCGGCTTCTCTTATTAGGGGTCACCACAGTGGTTCATCCGTCTCCATACCCCTCTGTTCCTACTGCATAATTCACGGCTGTCACACTGTCCTCATACATGTCCTGCACCACCCTTACATACTTCTTTGACACACCTGACTTCCTCATACCTCATACAATACCACAACTCCTCTCTCGGCACCCTGTCATACGCTTTCTCTAAATCCACAAACAACATTCTCAAAGCAAATAATGCATCTGTGGTGCTCTTC
>JBCEWE010000125.1:600000-787500 GCA_039877035.1 Silurus lanzhouensis | reverse complement strand
GGTAGGGTGTGCTGTTGGACTTGACCCAGGTGACCCGTCTCCATGGGTTTGACCCAGTCTGGTTGGTTCTGCTGGTTGGCGCGGTAACATTTACGCTGGGATTTGCTGGCTGTGTCGGAGCGCTGAGAGAGAACATCTGTCTGCTGCGATTTGTAAGAGCGTCGTTCACATTCTAGTGTATATCTATTACATTTGTACAAGTAAAATCACACTCTGCAGTACTGTAGTGTACTGATCTGCTCCAAGTTCTGTTACCACTGTGTTATTCTTAGATCCCACACAGACTGTCTCACTCTAAACAACCCCATGGTGTGTGTGTGTGTGTGTGTGTGTGTGTGTTTGTGTGTGTTTTTATAGTTCTCAAGCATGATTGGTTTCATTTTCTTCCTGGAGCTGACGGCGGCTGTGTTAGCGCTGGTGTTTCAGGATCCTCTGAGAAATTGGATCAGCGACTTCTTCATAGTGAATGTAAAAGGGTACAGAGACGACATCGACCTTCAGAACCTCATCGATTCACTGCAAAGAGTGGTACATACATAGCCACACACGCATGTAAAATGCCAGGATGCATGTTGACCGAACAAACCAAATTTGTGGTTAGGTGTCCACAAATCTTTGGCTTAAGTGTGGGCTAAATAAACCCTAATCCTAGATCAGCACTGGATTTGGTTCGGAACAAAAGTCATATTTCAGAAAATAGTCAAATTGATGGAATTTTTAAAGGGATACAATTTTGCCACATTGCGAGAGAGCAGAATTCTAGCATGTAGAAGCACTTCTCTGAGACAATCCAACAAGGTTGTTTTTATATGTATTTAATTCGGAAAAATTGAATACCTAAAATCATCTAGCTATCTGTTGTGTTGTTGAGCTTGTGGGATTATCGAACTACTCAATTTTGTGTCTAGAAGATCTCAGAGAAATTAATTTTGCTTAATGAACTTTACACACTTGACTGGGATTGCAGAAGAGGAAACAACGCTGGGTGTGTCAATGCAATATCAGCAGGAAAGGGAAAGAAGACATTTCTGTAATGCAGGGAAATGAAATTCTGAACTAAATAAGCGCTTCACTTGTACCACATTTTGTTATGTTATAGCCTCATTCCAAAATCGATTAAATTCATTATTTTCCTCAAAATACTACAAACAATACCCCATAATGACAACATGAAAGAAGTTTGTTTGAAATCTTTGCAAATGTATAAAAAATAAAAGACAAAAATAGAAATCACGTTCATAAGTATTCACAGCCTTTGCTCAATACTTTGTTAAAGCACCTTTGGCATCAATTTCAGCCTAAAGTCTTTTTGATGATGCTACAACCTTAGCACACCTACTTTTGGGCAGGTACTCCCATTCTTCTTTGCAGAACCTCTCAAGCCCCATCAGTTTGGATGTTAAGCGTCGGTGCACAGTCGTTGAAGTCTGGGCTCTGGCTGGGCCACTCAAGGACATTTACAGAGTTGTCCCGTAGTCACTTATTTGTTATCTTGGCTGTGTGCTTAGGGTCATTGTCCTGTTGGAAGAGAAAGCCCCAGGCTTCAGTCTGGCCACTTTACCATACAGGCCTGAATGGTGGAATGCTGCGGAGATGGTTGTTCTTCTGGAAGGTTCTCTTCTCTCCACAGAGAAATTTTGGAGCTCCTTCAGAGTGACCATAGGCTTTTTGGTTACCTCCCTTCTACCGCGATCGCTCAGTTTGACCAGACGGCCCTCTCTAGCAAGTCCTGGTGGTTCCAAACTTCTTCCATTTACGGATGATGGAGGCCACTGTGCTCATTGGGACCTTCAATGCTGCAGAAAGTTTTTTGTTCCCTTCCCCAGATCTGTGCCTCAATATTCATGGCTTGGTTTGTGCTCTGACATGCACTGTTAACTGGGGGACAGCTGTATGCCTTTCTAAATCATGTCCAATCAACTGAATTTAATTTCTAATTAAGCTGTAGAAACATCTCAAGGATGGTCAGTGGAAACATGATGCACCTGAGCTCAATTCTAAAAAGTCCTGATTTCTTCTATTTTGGCATGTTTGTCACACTTTAATGTTTGAGATCATCAAACTAATTTAAATATAGGCAAAAGATAACACAAGTGAACACAATATGCAGTTTTTAAATGAAGGTTTTTATTATTGAGGGAAAACAAAATCCAAAACTACATGGCCCTGTGTGAAAGTGTTTGCCCCTAAACCTAATAACTGGTTGGGCCACTTTTATCAGCAACAACTGCAATGAAGCGTTTGCGATAACTTGCAGTGAGTCTGTTACAGCGCTATGGAGGAATTTTGGTCCACTCATCTATGCAGAATTGTTGTAATTCAGCCACATTGGAGGGTTATCAAGCATGAACCGCCTTTTTAAGGTCATGCCACAGCATCTCAATAGGATTCACGTCAGGACTTTGACTAGGCCACTCCAAAGTCTTCATTTTGTTTTTCTTCAGCCATTCAAAGGTGGACTTGCTGGTGTGTTTTGGATCATTGTCCTGCTGCAGAACCCAAGTTTGTTTCAGCTTGATGTCACGAACAGATGGCCAGATATTCTCCTTCAGGATTTTTTGGTAAACAGCAGAATTCATGGCTCCATTTATCACAGCAAGTCTTCCATTTCCTGAAGCAGCAAAACGGCCCCAGACCATCCCACTACCACCACCATATTTTACTGTTAGTATGATGTTCTTTTTCTTAAATGCAGTGTTACTTTTATGCCAGATGTAATGGGACACACGCCTTCTAAAAAGTTCAACCTTTTTTTTCGTCAGTCAGTATTTTCCCAAAAGTAGGTCCCCTGGTGGTCTAGTGGTTAAGACGCAGCACTCTCACCGCTGCGACCCGGGTTCGATCCCCGGTCAGGGAACCATCCCCAGCCACTCTCAGTGCCGGTCCCAAGCCCGGATAAATTGGGGAGGGTTGCGTTAGGAAGGGCATCCAGCGTAAAAACGTGCCAAATCAAACGTGCGGAGGATCCGCTGTGGCGACCCCTAACGGGAGAAGCCGAAAGAAAGTTTCGTATTTTCCCAAAAGTCTTGGGGATCATCAAGATGTTTTCTGGCAAAACTGAGACAAGCCGTTGTTATTTTCGCTCAGCAGTGGGGGCCATATTGTTTTGGATTTTGTTTGCCCTCAATAATAAAAACCTTCATTAAAAAAACTGCATGTTGTGTTCACTTACTGTTGTGTACTCTTCACTGTTATCTTTTACTAATTTAATATTTACTAACACTTTTTTTCATGTTGGCATTATGGGGTATTTCTTGTAGAATTTTGAGAAAAAAAGTTAATTGAATACATTTTTGAATAAGGCTGTAACATAACAAAATGTGGAAGAAGTGAAGCGCTTTGAATACTTTCCAGATGCAATGTATAGTGTAGGAAATGTTTGTGTGTTACTAGAACAATGGATTACACATGCGAAAAAAGATTCAGGTCCCTCTACTTCATTAACAGTAGTTAATTGGTTAAGATGTTGGATTTTGGATGGGAAGATCATCAGTTTAAATTCCAAGAAAGCTGCTGGGCCCCTGAGTGAGGCCCCTAACCCTCAGGTGTATAATTGAGAAGTTGCTCTGAATCAGGGCTTCTAACAAATGCTGTAAATGTAAGGAAGATAATTTCCTTTCCACATGTGGCATAATGCAAGGGTTGGGGTCATCTATGTGAAGAATATAATTAATTATTAATAATAACATAATTAAAGGTAAATTGAGCAAATTTATTTCAGATCAAACTGACAACTGTGTGTATCAAACTGGTAGCCCTTCACATTAATCGGTACCTAAGAAGTAGCTCTCAGTTTCAAAAAGGTTGGAGACCCCTGGTCTAGACTGCACAGTATATTCTCTTTTCCTGAATTAGTTACACTATTAGTTAACAATGGTAAGATATGGGTTAGGATTGGAGAGAGAAGCATTATTGGTGTCCTTAAAGGTATCAGAGCCCACTACTGTAAATTCTTCTGCAAATTGTGAGTATGTGAACACAACACTGCACTTGGAAAAGAGCTTCAAAGGAATTTCTTTATCCCAGTTGTCTTTCATCCAACCAGAAGTGCCTTAGATTTATGTGCGGCTTTACTGCATCATTAAAAAGGCAACGAGGAACAGAATCTATATAAATTACACCCAGCAATATATTGTGGATAGTAATTCTGGTGTCAAATATAATTCGGCTAAAATACAGTCAGTGGTTTGTAATTTATATGAATTGCCAGGGAATAGATTATAATATATTTAAATTTGTCCTGGAAAAATTACAAAGTACATAGCTGATAATACTAATCTGTAATAATAATAATGTGTGTGTTTTCAGAACCACTGCTGTGGAGCAAACAGTCCGGATGACTGGAACCAGAACGTTTATTTTAACTGTTCAATGACCAATCAGAGCAGAGAGCGCTGTGGGGTTCCATTTTCCTGCTGCATCAGTGACCCAGCGGTATACACACACATACACACTGTTTATTATCCCAATTTTAGATGTTAGCAGCCCAGTGTCTATTATCATACACATTGAAGGCAAGAGACACTCACACACCAGAACAGGAAAAATGTCCTCACTATCACTTTGAACAAGGGGTTAAGGTCAATGGACTTGCATAGTCTCAGACTATACAGTTGGAAATTGGGTAAAGTACAGGTTTACATTTTAAATTTGCACTTAGAAACTGCCCTTGACTGGCTCTTTCTCACTGTCCCGATGGAACAGTGAGTGAATTTTAACCTAAGCTCTTGACTTAACTGGATGATTGTACACTGTGCTGCTGCAGACAAATGATTTGGTTAATTCTATAGTTTAATGAATGTATATAGAAGCTTATAATAAAGTCAGGTTTCCCACGGTTCATGTCTTTTCTGGAATATCATGGAATATTAAAAGGTCTATTCCCGACATTAAAAGTGAGGAATTATAATTTTACGACTTTTGCCCTTTGCTATGGTAAGGCTTTTTTTCAGTGCCATTTCATTCCCTTCCTGGTCATAAACTGGCAATCACTTAAGACCCTTGCAAATGGATGGATTTTAAATACTGTCTGTGGCTGGTGTTTGTCAGGCTCAGTGCTCAGCATAAAAGTGGCCTGTTTTCCGTTCATTATAGGTCATGGAAATTAAACTTTATTAGTCAGGGAATTTGACTTTGGTTTAGAGTGGGAACCCTGTGAAGGAAGGAAGGAAGGAAGAAAGGATGGATGGATGGATGGATGGATGGATGGATTCCATTGAATATCATGAAAATGTAACATCAAAATACTGTGTGTTTGTAGGACACAGTAGTGAACACACAGTGTGGCTATGATATCAGGGCGTCTGGATCTGTGGTAAGAACACAAACACACACACACACACACACAAAACTGCAAAAAATGCATGATGTTATCAGTGTTGGTTAGACCTGTACTGTTTCTTCACCGTTTAACACATTGATTTTGTTTGTGAGTTTCATGTCATTCCGTGTGACATTCACACACTCGTTTTTACACTTACCTGCTGAACAAAAGCACCACACTGCACACCAGAGATGATGTAAAATGTGATCAAATGGAGTAGATGACGAACAAGTCATGGGTTTTGCCGTGTAAACGGCACCGACTGTTGATTGACTGTCGGCAAAAATCCATAGCACAAGCTGTTTGTTTTTAAACATGGGACTGTGTGCTGCACAGAGAGCACTATATCGTATTTATTAATTCAAATGTATCATTAATGTAATTTATCGTTTATAATTTATAGATTTATATTTATAAATCAATATATTCATCATTATTTCATTTAGCACATTTTTATTATTCAGTACTGTATTTTTTCTTTTTGTAATAGTTAGAAAATGCTAGCACAATAGAAAGTACATAGAAAATAGAGTACATTTTCCATGAAGTGTTATTTATTTATTTTTTAATTCAGTATCCATTTTAGACGATTTAGTTGATTAATCGGTTATCAGAAAGTACAATCCAATCCAGCTCTCAGTAAAATCCGGTTGATCAGTTGGACCATACTATGGACCCCTACTATGGAACCCCTACTATGAGTTGTCCTCGCTCTACATTCTCATTCTAACTAATAATCAACACGCAGGTGAAGCTGATATTCCACACTGGCTCACTGTTTTTGTGTAATAAGGTTTGTGTGTGTGTGTGTGTGTGTGTGTGAGCAGGCTAGGCAGAATGTAATCTATTTGAAAGGCTGTGTTGCTGCTCTGGAAGAGTGGTTGCCACGTAACATCTACATCGTAGCAGGAGTGTTTATAGTCATCTCACTGTTACAGGTAAAAACACGCACACCTCACAAGTGTATGTATTGAGATTATTTGTAGTGTGGCAGTGTATCATAAAGTGTGTGTGTGTGTGTTTCAGATGGTGGGAATTTTCCTGGCTCGGAATCTGATCAGTGACATCGAGAAAGTGAAATTTAATTATTAACCAGCTGAAACCAAAAAAAGACAATAGAACGAACACACACACACACACACACACACACACACACACTTCCTAACCTCTGTTTTTTTGTTTTCCCACTGTGTGTGTGTGTGTGTGTGTGTGTGTGTGTGTGTGTGTGTGAGAGAGAGAGAGAGAGAGACAGACACATTAAGTGTGTGTCATTGAGAGTTAGTGAGTGTTGGATGTGAATTTGTCTCTACAGTGCCTTGTGTGTGTTTGTACAGTGAAATCCCAAGTAGAGATCTGGCTGCAGATGAATGTGAATGTTGTTCATGTTGAAAGGATTTTGGTCGATCAATGCAAAACATTTATATACAGACCAATGGGATTGTTTTAGTGAATTTAATTAGTGGATTTTGTTGCTGTCTTGTTACCTGAAAGCTGAACATTCCTCATTTTTCCATCTCTGCCCTGGAATCAATTCTATATTGTTTCTGGGCCAGAACGCTGCCAATGATTGAACCTTTTACAGGCTTATATGCATGCTTTGAAATGTATGGCATCATGAGCCTAGTGAGTGCAGGACTTCCATCAACGCAGGATGAGTCTGGAAGTGAAATCTTTGCTTTAATAATTACAGGTTAAATAGTTAGAACTTTTTAAATGACTTTCACAAAATAAGAAAGAAATGCTAGAATCATATTTAGACACATATTCATGTGTGTGTGTGTGTGTGTGCACGCGTGTGTACAGCTTTCTTCTTTGTAAAGTTTGTCTTTTCTAGAAATGTTACTCTGAAATATGAAGTTTATAGTCTTCATTCCAGCAGATCTAAACAGATCATCCTTCCATAATCATTTGACTGCACTGCAGAACCTCTGTGCCATAACAAAAGGTTTATAATAGTGTTAACTACAGAAAGTTTAATTTCTAACTTGCTTTACTGTTTTTGTTTGTCTTTACTTGTTGTTTGACTTTCCTATGGTTATTTTTTAAAAATTAGTTTAAACTTTTGAACTGAAGTTTTATATTTTATATGATGAATAAAGACCAATTTTGCTGATGAATGTTGTATTGCCATTTTTAACGTTGTTAATGAAAAGCCACAAATTATTAAGTCGGTGCCGGAAACGTGAAAAAAGATTACAGTAGGGTTATAGAAACATTAACAATACGCAATATAACCTGAAACCATACACACTGCCAGTTTAACGTTGATTTACTCAATATCTGTACAGACAATATCACATTACATCCTCACTGTATCTGTACAGACCACATCACAGCCTCACTTTATTTATACACACCACATTACAACATCTTCACTGTATCTGTACACATCACACCCTCACTGTATCTGTACTCGCTGTATCACATCCTTGCTGTATCTGTACACACCACATCACATCCTTACTGTATCTGAACTCACTGTATCACATCCTTACTGTATCTACACACCGCATCAGATCACGTTCCCGCTATATCTGTACACACCGCATCATATCTTTAGGTTACTTACGTAACCCCGGTTCTCTGATAACATGAGTGAGGTATCTCACTATGGGAATCGCCTCGGGCGTGACCAATCCTGGAAGCATCAATCACACCACGTCTGTCGGCTGACAGACCAATCACGACAGTGATGCGGGAGTCCCGCCTCCCTATATACACCGCTGCTGGCGGTCCCTGCCTCATTCTCACATATCTCTTCTCCGTGCACTGCAAGGAGGGAAGTGTGGTGAGATACCTCTCTCATGTTATCAGAGAACCGGGGTTACGTAAGTAACCTAAAGTTCTCTTTCAAACATTCGCTCGGTATCTCACTATGGGATATAGACAACTCCCGTATTGCAGATATGCTGTCCGAAGCAGGCGTCAACCAACTCAGTGATGTGATAAAAAAGATAATCCCTCTCACTGAAGAGAGTGGAAAAGCGAGAGAAATGACAAACATCCGAACCACGATGTTTCCATCACCCGTTGTCATTCCCTTACGCACACACGTATACATGACCAAAAACATATCTATATAGACAAAAACATCTATATAATATATCCACAATATATACACAAATATATATTACACACTCAGGACGGAATGAGCCAGCGAAGGCTCCGTGACATCCAGCCTATAAAAACGGACAAAAGTGTGCGGCGAAGCCCAGCATGCAGCCGCACAGATGTCCTGAATCGAAACACCCTTAAAAAGCGCCCACGAAGTGGCCAAGCCTCGGGTACTATGAGCCCTCAGTCCTTCCGGAGGGTTGAGACCCATGCTATTATAACACATTACAATAGCCTCCACGAGGCAATGGGACAGGCGCTGCCGGGAAACGGGACTTCCCTTACGGGAAACGACCCAAGAAACAAACAGCTGACTACTCCGTCTCAAACCCTTCGTCCTGTCAACATAGTGACGTAACGCACGGACAGGACACAGACAGTGAAGTCGCTCCTCCTCCGCTGAGGAAAAAGGAGGCGGATGAAAAGCCACCAAATCCACCTGTCTGCAGGCGAAAGCTGACTCGCTCACCTTAGGGATAAATGCCGGATTAGTCTTAAGAGCCACTCGCGAGAAATCCGAAGCAAACCGCATGCAGGAGTTATGAACTGACAAAGCATGAAGTTCACTAAACCGCTTCGCGGTAGAAAGAGCCAATAACAAAGTGACCTTCAGCGACAGGAGCTTTAAATCAATACTCCCTATCGGCTCAAAAGGAGACTGAGAGAGCGCGCACAGGACCACTGACAGATCCCATGGCGGAACCAGCGGCTTTGAGAACGTGCTCAGACGCCGCGCTCCCTTCATAAACCTGCACACGAGCGGGTGAAGGCCGATAGTATTACCGTCCACCCCTACGTGGCATGCAGAAACAGCGGCGAGATAAACCTTAACGGTTGAAAAAGCCCTGCCCTTATCCAAAAGTTCTTGCAAAAAGCACAACACCTCTGCCACAGAACAGTGAAAAGGGATGATATGTCTCTGAGCACACCATAATTCAAACACACTCCATTTCCTATCATATGCAGAGCGCGTCGAAGCCGCTCTCGCATTCTGAATCGTCTCAATCACCCTCGGAGGCAAACCAGCGACGCTGAGATTCATCCTCTCACGGGCCAGGCCCAGAGAGCTACTCTGTCCGGTGCCGGGTGAAAAATCTCTCCGCGCGCTTGCGACAGGAGATCCCTGCGCAACGGGAGAGGCCAGGGTCGATCGTGCAGGAGTTGGAAAATCTCCGTCAGCCACACTTTCCCTGGCCAGTTCGGAGCGATTAGTATGACAGAGTGACCGTCTTCTCTTACTCTGTGTAGAGTCAGCACGATCAAACTTAGAGGAGGAAATGCGTAAAGCAGAACGTTTGGCCACGGGTGGGCTAACGCATCCACACCCATAGGTGCACCGCTTCCCGCCAGAGAAAAGAACAGAGGGCAATGAGTGTTTTCGTGCGAGGCGAAGAGATCTACGGCGGCCCGGCCGAATCTCTCCCATAACAGGTTCACCACCTGAGGATGGAGAGACCACTCCCCGTACAGGGGATTTCCCCTGGACAAGAGATCCGCCCCCGCATTCAACATTCCGGGCACATGAGTCGCTCGCAGCGACAGGAAATGCTCCTTGCCCCACACCACGAGATCCCGCGCTAGACGGTGAAGTCGAGGAGAGCGCGTTCCGCCCTGGCGATTTTTGTACGCCACCGCCGTCGTGTTGTCTGATCTGACCAATACGTGGTGACACCGAAGAAACAGTACGAAATGTTTCAAAGCTAGAAACACCGTTAACAGCTCCAGAAAGTTTATGTGCGCGCACCGAAGCGAAACGGGCCATCTCCCTTTCGCTATCCTGCCTTCGCACACCGCACCCCAACCTGCGAGTGACGCATCTGTCGTCACCACTTTCCTCAGGGAAACAGCCCCCAGCGGGGTTCCCGACTCGAGAAAACCGCGACTTCTCCAGTGATGGAGAGTGCGTAAGCACAGTGACGTCACCATCACCTTGCGATTGAGGTGGCGCTTCGGACATAAGCGCTGTGCCGTAACCCAGCATTGAAACTCTCTCATTCGCAAAAGTCCCAACGGTATGACAGACACTGCCGAAGCCATCAGCCCCAGCAGGCGTAAACAGAGTCTGAATGGAACTTTCCTTCCTCTCTGAAAAAGAGAGAGACAACCGCGAATCGACCTGACGCGCTCTTCTGATAGAAAAGCCTGAAACAGGTCTGAGTTCAATCTGAGACCCAGGTATATTATTTCCTGTGTGGGCACCAAGCAGCTCTTTGTCTCGTTTATCCTGAAACCCAAGCCAGTCAGGTGAGACAGAAGCACACTCGTATCCATCTCTGCTTGCTGCCGTGACGGAGCGCAGAGGAGGAGATCGTCCAAATACGCTGACACTCTGAGACCCGATGCTCTCAGCGGTGACAGTGCAGCTTCGACACATTTGGTAAAGATCCGCGGAGCTAGAGCTAGCCCGAACGGAACCGCCAAATATTCGTAGGCTGTGCCCTGATTGGCAAAGCGTAGGAATTTTCTGTGTGCCGGATAAATGCTTATGTGGTAATACGCGTCCTTCAGATCCACTGACGTAAACCAGCCTCTGGGACGAATAACACTGTACAAAGCTCTCAAAGTGAGCATCTTGAACTTGTACTTTCTGAGGTGTTTGTTGAGGTTCCGTAAATCCAGAATGGGACGGAGACCCCCCCTTTCTTGGGAACGACAAAATACCGGGAGTAAAAGCCGAGCTGGCTGTCCTCTCGCGGCACTGATCGAATTACCCCTTTGCTCAGTAAGGAGGTTATTTCGTCCTCCAAAACCTGAGCAGATTCGCCCTCTGCTGTCGACCAAATCACGCCGCTGAAAAGCGGTGGTCTTACGGCAAACTGCAGGCGATATCCCCGCTGTATTGTGGAATACATCCAAGGACAAACTCCGCGCGAGCAGAGAGCGGGCCTCTGCGGCTCTCGCTGACAGACGGCGCGGTGGCACCATCTGGCGGCGGAGCCGGTGGTTGCAACTCTGGTTCGAGTTTTATTATTGTGTGTGTGGATTTTTTCACTTTTCTTTTTATCACACACGTCTGTGCCCTCGGCCCACTGCCTGGATGCACAGAACAAATCTTTAATAAATTTGGACGAACATGGAACATTCTGCTCTCTCTCTTGCATAACCCCGCGGGCGGAGAGGGGAGAAGTAACTTTCCGGGCACTGGGGGAACTGGTGCCAACACTCCAACCGGAGAAATTTCGTTCGTCAAACACAGTCTTTGAAACGCTCCCCAACGCCTTTTCGCTGGAGGGGGAGGACAAGACTCCTGAGCTGAGTCGAGGGGTGCTACAGAAACTCCGAGAGTGCTGCCACCCCTCTTTTGACCCAAAATCAGACCACAGGCTAGGTCGCCTGCCTTTTCTTCCCTCCCTGAGGGTCCGCTGGGCGATGCCTAGCAGCTGCCGCTGCAAAAGAGGTCTTGTTCCTGGGCTGGGGCTGTTTTTGGCGAGCCTCCCCGCGCATTGACTGCTGGGGTGGGGGTTGCCTAAGAGCCCTGAAACCAGACTGTCTCTCTCCGGATGCAGGGGTGAAATATGAACGTGCGGGCTGGGGAGGGTGAGCAGGAGGCTTTCTTGGGAGGCACGCCTCAAAAGCTTCACCATCCTTCTTGCGAAGGTCGCATTGCTGGCGCATATTCGCCACCGCAGCCCCGAAAAGGGCTTTTGGCTCTATCGGGGCATCAAGGAACTCCACTTTCTCCCTTTCCGATAAGCCCGTCAAACCCAACCACAGGGCCCTTTCGCCTACCACAGCGAGGCCCATGCTGCGGCCGCAGCTCTGGACCGCTCCCCTAGAGGAACGCAGGTTGAGATCTGCAATGACGCAGATTTCTTCCCACAACGCTGAATCTGGCGACCCAGCATCAATCTGCTTACCCATCTCTTCCATGAGCTCTGCCTGGTAAGCGGTGAGCATGGAGGTGGCATTCAGAGCCCTAACCGCTAGGGCCGAGGAGCGGTAGATCTTCTGAAAAAGGGAGGCAGACAGCCTTTCCGTACGTCCTGGCAGAGAAGGGGAGGAGGAGGACAGAGCAGCTCGTCGATTTGGGTGGAGGTGGCTAGCCACCGACAGCTCTACGGGGGGGGGGGGGGGGGGGGTTTGCACATCCCCAAAGCCTCCATATCGTGCACCTCCAGTCTAGAGAAACCCTTAACGGGCACTCTATGTGAGAAGGGTTTGTCCCAAAAACGACGCATTTCTGCGACACACGCCGGTACAGCAGCAATCAGCTGCTTAACTGGGGAAGTGCGCGATGGCAGCCTCTTCCCGTCATATAAATCCCTCTCAGCGTCGGAATGCACCCGCTGAGACGACCATTCGATGGAAAGTTTTTTGGCCGCTCTCCTACACACCTCCACAAGGTCCAGCTCACCTGGCACGGGGGAAGGGCCTGTAGCACTTCCAGGCCTGGAGAGAAGATCAGGAGGGAGGATAGCATCTTCCTCATCGTCCTCCAAATCCTCCTCCAAAAAATGAGCGACCTCATCATCTTCCTCTTCCACACCCTTGTTATCCAGCAGAGAGTGTGATTCGAAGAGTGAAGGAAGGACAGGAGAAACCTCGTCCATAATCTCTCCCCAACCGCACTGTGCTTGCGAAGCAGCCTCGTCCCTCAGCGCGGGCAGCGGAGAGAGACACGGGTCTCCCTTATTCGCGGCCGCGACTCGCAGACGCCGCTCTCGAACCCTTGAAGGGAAAAGAGCGCAGTGCGGGCAGCACTCGGGGTTAGCGAGCACGGTTTGAGCGTGCCGAACTCCTAAGCACACGATGCACAGGGGATGAGAGTCTTTCGCCGAGATCGTAGACCCGCATGCACACGGTCGGGATTGAACTTTCCCCGCCGTGCACCCGGATGAACTCGCAGCCGCCATAACGGAGGTGCAGACACCGGAAAAAAAGGAAAACAACGAGATCACCACGACGTGCTTCTCAAGAAAACGGGTCTCGAACAACAATGCAAATACTCGCTTGACGCGATGTGAAAAGAAGAAATAGCAGAAGGGAATATCCGCTTTGACAGTGGATATTCTCCCCCAAGAAGCAGCCGCGCTCGGAGACGTACCTTAACGGCCTGTCTGTGAACAGTTAAACGACCGCCCCCAGAGGATCTGCTGAGGATAGCTTCCTAAAAGGATCTTCACGGGGAAGAGAACGAGAATGAGGCAGGGACCGCCAGCAGCGGTGTATATAGGGAGGCGGGACTCCCGCATCACTGTCGTGATTGGTCTGTCAGCCGACAGACGTGGTGTGATTGATGCTTCCAGGACTGGTCACGCCCGAGGCGATTCCCATAGTGAGATACCGAGCGAATGTTTGAAAGAGAACTCACTGTATCTGTACACAACATAACATCCTTACTGTATCTGTACACACCACATCACATCCTCACTGTATCTCTGCACTCCGTATCACATCCTCACTATCTGCACACACCGCATCACATCCTCACTGTATCTCTATACACCATATCACATTCACTGTATCTGTACACACTGCATCACATCCTCACTGTATCTGTACACACCAAATCACATCCTCACTGTATCTGTACACAACAAATCAACATCCTTACTGTATCTGTACACACCAAATCACATCCTCACTGTATCTTTATACACCATATTACATTCATTGTATCTGTACACACTGCATCACATCCTCACTGTATCTGTAGACAACAAATCACATCCTTACTGTATCTGTACACACTGTATCACATCCTCACTGTATCTGTACACACCACATCACATCCTCACTGTATCTCTGCACTCCGTATCACATCCTCACTATCTGTACACACTGTATCACATCCTCACTGTATCTCTATACACCATATTACATTCACTGTATCTGTACACAACAAATCACAACCTTACTGTATCTGTACACACATCACATCCTCACTGTATCTCTATACACCATATCACATTCACTGTATCTGTACACACTGCATCACATCCTCACTGTATCTGTACGCTATCTCCAGGAGTTTTTCCTTTTCACAGTCAGCTTGCTCATTAGGGACAAACTTACACTTATAAAGAACAAGCTTATTCATTCTTTCTTCCTACATTATCTGTGTAAAGCTGCTTTGAGACAATGTATTGTTAAAATTGCTATACATATAAACATTAATTGAATTGAATTGAATTAAATTAAATCACACCAAGGTATCTTACTGCTCTACACACTGAGACAGAACGACCATCCAGAGATGCTACGTAATCCAAAGGTTTACTTCTAGCTCCATGTGGTCCTTGTTAAAGTACTTCAGTCTTATCCGAGTTGAGCAGAAGGAAGTTATCAAGCACCCACTGTCTGTCCTTTACACACTCCTTAACATTTGTAAGCTGATCTCTCATCTGGTTTTGCTGAAACATACAACTGTGTATCGTCAGCAAAGCAATGGAAGCTAATACCCTGTTTATGTATAATTTCACCCAGAAGCAACATACATAAAGAGAAAAGACAGATCCTCGCTGAACACCAAACATTACCTCAGAGAGTTTGGAGAATTTACCATTTACATCAACAAACTGATAGCAATCAGTCAAATAAGACCTGCTGTGCTACAACCTTTTCTAGAATCTCCGAGATAAAGGGGAGGTTTGGCCTATAGTTGAACAGCTGACATGGATCAAGATAATGCTTCTTAAATAGGGGGTTAATAACTGCCAGTTTGAAAGTTTTAGGTACATAACCAGTGCTAATAGAGGAATTTATTATTTTGAGAACAGCTGCAAATACTTGAATTATCTGTTTAAAGAAACTTGTAGGTAAGGGATCTAGAACACAGGTTGGTGATTTTAATGAGGGAATAAATTAAATTGATTAATTCTCTTGAATGGGAGTAAAACTTTGTAATTGATTATCTGTTCTAATTATATTGCTATCTACAGGGTTATTTATAAAATAGTTTGGGTTTAAATTAAGAGTCTGGATTTAAAAATCATGCACAAAAAAAAGCCATATGGGAAACCATGGATGGTGTGTCCTCTGTAGCATCAGGCTTGTTGTCAATGCTCAGATTGAAATCATGAAACTCTGATGGTATGGAGGTTGTCGGAACTCAGAACCCGTCTCTAAGCAGACACATTTGCTGGCTGGGTTGCTTTCACTCTTTTTTCTAGGGGTTCAAATTGTGAAATAACCAACAAATAATAACTTTTTTTTTTTTTCTTCTTCTTCTATTTTAAGGTATTAACAGTTTTATGTGTGTGTTCTGATTGTGTGAAGCACCACGATAGCTTGAATTAATTGCCCCAAGGGGATAAATAAAGCTCTAAACTAACTAACTTATTAGTAAATAGTAAATTATGCTCAAGATATTCAGACTTGTAAAGCAGGATTTCGATTTGTTATATCGTTTTTGTTTAGTTAGCTATTTAAATACTATTTAAATTATTTTTTTCTATTTAAATTTCAAATGGTAAAAAAAAACAGCAAGTTAGTTTTCTTAAACAAAACTGAAAATATATTTGCTCTCATTTGACATAAAAATATAACTTTACCAAAATAGGGAAAGCTTTTAGTCATGGGTGAGAGAGGAGCAAAACAGCTTTACTGCAGTAGGTCAGCACGTCCTACGAGCTCTTAGGAGGCACATACCAAACAGCAATTTCACAAGTTGCCTGACGATAGCAAATGCAAATTCCAATCTAAAGAAACCTCACATTTTGTACTTTGATCATTTACATATTTCTATGAGATTCCTCCTCTACTTTTAAAGGCTTATTTACCTTATTCACATACTTAAAGTCGAAAAGCAGGGTACCACTGTATGTTTATGCTTATTGCCTGACATTAAGCTTGATTATATTTCAAGTGTCTCTAATTGTCTCTACATAATAGACTACCACTAATGAGTATAATAAAACTGAAATTAAGGCTGAATATATGCTAGATGATATTTGCATAAGATATTTTAAAGTTAAGTATAGCTGGCCTAAGCTACTTTTTAAAAATAATTCTCTACAAGGTGCATTTGTGCCAATGGAATTGGCAGCTTGCACATCTGAAAAGGCTTCATCAATGCTAAAATGTAGATACATATTTTAGAGCAACAAATGCTTCCATCCAAAAAAATATTTTTCACAGTAAGCCTTACCTATTTCAGCATGATAATGCTCTCATTATACTGCATATATTGCAACAGCATGGCTTCATAGTCCCAGGTAAAATAGAAGTACTCTTAAAAATATTAAAAATATACTTAGTTGCACTTTTAAGAAATATGCTAAAACATACTCTTTATGACACTTTAGTGTATTTACAGAAAGCATACATATTTTACTCCTACTTAAAATATGCTTTGTTTACTCTGTGCAGTACAATAATTCAGCTGTTACAGCTGTAGATTATATACATACATACATACACACACACACACACACACACACACACACACACACACACACACACACACACACACACACACACACACAAACCCAATTTTTATTTTATTCACAATAGAATATAGATAAAATATCAAATGTTGAAAGTGAGACATTTTGAAATGTCATGCCAAATATTGGCTCATTTTGTATTTCATGAGAGCTACACACAGGCAGAAAAAGTTAAATGTACATATAAGGAACAGCTGGAGGCAAATTTGCAACTTATTAGGTCAATTGGCAACATGATTGGGTATAAAAAGAGCCTCTCAGAGTGACAGTGTCTCTCAGAAGTCAAGATGGGTAGAGGATCACCAATTCCCCCAATGCTGGTGCGAAAAATAGTGGAGCAATATCAGAAAGGAGTTTCTCAGAGAAAAATTGCAAAGAGTTTGAAGTTATCATCATCTACAGTGCATAATGTCATCCAAAGATTTAGAGAAGCTGGAAACAATCTCTGTGCGTAAGTGTCAAGGCCGGAAAACCATACTGGATGCCCGTGATCTTCGGGCCCTTAGGCACTACATCACATACAAGAATGCTACTGTAATGGAAATCGCAACATGGGCCCAGGAATACTTCCAGAAAACATTGTTGGTGAACACAATTCACCCTGCCATTCGCCGTTGCAGGCTAAAACTCTAAAGGTCAAAAAGAAGCCATATCTAAACATGATTCAGAAATGTGCCAATGTTTTCTCTGGGCCAAGGCTCATTTAAAATGGACTGTGGCAAAGTGGAAAACTGTTCTGTGGTCAGACGAATCAAAATTTTAAGTTCTTTTCGGAAAACTGGGACGCCACGTCATCCGAACAACCCAAGTTGTTATCAGCGCTCAGTTCAGAAGCCTGCATCTTTGATGGTATGGGGTTGCATGAGTGCGTGTGGCATGGGCAGCTTACACATCTAGAAAGGCACCATCAATGCTGAAAGGTATATCCAAGTTCTAGAACAACATATGCTCCCATCCAGACATCGTCTCTTTCAGGGAAGACCTTGCATTTTCCAACATGACAATGCCAGACCACATACTGCATCAATTACAACATCATGGCTGCATAGAAAAAGGATCTGGGTACTGAAATAGCCAGCCTGCAGTCCAGATCTACTATCCATAGCAAACATTTGGCGCATCATAAAGAGGAAGATGTGACAAAGAAGACCTAAGACAGTTGAGCAACTAGAAGCCTGTATTAGACAAGAATGGGACAACATTCCTATTCCTAAACTTGAGCAACTTGTCTCCTCAGTCCCCAGACGTTTGCAGACTGTTATAAAAAAGAAGAGTGGATGCCACACAGTGGTAAACATGGCCTTGTCCCAAATTTTTTGAGATGTGTTGATGCCATGAAATTTAAAATCAACTTATTTTTCCCCTCACAATGATACATTTTCTCAGTTTAAACATTTGATATGTCATGTATGTTGTATTCTGATTATAATATTGAAATTTGAAACCTATATATATATATATATATATATATATATATATATATATATATATATATATATATATATATATATATAAATATATGTATGTATGTGTGTATATATATATATATATATATATATATATATATATATATATATATATATATATATATATATATATAAAATGTCATGTGAGAAAATTAGGACACCCTTATTAAATATTTAGTTTTTTATTAAGAATTGTTCACATATAAATGTTTAATTGCAATTTAATTGCAGGTAAACAAAATTTTTTTGACCTTGTTTTACTCATTAAACAAAAGATAGATATCAACAAAAAGGTATATTCTAACTGAGGAAAAAGCTAGGACACCTTACCCGCTAAAAGCTACCCCCTTTGCCTTTGGCTGAAATAACTTCATTGAGACATTTCTTGTAGCCATATACCAGTCCTGGACATCGGTATGAGGAAAGTTTGACCCACTCCTCAACGCAGAATTCTTTTAGCTGTGAAATGTTTGAGGGTTGTTGTTTTTTTGCCTGTACAGTCAGTTTTAAGTCACCCCACAGCATCTCAATGGAATTAAGATCTGGGCTTCGGCTATTCCAGGACTCAATTTCTTAGTTTTTAGCCAGTCCTTAGTGGATTTGCTGGTATGTTTGGGTCATTGAGTCCTGTTCACTTCCACATCCATGTTTCACAGTTGGTATGAGGTTCTTTTACTGGAATGCTGTATTTAAGTTTATGTCAAACATGTCCTCTGTTCCTATGTCCAAATAATTAAATTTTAGACTAATTTGTCCAAAGAACATCATTTCAGATGTCCTGCTCTTTGTCTACGTTCTCTTTGGCAAACTTCAGTCTGGCCTTCATGTTTTTCATTGGGAGCAAAGGTTTCCTCCTTGCACAGAAAGGTAGATATGTTGTGTGTTCAGGAGACCAAGTGGAAAGGGAGTAAGGCCAGGAACATTGGAGGTGGGATTAAACTGTTCTATTATGGTAAGTGTGTAGTGGAGGTAAAGAGAGTTTCTGATAGGGTGATGATGGTGAAGCTGGAAGTTGAAGGGGTGATGATAAATGTCATCAGTGCTTATGCTCCACAAGTGGGTTGTGAGATGGAGGAGAAGGAAAAATTCTGAAGTGAGTTGGATGAAGTGGTAGAAGGTGTACCTAGGAATGAAAGATTGGTGATTGGGGCGGATTTCAATGGGCATGTAGGTGAAGGGAACAGAGGTGATGAGGAGGTGATGGGTAGGTATGGCTTTAAGGAGAGGAATGTGGAAGGGCAGATGGTGGTAGGTTTTGCTAAAAGGATGGAAATGGCAGTGGTGAACACTTATTTTAAGAAGAAGGAGGATCATAGGGTGACGTATAAGAGTGGAGGAAGGTGCACACAGGTGGATTATATTCTATGTAGGAGATGCAACCAGAAGGAGATTGGAGACTGTAGTGTGAGTTTCAGGGAAAAGGTCAGACAGGGGCTCGGTGGTGATGAAGAGGTGCTGGATGATTGGGCAACTACTGCAGAAGTGATAAGGGAGACAGCTAGAAAGGTACTTGGTGTAACATCTGGAAATAGAAAGAAAGACAAAGAGACCTGGTGGTGGAATGAGATGCAGGAAAGCATAAGGAGAAAGAGGTTGGCAAAACAGAATTGGTATCGACAGAGTGATGAGAAAAGTAGACAGAAGTACAGGGAGATGCGGCAGCAGGTGAAAAGGGATGGGGCGAAAGCCAAGGAAAAAGCATATAAGGAGCTGTATAAAGCAGAGGGACCGAGCTGGGAAGGATGTGCTGCAAGTTAGAGCAATAAAGGATGGAGATGGAAATGTGTTGACTAGTGAGGAGAGTGTGTTGAGAAGATGGGGGGAGTATTTTAAGCAGCTGATGAACAAGGAAAATGAGAGAGAGAGAAGGTTGGGTGGTGTGGAGTTGGTGAAGCAGGAAGTGGATAGGATTAGTAAGGAGGAAGTGAGAGGAGTGATTAAGAGGATGAAGAGTGGAAAGTCGGTTTGGACCAGATGACATACCGGTAGAAGCATGGAGATGTTTAGGTGAGATGGCAGTGGAGTTTTTAACAAGATTGTTTAACAGGATTTTGTAAGGTGAGTGGGTGCCTGAGGAATGGAGAAGGAGTTTGCTGGTACTGATTTTTAAGAACAAGAGAGATGTGCAGACCTGCAGTAATTACAGGGGAATTAAGTTGATCAGTCACACCATGAAGTTATGGGAAAGAGTAGTGGAAGCCAGGCTGAGAGAAGAGGTGACTATCTGTGAGCAACAATAGGTTGCATGGGAAGAGCACCACAGACGCATTATTTGCCAAGAGAGGAGTTGTGGTACTGTATGAGGAAGTCAGGTGTGTCAGAGCAGTATTTGAGGGTGGTGGAGGACATGTATGAGGACACTGTGACAGCAGTGAAGTATGCAGTAGGAATGACAGATTGGTTCAAGGTGGAAGTTGGACTGCATCAAGGATCAGCTCTGAGCCCTTTCCTGTTTGCAGTGGTGATGGACAGGTTGACGGATGAGGTCAGACAGGAGTCTGACTATGATGTTTGCAGATGATATTGTTATTTGTAGTGAGAGTAGGGAGCAGGTTGAGAAGAGCCTGGAGAGGTGGAGGTACACGCTGGAGAGAAGGGGAATGAAAGTCAGTAGGAGTAAGACAGAGTACATGTGTGTAAATGAGAAGGAGAGCAGTGGAGTGGTGCGGTTGCAGGGAGAAGAGGTGGAGAAGGTGGAGGAGTTCAGATACCTGGGGTCAACAGTGCAAAGTAATGGAGAGAAGTGAAAAAAAGAGTGCAGGCAGGGTGGAGTGGGTGGAAAAGAGTGGCAGGAGTGATTTGTGATAAAAGGGTATCTGCAAGAATGAAAGAGAAAGTTAATAGGACTGTGGTGAGACCTGCAATTTTGTATGGTTTAGAGACAGTGGCATTAAGTAAAAGACAGGAGGTGGAGCTGGAGGTAGCAGAGCTGAAGATGCTGAGGTTTTCGTTAGGAGTGACGAGGATGGACAGGATTAAAAATGAGTTTATTAGAGGGACAGTGCATGTAGGACAATTTGGAGACAAAGCAAGGGGGCGAGATTAGGATGGTTTGGACATGTTCAGAGAAGGGACATGGGGTATATCTGTAAAAGAATGCTGAGGATGGAGCCGCCTGGAAGGTGGAAAAGAGGAAGACCAAGGAAGAGGTTTATGGATGTGGTGAGGGAAGACATGCAGGTAGTTGGGGTGAAAGAGGCAGATGTAGAGGACAGGGGGGTATGTAGACGGATAATCCGCTGTGGTGACCACTAATGGGAGAAGCCCAAAGAAGAAGAAGAAGAAGTGCATATTAAATGTGTCATTTTGGAACAACCTCAAGTATATTAAGTGTTAATTAATCTATGTTTAAGATTAATTTTAAGGTATTTGCTAAATATTTTAATATACTTGTGTTAAAATGGAACAACTTTATGTATATTTAGTGTAATGGACAGTGCATGTAGGACAATATAATAAGATGTAATGATATTTCTCTGAATTTTCAAAATTTTCAAGACGATAAAGTGAAATGTTCTACATTGCACCCATTTTAATACTTAATTCTAAAATGATTAGACATGAAATATAAAATATTAATGTAAATTTAGAATATGAGTTTATATATAAAATATGTAGAAAAATAGCAACAACATTAAGGCTTGCTGAACAATTAGGAGGTCTACACAGCGTTTCGCAGTATGACAACAAAGTTGATAAACTGTGCTTAAGTAAAAGTACCCATCCCACAATTACTGTATAATAATGTACAAGAATTTTAAATGTTTAATTTTTTTTGCATTAATTTGAATTACATGTAGGAAGATTAAAAAAAATAAAAAGGGGATGTTTTACAGGAACTAAACATACCTATGAGCACATTCACCTTGTGAGGGTCCAACTGGTCCTTTCAATTTGAATACCACATTTCCCTGTCAGTGTGCATCTTGCTAAAGTTTCTTTTTCAAAAAGTAATGTAAGCAGGTCTTGGGTAAAAAGAGAAACTCGTGATTTGTTGTCTTTCAAACATCCTCTTTAGGACTGCAACAGAATCAGCGAGGGCAATCTGGGTAGAATAAAAAACAATCAAGACTTGTGTAAATAATTCACAAAAAACTAACGCTATCACTACCCTACAAAATTTTCTTAAGTGGTCATGGATACACAATGAGACAGCTAAAATAAATAATTGCAACTATTACCTTTTATAACTTTTTAATATTACCAATTCTGGGGATGCAGAAAGACACAGCTATCCAGAACTCAGGCTTTATCTTGAGCTGTAAGATGAGCCTAATTTTATGGCCTTTAAGACATTTTTAATAGATGCCACAATCCCAGGAAGCTCTACAAGAAAAAAAAAAAATCGCATGTAATTTAGGGCAGTACAAAGTTTGGGTTGTTTTTTTATTTATATTAAAATAGGACTTATCTAGCAAAATCTGCAAATTGGTTGCAGTGGGTACATGTTTTAAAGAAAGTAATTAACTAAAGACAAAAAATGCTTAATACAAAACAAAAATCATATATACTGGTATACTGATCATGTGGAAAATAAAGTTATTAAATAGTTAATAAAAATTGCATGCTATTGTAACATAGCTGTTATTACAGCTCCATGAATACTTGTAATCTCCATGTTGGCCGTAAAAACTTAAAAAAAAAAAACTTAAATCGTCTTAACTGGCCAAACAGACACATTGTATAATACTATTGGGGTTATTGACTGCACACATGTGCATATCCAAGCACCTTATGAGAGGGATTGGGAGTACATCAACCGAAAGGGGAGGCGCAGCATCAACATCCAACTTCAAATCAAATTTTATTTGTCACATACACATACATACAGGGTACGACATGCAGTGAAATGCTTTTGACGACATGAGGGAATAAAATAGGGTAAAAAAGGAGAATAAAAATATAAATATAATAACAAAATTTAAAGAAAAATATAATAAGAAAAGAAGGCAGATAAATAAAGATGTAAAGATATATACATATATATGTATATATACATACATATACATATATATACACATACACTGAAAATGTACACAGAAAAATGTACACAGAAAATGTTTATGGCAGTGTGCAGTTAACCAGTAAACAACAGTAAACAAGTTAGGCATGGTTTTGATTGTCCATGAGTGTCCGTGTGCAGTAAGGTGTGGTGTAAAGTGTCCTTGTGCGGGATGGTGTGATATAAAAAAATATGAAATAAATATGAAAAAGAAAATATGAAAAAGAAATGGAATGTAAAGTGCACTGTGCTGTGCAAGTCCAGTGTATAATGTGCCGTAGCACGAAAAGTGTGGTTGTGCAGGGGAAAAAAAAATAAAAAATGGTGATGATGGAGAGAGTGGGCCAGCTTTTTAGATCCAGTTTTTAGATCCTGGGTGTTCCCTGGTTTAAACTCCGAATGGCCTGTGGGAAGAAGCTCCTCCTCATTCTCTCTGTGTTCGCCTTCAGGGAGCGGAAGCGTTTCCCCGAACGCAACAGAGAAAAGAGTCCATTGTTGGGATGGCTGAGGTCCTTCACAATTTTCCTGGCTCTGGTCCTGCACCGCGTGCTGTAGATGTCCTGCAGGTCAGGGAGCTCGGTGTGGATGGTACGTTCAGCTGAACGCACCACCCTCTGGAGGGCTCGTCTGTCCTGCATGGTGCTGTTCCCGAACCAGGAAGTGATGCTACCCGTCAGAACGCTCTCGATGGTGCAGGTGTAAAAAGTCTTAAGCACCTGAGAGGGTAGTTTAAAATCCCTTAAGCGTCTCAGATGGTACAGACGCTGCCGGGCCTTCTTCACCAGGGTGTTAATGTGACAGGACCAAGACAGGTCCTGTGTGATGGTACCGGAAACTGTCCACTCTTTCCACTGGAGTCCCGCAGATGTTTAGCGGTTGGTATGACCGCTCCTGCTTCGTGCTGAAGTCCACGATCAACTCCTTAGTCTTGCTGACGTTCAGGAGAAGGTTGTTCTCCTGGCACCATCTCTCCAGGTTTTTAACTTCCTGTAGGTAGGCCGTCTCGTCGTTGTTGGAGATCAGGCCCACCACAACGGTGTCGTCAGCAAACTTGATGATGGTTGTGGAGTTGGAAGTGGCCACACAGTCATGTGTGTACAGTGAGTACAGCAGGGGGCTCAGAACACAACCCTGGGGAGCTCCAGTGCTGAGGGTGAGGGTGGATGAGGTGTGTTTTCCCACCCGTACAGCTTGTGGTCTGTCCGTCAGAAAGTTTGAGATCCATTGACACAGCGGCAGGCTGAGTCCCAGGACCTCCAACTTAGAGGTGAGTATGGAGGGAATTATGGTGTTGAACGCTGAACTGTAGTCCACGAACAACATCTTTGTGTAATTCCCATTTCTTTGGTCCAGGTGGCTGTTTGTAGTGTGGAGAAGATGTGCAATTGCGTCCTCAGTCGAACGGTTCTGACGGTACGCAAACTGTAGTGGGTCCAGTGTGACCGGTAGTGAGGCAGTGATGAAGTCTCTGACCAGTCTCTCAAAGCACTTCATCACTACTGAGGTCAGAGCTACAGGGCGGTAGTCATTGAGGCAGGCGGGCTGGGGTTTCTTCGGGACAGGGACAATAGTGGACTGTTTGAAGCATGAGGGGACAACAGACTGTTCCAGAGAGAGGTTGAATATCTCAGTGAACACCGGTGCTAGCTGGTCAGCGCAGGCTTTCAGAACCCGACCTGTGATTCCATCTGGTCCTGCTGCCTTCCTGGTATTCACTCTCTTGAATGCCCTCCTCACGTCATGCTCCGAGATGGTGAATGTATTTAGCTCTCCGGCTCTCTCGGCGTGCACGCTGGTTGTGCCGCTAGCGCCGCTAGCGTGGTTAGCTGCAGCCTCGAAACGAGCGTAGAAGGTGTTTAGCTCATCTGCCAGATAAGCGTCCGCATTCACCATTCTGGAAGATGGTGTTATATAGTCCGTTATTGTCCTTAGTCCCTGCCACAGGCTCCTGGAGCCACCTTGTTGGAACTGTGACTCTAGTTTCCTCCCGTAGCGCCGCTTTGCATCCTTCACCGCTCTGCGAACACTGTAAGATGCAGCCTTGTATTCATCCATGTCTCCGGTGGCGAGCCCCGTGTTGTAGGCAGCGGAGCGGGATCTTAGAGCGTCGCGGATGGTTTTATCCACCCACGGCTTCTGGTTGGGAAACGTTCGGATAGTGGTTTTTTGCACCGTATCATCCGTTAGTTTCCCGATGAATCCCACAACCGCTTCCGTAAACATGTTGACGTCATCAGAGCTGCGCCGAAACATGTCCCAGTCTGCGTCATCCAAAGCGTCCTGCAGAGCGGCCACCGATTGGTCAGTCCAGTGCGCGACCTCCCTCTGAACCGGAGCTTCCTGTTTCAGCCTTTGTTTGTAAACAGGCATGAGGAAGATGGCGGCATGGTCCGATTTCCCAAACGGTGGACGTGATTGTGCCTTGTAGCTGTTCTTAAGTGTTGTGTAGCAGTGGTCCAGTGTTCTTTCGCCCCTGGTGGGGAAGGTGATGTGCTGATAAAAGTTCGGGAGTGCGCGCTTGAGGTTGGCACTGTTGAAATCTCCGACCACAATGAGCGCAGCGTCCCGATGCTGTGTTTGGTGAAGAGTTAGTGTCTCCTGTAAGTCCCATACTGCAGTGTCCGTGTCCGCTTGAGGTGGAATATAAACGGCACTGACTATGACCGAGCTGAATTCCCGAGGTAGATAGAAGGGCCGACATTTGATGGACAGTAGTTCCAGGTTTGGTGTGCAGGAGCGTGAAAGAGGAACAATGCTCGCGCTGTCGCACCAGTGTTTGTTCACCATCAGACACACACCACCTCCTCTTGACTTCCCCGAATCCAGTGTTCTGTCCATGCGGTAAACCGAGAAAAACTCGGCCGGCTGGATGGCGTGGTCCGGTACCGCTGGGTTCAGCCATGTCTCGGTGAAGCAGAGAAGGTTGCAGTCCCGAATGTCTCTCTGGAACTTGACCCTTGCCCTGAGGTCGTCGAGCTTGTTCTCCAGTGACTGGACGTTGGCTAACAGGATACTAGGTAAGGGAGCGCGGTGTGCGCGTGCCCTCAGCCTGTTCCTGACGCCGGCTCGTTTCCCTCGCGGACGCCGGTACGGGTCGCGTCCTTTGTTCTCCCTCAGGATCTCGCTCGGCCAGCATGGGTCCGGGTTTAAAAGCGTCGAAAGGTGAGTGCATTGTACACCAATAGATATAAGAGTGTCTCTGTCATATCTAATGGTGTCCATCTTGTGTAGATGGAAATAAAACTAGTTAAATAAAACTATAAAAATAAACAAAAAAGAAAAATCGTAGCCGGAGCAGTCGTGACGGCAGCCGATCTCACCGGCGCCATCTTGTATTCCAACTTGTGGGCGATGCTGACCTCATCATCACAAAGTGTGTCATGAAGTGGCCTGGGTCTGTTCATGATGCACGTATCCTGAGAGCGAGTGCTTTATACAGAGCATGTTCCCCAAAAGAAAAAACGTGTGCTTGGTCTGGGCAATCTGGACAGCCTTTGGAAGTGAAACAAACTGATTGGCCAGGCTGGCCAATGCAATTGACACAGCTTTCACTACATCACTCACAGTTGATTTGTCCACTCTTGTATTGTCACCAACTACTTGGAAGAAAGTGCCAGATGCATAGAAGCGCAGACCAATGAGGACCTGTTCTTCCACAGACGGACTGTGACTCCTTCGGGTTCTCCGTTGAAGTTTTGGCCTGACAAGGTCTGCAATGTACTTAATATCAGCATTCCCAAAGCAAAAGCAAGCATACAGTTCTTTATTGGTGTATTGCTCCAGTGGTTGTGCACGCTCAACATACACCCTTTGACGGTATCCTCTTCCACCAAAACGGTGGTAGCGATGGACAATACCTGCTATGTCAGTGCCTCTCTCAAAGTCCTCTTAGAAAGACTGAATATAAGATGGCTGTCAAATACCCACACACCACTTGGCTGACGTGCTGTGGCTTGTGTTCAATTAAATCAATCATGTCCAAGGCCTATAAATACTATGTTCACTGCAACAGATGAGGTGGAACCATGGACTCAAAAGGACCTAATTTCACTGTTGCAGAAACCCATGCACTGCTGGAGGGTGTTAAGTGCCATTATGCCTCAATAGTAGGAAGCTCTGTTGCGGGTGGAATGGTGACTAACAAAAGGAAGAAATACATTTGGGTTGAAATCACCCAGAATGTGCATGCAATGGGGTCTGGCCAGAAAGGCAAGACAGAGCAAGTGAAATTTAGATGGAAGAATCTGAGGGCCAGAACAACAAAGGACCTTGCTGAAGCAAAAAACACCCAAACAGGCAACAAACCCTTTAAGAAAGGTGAATACACAGATGTGGTTCTGGACATTATTGGAGGTGAGAACTCTAAAGCTCTGCACGGGATTCAAGGTGTTGTAGGGGATGGTGAGCCTACGATTGTAGAGGAAAGTGAGCCAGTTCCTCCTAATGCAGAGGAAACATTCATTCTGGATCTCAGCCCTATTATCAAAATATAACCTGGATTCTCACTGGTAGAGCCAGCAGTCACAGGAGCTCAGAAAAGAGGCTTGAAGCGTCCTTTGCCGAATAATAATGATTATGCCTATGAATTACTTTTAAAACGAGAGACTGAAAGAGCAGAAGCACAGATACTCCTGGCAGAGGAACAAATCCAGCTGACCAAACTGCAGCAAACCAAAGCAAAACTTTAGATCCGCCTCCTAAAAGCAGAGCTTGGAAATGCTGGTCTCTCCTCCTCAGATGAAAAAGAACCCTGAACATTCTTTATTTTGTTAACTGTTGGACATTTAGCCATTTTATTTTTTGAAGACGTTTTCAAAATATCCACAAATGTTTTTGTTAATATATATTTGTTTTTTTTATTTTTTGTGACTCAGATGAGGGGTCATTAAATAAATTATGAATGGAAGTGGATGTTTGTTATTTTTGTGTTTTGTCTCAAAACTCTTACAGTGATCCCATGTTCACTCTTCTAACTGTTCTTTACATAGCTGGTAGCCCACATTGTGATATGTTGTCCCATTTAGAGCACAGGTAATCCGGATTTGGTAATCTTGAAAACTGTGTATCTGGATCAGGGTGATCCAGTCCAATGTTGCTTTAAAAAAAAAACGGCATAAAAGTAAGACGAATTACCTGATCCTGAATAAGAAAAAAAAATGGGATTTCCAAATCTGGATCATTTTGATCCAGATTAAACTTTTTTAACAACTGGCCCGAGAACTGTGTATCTGGATCAGGGTGATCCAGTCCAATGTTGCTTTGAAAAACCAGAATAAAAGTAAGACGGATTACCTGATCCTGAATAGGAAAAAATGGGATTTCCAAATCTGGATCATTTTGATCCAGATTAAACTTTTTGAACAACTGGCCCTTGATGATTTGTATTTAAGAAATGTGAGCCTATTTTATATAAAATTACAATGACAGTTTCTTCTTCCAGCTTCTACAATACAAAATATTGTAGATGAGATGCAAAATATTCATGAATTGGGACAGACATATACTTTTAGTAAGATATATTCAGAATTTGTCATTACCTAATTAAATAATTTCTCAAATATTTGCTACTGTGAAGGAATCAGACTTGTTTTCTGTGTGTCATAAAGGACTAATGCGAACAGAGTATTCAAGGAGTCAGACCTGTTTAAATATGTTGAAACAAAAAGAATACTTTTAGGTTGAGATGAGAATCGGACAGAACAATTTGCATACTATGTACCTGTGAAAGACACATTGAAGTGTCTGCTGTATTCTGATTTTGGGAGGAAGTGCATTTCAATGCACCTGCCTGAAAAAAACAAATACTGAAGTGCAGGAATTTCTCTCAAGACATCCCAAATCTCCAGCTACTGCTCTATCAGAATGCTTTTGAGGTGGTTAACCCTTTAGGGTCTGCACGAAAAAAACACAAAATTTTGGCTGTATACCTTTCGCTTGTCAATTTGCCAGTTCATCTCAGGTCAAACACAGAACATATGCAGTTGGTTATGCTGTGCAGAGAAAAAGACTTTAAAGACTTTGGCCATGAAAGTGTTTTCTCAGAGCTAGTAACAGACCTGAACGACCTTGATGAAAATGAAATTGCTTTGTCAGATCAATCAATTATAAAAGACCATAAGAGAGTTTGAGGTAGGCAACTGCAGCAATAGCTTTGGTGGAAGCATCTGAGAATACACACAATTCTCGACGTGAAGCTTCAGAGAATGAAAGTTCAAAGTAAGTTCTGGGTGTTTGAAGATGTCTTAGCTCTTGTAGAGATCTGCGCCATGTATCGCATGCCACTTCCATGTCTTGTGGCAGTGGAGAGTCCCAATCAGTGTTCCCTGAACTTAATTCTCGCAGAAGACATTTTCCTTCCAGAGATATTGGGGCTGTGAACCTTAAAGTGTCAAACAGACTATTGATTGTTGACAAGACTCCTTCGATGTGTAAAGGGTTTCCTTTCTTCTGGTACTTGGAAAGTGAAATTGTCTTTTCTGATGTTCCATTTTAGGCCCAGACTGCGTTGTATTGGAAGACTGTCTGTTTCCAGGTCTAGATCTTTTAGATCGCTAGCGTAATCTTGTAATGGGAAGCCCTCCATGACTTCTCGCCTATTTGAAGCAATTTTGTGTAACCTCAGGTTTGATTTAGCAAGAGCGTTCTGTGTTCGCTTTAGCAAGCTCACTGCTGCTTCTACACTAGAAAAAGACTTTAACCCATCGTCGACATAGAAATCACGCTGCACAAACTGTTGCACTTCAGGATCATGATCGTGTCCTTCTAAGTGGACAGATTTTCTCAGACCATAAATAACTACGGCTGGTGACAGGCTATTTCCAAAGACATGTACCTTCATGCGGTACTCCACAATATCCTTGGTGAAGTTATTGTCTTGGAACCATAAAAAAGTTCCTGTCTTCCTCTTTGACAATAAAACAAAAAAAAATCTGTTGGATGTCTGCAGATATGGCAACTGACTCTCTGCAAAATCACATGAGTACACCCAGGAGAGAATTATTGAGGTCTGGTCCTGTTAACAGCACGTCATTGTGGGAGATGCCACCGTATTGGGCACTAGAATCGAATACCACCCTGATCTGTCCAGGTTTTTTTGAATGGTAAACACCAAAAAGTGGAAAATACCACCGTTCTTCTTCTTCTCCAAGAGGAGGAGCTACCTCTGCATGTCCGTTCTCGAAGATCTTTTCCATGAAGGAAATAAAGTGTTCTCTCATCTGTGGTTTTCTCTCAAAGTTGCACAAAAGTGATGCAAGGCGTTTCATTGCTTCTGGCTTATTGTCAGGAAGATTTTTAAATGGCAGTGGTGCTACCCAACTGTTATTCTCAATTTTCTCAAACCCTTTCTCCATAATGTTCAAAAACAGTTTGTCTTCAATAGACAGAGCCACTTTGTCATCATCTTTCGTACGCCCAAACACTGTGTCGCCCCAAACAGTTTATTTTATGTGCTGGAACAGGTTTAAATGAATCATTGTATCTGTCTTTCACCTATAAGATGTTAGGACATGGCTCAAAAAGTGAAGGTCGTCCATTATCCAATGTCTTGGTATAAAGTGTGCTAACTGTGAGTGGCTTATGGATATTTCCAAGGCAGACATTGCCTACAATGACCCATCCTAAATCAAGTTTTTGCACATATGGCAGGTCATGTGGGCCATTTATTAGTTTACGCACCTTATGCAGACTGAGGACATCCAGTCCAAGGAGAAGAATGATGTGAGCATTTGGATCGATTTCCCGGATAAGGGGTGCTACTGATCTAAGATGTGGATAGTAAAGTGCAGCAGAAGCTGAAGGGATCTCAGATCGGTTATTAGGAATCTCATTACATTCGATCAGATCTGGAAGTGGGAGGCCATAACGCCACACAGCACAGTAAAGGCGGAGCCGCCATCATTGACCCGGGTGGGTGGAGGGGGTCTGGCAGAGGGAACCAGGGAGCAAGCTTGGAGCGGTTTGAGGTGTGAAACATGGAGGGTGGGGTGGACATGGAAAACTCTGGGAAGGCGGAGGTGGACTGCCACAGGGTTAAGCACCCTGGATATAAGAAAAGGACCAATAAAGTGAGGGGCTAGCTCCCTGCATGCGACCTTCAGGGGCAGGTCCTTGGTAGAGAGCCAGACTCTCTGGCCAGGGTGGTAAGCAGGTGCTGGTCTGTGCCTGCATTTGGCCCAGCGGGCATAGGAATGGGAAGACCTGAGGGGAGCAGCCCGGATCTTCTTCCAGGCATGGTGGCAGCGCCTGATCAAGGCACCAGCTGATGGCACCGAGGCCTCAACTTCTTGTGAGGAAAAAATGCGTGGGTGGTAACCATAAGCGGCCTAAAAAAGGGGAGAGGCCTGTGGCTGAGGTCGGCAGAGTATTATGGGCGTATTTAGCCCATATCAATTGAGAAGCCCATGAGGCGTTGTCATCGATGCAAAGGATGCGAAGAGCCGTCTCCAGGTCTTGGTTTAGCCTTTCTGCTTGCCCGTTGGTCGTCGGGTGAAACCTGGAAGACAAGCTGACTGATATACCCAGGAGGTGGCAGAATTCCCTCCAAAAATTGGCAGTAAACTGTGGGCTTGATCCGAGACTATATTACCTGGGAGACCATGGACTGTAGCAGGAGCTAGGCAGTTTCCTTGGCCGAGGGCAATTTTGGAAGAGGTATGAAATGGGCCATCGTGGAAAACCGATCTATTACAGAGAGAATGGTGGTATGGCCAGCTAGGGGGGTAGACCGGTAACAAAATCTAAGGTTATATGGGACCATGGTCGATGAGGAATGGGAAGAGGATAAAGGAGACCCACCGGGGAGTTTCTAGGGTTCTTGTGCTGGTAGCAAATAGGACAGGAGGCAACAAACTGGCGAATGTCTTCCCTAATAGTGGGCCACCAAAAACGTTGCTGCAGAAGGGCCAAGGTGCAAGGTGTACCTTGGTGGCAGAAATTCAATGTCCAAGCGAAGGGCTTGGGGGATTACGGATTATTGGGATTTAATCAATCTGTACTAGCGTCTCTCATCCTCAGACCAACAATGTAGTGGATTGATTTAATCAAGCCCTTAAAAATATGATTCGGAAGTTTATCCGGAACTGTTATAAGTGGCTCGAGCCCTTATTATTTCGAAGTACGAGAGGTCCCGCAAGCCTCCACAGGGTTTTCCCCTTTTTAATTATTATACGGCCGCAAGTCGCATGGAGTGCTTGATGTCATCTGCGAAAATTAGAAGGACGGACCTTCACCCAGTAAAAACTAAATTCAGTATGTGAATTTAGTTTTTTTGACCTGAGAACAAAACTCCACACCTTAGGTCAACTAACACTGGGAAATTCTTGCTACAAGCCCAAGTACGGCAATCCTGGCTGTATAATAGGGGTGTGCAGCTGTGGGAATTTTCTCTGAGTGATAGTTTTTGTATTACTACACATGTCAAGCTCTAAACTACTCGCAAAGTGGCAAGGACCCGAGTTGAAGACGTTGAATATTAGGATCGGTGCACAGATAGAGACAATGCACTCCAGGTGTACCACCTCAACCTCCTGAAACAATGGAGGGCGGCAGTCGTGTCTCTAGTAATGGTTGTTCCCAAGAGGGAGGGGCTGGGACCAGAGATAAGGCCAAGATCAATGTCAGAATCCATCCCAGTTCCCTCGCCGTCGCAGAGAGCGCAGGTTAAGCGGTTGCAAAAAGAGTTTGCGGATGTGTTTTCACCTCTACCTTTAAAAACAAACCACACTGAACACAATATTGAGATGCCTTCAGGTATAGTGGTGTTGTGCAAGGCTATGCTTGACATGGGAGTAATTAAGGAGTCTTACAGTGATCTTGGTGCCCAAAAAAGCCTTGGTTGCGTGCCGGACGGCTCCCCAGGCAATGGGTTTCGGTGGAGACAAGCAGTAAGATTCTCGCACCTGTTGGGAATTTGTCTAATCGGTGTTCTCTGTTGCAGTGAGCAGGGGAAGCATAAGAGGAGGGAGAGAAGGTTGCCCCAGAGAGAGAGAGAGAGAGAGAGAGAGAGAGAGAGAGATGTGTGTGCATGTGTGTGAGAAAGTGAAGGAATTCAATAAACAAATTTCCTCATGCCTGTCTCTGTATATAAAGTATGCAAAAAATTCCTCTGCTTGTCTTGGCAGATGTTACAGGGAAGTTCTGGTGGGTGTGGTCATGCAAGAAAAAGGTATACAGAGCATGAAATCTTTAACAGCACACATACATACAAGGACCAAAATAAATAAAGCTAGGAGTATATCAGCACATTCTACATTATTTTCTTCTTGTGCTGGATTTCGGTTCCTCTTAGAGTAAGTATCATTTTACTACTGAACTATATTTAGAGCCTAAATTTAAACACTTCAGCTCAGCTTCAAGCCTAATAAGGGCTAATTATTGTCAAACACTGGGATTCAAGGACGTGTCAAGGTTTAGTTAATAGATAAGAAGATAATAAGCTTGAGCATTAAAACTGTGTGTGTGTGTATGTGCCTGTTTGTCTGTCTGTGTGTATTAGTGCTAAAACTGTTATTACTTAAGTTTAGTACTGAGTAAGTGTAAATGTGGAAAATACTGAAGATTATCAAAACTCTGTTATTGTTTTTAATGTGGTTAAAATGTAGCCTCCAACAATAATCTGATCACACATTTGTGTTTGTGTGTGCACATGTGAGTGCATATAGATTAGAAAAAATCCTCACATCAGACAGTCCGTTTTTTGCATCCTTTTTAAAGATAAAAATGGTGACACAACATGTGATGTTCATGGTGCAAATGTGTAATATTAGCATTCTATTAATTCTGCATTCAATGCAGTACTGTCTGAACCCCAGGGGTCATAATCCTTCAACCTGATAACTCTGAAGCACAAAGACATACACTTTATACGTTATACAGTTTTACAGTGGTTCTATTTTTTGAGTCTTGTGGATACTGGATAGTTTAGCCAATTTTTAAAACTCTGTTTTAGATGAAAACCTTTCCTCACATGTTGCTACAGACCTAATTATATTCCCCAAGGCACAGAAATTTTAAACACATTTTTGTATAATTTATACATTCATTTCATTTTTTAGTTAAAATGTGTCATTTTATAAAAAACAAAGATACACATTATTCTGCATTTTGTTTAATTCAGAAATAAATAGAAATGTCTTTAGTAATAATTTTCTTACACACTTTCTAATATAGATGGATCTTTTCAAATCTGTCAAGTCTAACATAAACCAAGCTGAACCTGCTGGAACTCCTGCTCGAGAACGCAACATGAGCCAAGTGGAACCTCACCAGATCAAAAGAAGATCCCGTAGTATGGATTTCTTTCTTGAGTTTGTCTCACATTTTAGTGACACTGCAGAAACTGAACCTGTAGCATCAGCAAAGGGTGCCTCATGAAGATCCACAGCATGAAGGACACCTGTAAGGATTGGAAGAGGTTTACAGTGTGTGGAGAAAAAACACACCTCACAATTATCAAAACGTTTCATTTTATATTAATCTTTGTGCCAGTTGACCCTGGATGACATCTAGGCACCGACAAGGAAGTTTCTCTGTTCCCGAGCACCAACAAAAACTATGCTTTGTTCCCAAGCCTCACAGAAGGCAGCAAAAAGGGTGCCACTTCGCTCAAGAGTCTGGTATTATATAAAAACTGGTATTTTCTTAATATAATAAAAAACGTGAATCCACTGTGTTTTTTTTTTTTTTTTTTTTGCTAGTTGGGGGTTTTAATTCAGCAGTAATGTCTTATGTGTTACTGGTCGGAGCAGCCCCTTTAAGAAGGTAGCGGAAGTAGGTAGGACTTGTGACCGAGGGAAGCATTTTGACATGCATTAATTCATAGACAGATGTGGCAGAGAGAATCTGGTAATTTTCCAAAATAAAACATCGTTCAGAATCAAATAATGAATAAAACGTAATAATGTAAGTTATGTAATTTTTCTGTGCGGCCCGGTACCAATTGACCCACGGACCGGTGCCAGTCCACAGCCCGGGGGTTGGGGACCACTGCCTTAATGGACGACCCTTGGGCTCTTTATACTGGCTTGGCTTGTACCTGAATTCAGATGATTATATCTCATTATTTTACTTCACATTCTCTAATATTCTGGACAACATTTTTGCACCATTGAAACTAAAGACAAAGAGTTAATCACAGGACCCATGGATAAACAACAATATAATCTTATACTTATACTTAATACTTATTCTTATCTTAAACAATATAATATCTTCTTCTTCTTCTTTCGGCTGCTCCCATTAGGGGTCGCCACAGGGGATTATCCGTCTCCATACCACCCTGTCCTCTACATCTGACTCTTTCACACCAACTACCTGCATGTCTTCCCTCACCACATCCATGAACCTCCTCCTTGGCCTTCCTCTTTTCCTCCTTCCTGGTGGCTCCATCCTTAGTATTCTCCTACCAATATAATTCATGTCCCTCCTCTGCACATGTCCAAACCATCTCAATCTCACCTCCCTCACCTTGTCTCCAAAATGTCCAACATGCGCTGTCCCTCTAATAAACTCATTTCTAATCTTGTCCATCCTCATCACTCCCAACGAAAACCTTAACATCTTCAGCTCTGCTACCTCCAGCTCCGCCTCCTGCATTTTCCTCAATGCCACTGTCTCTAATCCATACAACATTGCAGGTCTCACCACAGTCCTATAAACTTTCCCTTTCATTCTTGCAGATACCCTACTATCACAAATCACTCCTGTCACTTTTCTCCACTCACCCCACCCTGCCTGCACTCCTTTCTTTACTTCCCTAACACACTCTCCATTACTTTGCACTGTTGACCCCAGGTACCTGAACTCCACCACCTTCACCACCTCTTCTCCCTGCAACCGCACCATTCCACTGCCCTCCCTCTCATTCACACACATGTACTCTGTCTTACTCCTACTGACTTTCATTCCCCTTCTCTATATATACTGTATATATATATATATATATATATATATATATATATATATATATATATATATATATATATATATATATATATATATATATACAGTATATATATAAATAATCATAGACATTTGACAGATTTGAATGATGTATTGTTTTTATCTGTACAATCAAAAACCCTTTGAGTCAACAAAGCCTTGACATCACGGCATAAGGATGGCTTCAGCTGGTCTTTCAGCTCTGGAAGAAAAGCTCTTGTATGTCTGGAAAAGAGTAGCTGGTCAGGAGATGGCAGGTCAGCACGAGGAAGGTTACGCAGATGGAGTAAAGCAGCCTGTACGTCACTGCGGTCTCTGTGACACTTCTCAAGCAAATGTTTGGCGGATCGCACAGCACGCTCCGCAAGGCCATTGGACTGTGGGTAGTGAGGGCTACTCCGAATGTATTTAAAATCCCAGGCAAGTCAGAAAAGTCATTACAGACGAACTGTCACGCATTGTCTGTCACTCATGACTGGGGAACTCCATGAAATGCAAAGTGTCTATTAAGCTTTGAAATTACAGTGACACTCCTCATGTCAGGTAGATAGTCAAGCTCGAACCAGCCAGAGAACGAGTCTACAAGAACGAGGTGCATTTTGCCACGCCATTCAAATATGTCGGCAGCAGTGAACATCCATGGGAGGTCAGGAATATCGTGCAAGTGCATGGGTTCTCTGGGGTGATGAGGTTTCAGGGCGTGGCAAGGGGTACAACGAGAGAGTGCTCTCTCTATATCACTATACATCGTGGGCCAGTACATGGTCAGTACTGGACAACTTCTTCTTCTTCTTTCGGCTGCTCCCATTAGGAGTCGCCACAGCGGATCATCCATCTCCATACCACCCTGTCCTCTACATCTGCCTCTTTTACACCAACTCCCTGCATGTCTTCCCTCACCACATCCATGAACCTCCTCCTTGGCCTTCCTCTTTTCCTCCTACCTGGTGGCTCCATCCTCAGCATTCTTCTACCAATATAATTCATGTCCCTCCTCTGCACATGTCCAAACCATCTTAATCTCGCCTCCCTCACCTTGTCACCAAAACATCCTACATGCGCTGTCCCTCTAATAAACTTATTTCTAATCCTGTCCCTCCTCGTCACTCCCAACGAAAACCTTAACATCTTCAGCTCTGCTACCTCCAGCTCCACTTCCTGTCTTTTACTTAATGCCACTGTCTCTAAACCATACAACATTGCAGGTCTCACCACAGTCCTATAAACTTTCCCTTTCATTCTTGCAGATACTCTACTATCACAAATCACTCCTGTCACTCTTCTCCACCCACTCCACCCTGCCTGCACTCTTTTCTTTACTTCTCTAACACAATCTCCATTACTTTGCACTGTTGACCCCAGGTACCTGAACTCCTCCACCATCTCCAGTTCTTCTCCCTGCAACCGCATCACTCCACTGCCCTCCCTCTCATTCACACACATGTATTCTGTCTTACTCCTACTGAGTTTCATTCCCCTTCTCTCCAGCGCATATCTCCACCTCTCCAGGCTCTTCTCAACCTGCTCCATACTCTCACCACAAATCACAATATCATCCGCAAACATCATAGTCCAGGGAGACTCCTGTCTGACCTCGTCCGTCAACCTGTCCATCACCACTGCAAACAGGAAAGGACTCAGGGCCGATCCTTGATGCAGTCCAACCTTCACCCTGAACCAGTCTGTCGTACCTACTGCACACTTCACTGCCGTCATACTGTCCTCATACATGTCCTGCACCACCCTCACATACTTCTCTGACACACCTGACTTCCTCATACAATACCACAACTCCTCTCTTGGCACTCTGTCGTACGCTTTCTCTAAATCCACAAATGCACAATGCAATTCCTTCTGTCCTTCTCTATACTTCTCCATCAACATCCTCAAAGCAAATAAGGCATATGTGGTGCTCTTCCTCGGCATGAAACCATACTGTTGCTCACAGATGGTCACCTCTTCTCTCAGCCTGGCTTCCACTACTCTTTCCCACACTTCTTCTCCATTCCTCAGGCACCCACTCACCTTACAAAATCCTGTTAAACAATCTGGTCAAAAACTCCACTGCCATCTCTCCTAAACATCTCCACGCTTCTACTGGTATGTCATCTGGTCCAACCGACTTTCCACTTTTCATCCTCTTAATTGCTGCTCTCACTTCCTCCTTACTACCTGCATTCTCGATCTCAACCTGCATTCTCGATCCCCTGCCTACTAGTTTCTTTAAACAGATAGCTCCAGAGGTAATTAAACCTGTTTTTAAAATAATTAACTCTTCCATTAGCACTGGTTATGTACCTAAATCCTTCAAACTGGCAGTTATCCACCCCCTTATTAAGAAACCTGACCTTGACCCATGTCAGTTGTCCAACTACAGACTGATATCAAATCTCCCCTTTATATCCAAAATTTTAGAAAAGGTTGTAGCACAGCAGTTATGCTCACACCTACTTATGAATAACATTTTTGAAGTGTATCAGTCAGGATTTCGGCCTCATCATAGCACAAAGACGGCGCTAGTTAAGGTGGTAAACGACCTGTTATTGGCCTCTGATCAGGGTTTTGTCTACTTACTTGTTTTGCTCGACCTTAGTGCAGCTTTTGACACCATTGATCACACTATACTGCTTGCTAGACTTGAGAACGTTGTAGGAATAAAGGGAACAGCTCTCTCTTGGCTCAGGTCTTATTTGACTGATCGCTATCAGTTTGTGGATGTAAATGGTGAGTTCTCCACACTCTATGAAGTAAAGTTTGGTGTTCCTCAAGGATCTGTCTTAGGCCCACTGCTTTTCTCTTTATATATGCTGCCTCTTGGTGAAATCATTCATAAACATGGGATTCGCTTCCATTGCTATGCTGATGACACACAGCTGTATATTTCAGCAAAGCCAAATGAGAGAGATCAGCTAAACAGTGTTGAGAAGTGTGTAAAGGACATTAGACAGTGGATGCTTAATAACTTTCTTCTGCTCAACTCAGATAAGACGGAAGTACTTTTACTAGGACCACATGCAGCTAGAAGCAAACTTTCTGATTACGTAGCATCTCTGGATGGTGTTTCTGTTTCAGCATGTACGGCTGTCAAAGACCTTGGTGTGATTATTGACCCGAGTCTTTCCTTTGAGTCTCACGTGAACAATATCACCAGGATCGCCTTCTTTCACCTTAGAAATATTGCTAAAATTAGAAATATGATGTCGTTACAGGATGCAGAAAAACTAGTTCATGCTTTTGTTACTTCTAGATTGGACTACTGTAACGCTTTACTGTCTGGGTGTGCGAGTAAGTGCATAAATAAGCTTCAGTTAGTCCAGAATGCAGCAGCAAGGGTCCTCACCAGATCTAGGAAATACGACCACTTCACCCCTGTTTTAATCAGTCTACACTGGCTCCCAATCAAATCTCGCATTGATTATAAAATATTACTACTGACGTATAAAGCACTTAACGGTCTCGCACCGCAGTATCTGAGTGAACTTCTGTACCAGTATGATCCCCCACGCCTACTTAGATCAAAAGGTGCTGGCTATCTGTTGGTTCCTCAAATAATGAAGACTACCGCAGGGGGCAGATCTTTCTCTTATAAAGCCCCACAGTTATGGAACAGCCTTCCAATCAGTGTTCGGGACTCAGACACGGTCTCAGGGTTCAAGTCGAGGTTGAAAACTTATTTATTTAGTCAAGCCTTTTATCAGTAGATTTTTTTTTTTCTTAGGTAAAGGCTCAGATCTGGAGGGAGCATGGATATAGAGTGTTTGGTGAACTGGTATATTTGTATGCTGTCGTCCCCTCACATTCACACGGTCACTCAGGTTTGTTGACGGTGGTGTGGTGGGTCGTCTCTTATCCCAGAGATCCCTCATGTCTGTGTTACCTTCTGGTTCTCCCTTTTAGTTATGCTGCCATAGCGAGTCTTGCCGGAGTCCAAACTGCACAGTGACATTAACTTTCATACACCAATAGTTACACTTAATAATCCATATCCTTCTCTTCCCGTCACCCTCTCTCTCTCTCTCTCTCTGCTCTCTCTCTCTCTCTCTCTCTCTCTCGATCGAGTTAAACATGCTCCTGAGGCTCCAGTGACCACTGTTCCTGCCCCTCTACCCTCCGTGGATCTTCACACTTCTGTGCAGCTTGGGACGGTATCTCATCAACACCTTGGGTGGTTCCATGAAATTCCGGAGTAGAACGGGTGCTTTGAGGATGGATTGGACTGTAGTTGGTGTCGGCGGTCTGCTGCACTGACTCGGGAGTGCAGTTTGCTTCTGATCATCATCACTGTACCCCGCAACTTTGTATATATGCTTCAAATGGACATTTGGTGCAACCCAGATGAGGATGGGTTCCCTCTTGAGTCTGGTTCCTCTCAAGGTTTCTTCCTTATGCCATCTCGGGGAGTTTTTCCTTGCCACAGTTGCTCATCAGGGACAAACATACTTATAAAGAACATATTTACATTTAATCACCACATTATCTGTGTAAAGCTGCTTTGAGACAATGTTCATTGTTAAAAGCGCTATACAAATAAAAATGAATTGAATTGAATTGAATTACTAATCCTATCTACATCCTGCTTCACCAACTCCACATCGTCTAACCTTCTCTCTCTCTGATTTTCCTCATTTATCAGCTGCTCAAAATACTCCCTCCACCTTCTCAACACACTCTCCTCACTAGTCAACACATTTCCCTCTCCATCCTTTACTGCTCTAACTCGCAGCACATCCTTCCCAGCTCGGTCCCTCTGCCTGGCCAATCGGTATAAATCCTTTTCTCCTTCCTTAGTGTCCAACCTCTCATACAGCTCCTCATATGCCTTTTCCTTGGCTTTCGCCACATCCCTCTTTACCTGCTGCCGTATCTCCTTGTACTCCTGCCTACTTTTCTCATCACTCTGTCTATATCCCACTTCTGTTTTGCCAACCTCTTTCTCCTTATGCTCTCCTGCACTTCCTCATTCCACCACCACGTCTCCTTGTCTTGCTTTCTATTTCCAGATGTCACACCAAGTACCTTTCTAGCTGCCTCCCTCATCACTCCTGCAGTATTTGCCCAATCATCCAACACCTCTTCAACACCACCGAGCCTCTGTCTGACCTCTTCCCTGAACCTCACATTACACTCTTCCTCCTTCAGTTTCCACCATCTTATTCTTCTTTCAGTCCTCTCCTACTCTTCTTCTTCGCCTCCAAAACGATCCTACAGACCACCATCCGATGCTGTCCAGCTACACTGTTCCCTGCCAACACCTTACAGTCTCCAATCTCCTTCAGGTTGCATCTCCTGCATAGCACATAGTCCACCTGTGTGCACCTTCCTCCACTCTTATACGTCACCCTATGATCCTCCTTCTTCTTAAAATAAGTGTTCACCACTGCCATTTCCATCCTTTTAGCAAAATCTACCACCATCTGCCCTTCCACATTCCTCTCCTTAAAACCATACCTACCCATCACCTCCTCATCACCTCTGTTCCCTTCACCTACATGCCCATTAAAGTCTGCCCCAATCACCAACCGATCTTTCCTAGGTACACCATCTACCACTTCATCTAACTCACTCCAGAATTTTTCCTTCTCCTCCATCTCACAGCCAACTTGTGGAGCATAAGCACTGATGACATTTATCATCATCCCTTCAACTTCCACCTTCACGATCATCACCCTGTTAGAAACTCTCTTCACCTCCACTACACTCTTACTGTACTCTTCCTTCAGAATCACCCCTACACCATTTCTCTTTCCATCCACACTATAATAAAACAGTTTAAATCCACCTCCAATGCTCCTGGCCTTACTCCCTTTCCACTTGGTCTCCTGAACACACAACATATCTACCTTTCTCCTCTCCATCATATCAGCTATCTCTCTCCCTTTACCCTTCATAGTACCAACATTTAAAGTGCCAACCCGAACCTCCACTCTCCTACACTGCTCCTTTCCCTGCCGTCTCTGTAGACGTCGTTGTTAACCCGGGCCTCGACCGATCCGGTATGAAATTCTTATTTGTGATCCGCATATTTGATTTGGCACATGTTTTACGCTGGATGCCCTTCCTAACGCAACCCTCCCCATTTACCCGGGCTTGGGACCGGCACTAAGAGTGCACTGGTTGTGCATCCATAATGGCTGGGTTGGTCAGTACTGGACAACCATGGAATAAAATATTGATGTGATTATTCATATAACGAGGTTTGGTCCATACTAATTACGGAAGTTTCCTGGAAGAAATAACAACGGGAGAGGGGTTGGAGATGGGTGCGAAATACGGGAGACTTCCGGAAAAAACAGGTATGACAGGTATGCTACCAGCTACCAGCTACAGAGTGATGGGTCCGATGTATGTATGGTGCGTGAGGACACTAAAGCTCCACTGACAGATACTGTATGAAAATGCTGAAAGCTGGTGAGATCTGAAGTGCTGTCAGTTCAAAGCAAGGTCTTTCAAGATCTGGCTTACCCACACAATATTTAAATATGTCTGCAGAAGATGGCCCTGGTGCAGAGTTGACCCGAAGTGGTGGGTTTTCTTTTAAAAACCATTTTTTGCCGCAGGACATTTTACAAATCAAAATACAAAATGAAGAGGATAAGAAGGTTGCTTTAAAGCTCATTTAAAACAATCTGTATTGTATAAAGTGCTATATAAATAAAGGTGATGTTAACAGCAAATGTAAACACAGCCTGATGAAATTTGTGGTATGCGAACTGTAGAGGATCCAGTGTGTCGGATTTAGTAGTGATATAGTCTCTGACCAGTCTCTCACAGCACTTCATAACTACTGAGGTCAAGGCTACAGGGCGGTAGTCGTTGAGGCAGGCGGGCTGGGGCTTCTTCGGGACAAGAACAACGGTGGACTGTTTGGTGCATTACCCTATGGACTTTGCCTTTCTATGGATTATTCTATGGACTTTGCTTTTCCCTAGGACTATACGGATTCTATGGACATTGTGAGCTCTATTGTTGTTTTCTGTGTCGGACTTGTGTTTCTTTATTAAACCGTTTTTATCGTCATTTCAGTCTCTGGCTCTGTTCATCCGGCCTGACAATATGCAACAAACTAGCATGATTGTGAGCTTTGCACACAAAAAACTGTCTTTTGTAAAACTTGCCAAAGGTGCTTTTTTCTAGTTAGATATTTCTTTCTGACCTTACGATTCAGTTAATCTCAGAGTAGGGACTCAATAGGATTTTGGTCTGCTGACTGGGTAGGCCATTCCATGACAGCTAATACTCCTGCCGATTGTTTGCTTGTGTAGTGGGGCAGTCTAGGTACCGCCCTCGTAGGCGTGACTGTCGCCTGAATGACTGGTGTGACAGCCTATTGGCTGCCATTCCAGGCATATTTAAAGACGCCGGGTATGTCACCTGAGCGTGCATGATCCAATCATTGTCGTTTGTGGGCGGGTGCACGCGGCTGTGCGGGAGGTAGGTACCTAGCTGTTTGGCTAATGCTGCTGCTATTAGTGTTTATGCACTATTAAGTGTGTCTATTGGTTTGTAGCCAGGTTGTGTTTAGGGTTGGCGTGACGTTGCTGTTGTGTACAGGCTGTCTTTCACTCCAGCCTGTGTATGATGGAACACCCGCATATTTGCTGCTCGTTGCTGTTTGGATAAAACTGCGCGTAACTGAACCTGTTTAATAATCTACTTCTGGTGGGGGTAATTGTTCGCGAGCATTTTGTCACTGTGGACTGTGGGGCAAATAAGTTACTCCCGATACCATATTAAGACTGCACTGTTGGTTCTCCTGCCATTTTGGTATTTCATTACTCTGGGATCAGTTGTATTGGAATCGTCAGATGTTTGTTCTGCCATTTTGGCATTTCATTGCTCTGTGACCATTTGTATTGGAATGGTCAGATGTTTGTTCTGCTAATTTTATCCCTCTGTGACCATTGGTACTGAATTTTAGTTTTTGTTTCCTGTTTAATTGGACTGATTTGAGTATTCATGGATCTTTTCTTTAGTTTCTTCTTTTATTAATTTGTTGTTTTTGTAACTTGATGTGAATCCTGTTTGTTTGTTTTCTTTCATCTTGTTTCCCTCTTTTTGTTTTCGTTCTTTTCTTGGGCCCTTGGTCGAGCCATTGTGTCTAGGTTCATGAGCTTGTGATGCCAACCTAGCAGAGCTCCTGTCTCTCTGAACCTGTGTGGCCAGTAAATGATCCAGATTTGTCATTCATGGTTTGAACTTGACCCATCAAAATTGCTTCTCTGTATGTGTGTTTGATTGTTTTTATACTCTTGTTTGTGTTTTTGTTTATTTCAGGAGCTGAAGGCCTCCAGTGAGGGAAGCTAGCTGTTTTTGACCTGTGTGGTGGTGGTGCTTCTCTCACAGAGTGTTTTGCCGTGTCCATTGTATCCCCCTCACTTAGTGTGTGTGTGTGTGTGTGTGTGTGTGTGGGTGTTTGTGCGGAGCATACTTGGGTGAGTGGGGTGTCTTAAGATACTCACTGTGCAGCTAGCCACCCTACTGGTAAGCCTCAGCCTGAAAGTATTTCTATTTCTTTTTGTTATTCCTGCCTGGTCAACAGTTCTTTTATATTTTAGCTAATTCTTATTTGAGAAATAAAAGCAATTTTGTATTTATATCCACGTCTACTGTGTTTAGTGGAAACGAACCTGTGTGCTTTATTTTGAGTTTAAATTTCCCAGTTTATAGAAACTGGGTGGCGTAGTCTGCTTTCCGTTTTCATTGTACATTAGTGTCGAAACAAACAACACAAACACCGCCCCGCCACACTTGGACATACACTTAAAATCATTGTCTTGTTGTATGGTGAAGTTAGTTCCACTTAACCTGTCCAGTGTGCGCCTACAGTAAGGTGAACATGCGCAGTGTGTATGACAGTATATAATCCTTTGGCTTTTTTTTATTATTTGTGTTTTCCCACCAAAAAAAAACATTTAATTTGATTGTCATTTCACTTTCATTTCATTATTTATTGTTCATTATTCAAAATATGTTTGTGTTAGTTATCAATGCAATGATTTATTTACCTTCAAATTGTCCCAAACTCTTGTGCTGTATCATTTTCCATTAGACTTTAAAGGAAAATTGTGAAGACTTTTCATATTTAAAACTCATGATCTATCTACTGCCATTTTATGGAATAGAGCTGTAACAGAATGGAAAAGGAGAAGGAAAGCCTGCTTTTATGGTAAGATATTATGTTTAAGTTTCATCTGATCTGAAAGATCCCTTACTGTAAAGTAAACTGTAGAACAAATAGAATAGAACATGAGGACATGTGGGGAAGTTTGTGTGGTTTCTTTTCTCCCTCTACTGAACAAATTAGTGTTGATCATGTTAGTGCAGAAGATTAGTCAGGATGGTGTTTGTGTATTCATGCAAAATATACACAAACACCATTTCCATATGAGTGACTTTTATACATTTATATTAAAATCAGTATTTTTTTAATAAAATAATATGTATATTATAATATATAATAAATAAATAAAAGTGTACATTAAATTAAAATACACAAAATATTTTATAAAATCAATATTGAGGAAAGCAGTCCTTTATCTTGCTTAATAAAAAGGCACAAAAGTGTATTTGTTTATTATGTGTTATAGTTTATTTATGAAAATTATTTGATGGCATTTGGTTATCCTCTACACTGGTAGATGATTGATTTTCTGTAAGTACTTGGGTGACTAGATGAGTGAGGACCGAAATGCAGGATGCCACAGGAGAAAGGTGAAAACAGATTTAAATATAAGGGCACAGGCAAAAACAAAGTCCAATGAACAGTCCACAGTCAAGGCACAGGCAAACAGGGTAATACAGGAAAGACAACACCAAAAACCAAACAGTGCAAAATCCAAAAAACCAGCAAACAGATCAATACAGGGCAGAGCAAAACTTCTTCTTCTTCTTCTTCTTCTTTCGGCTGCTCCCATTAGGGGTCGCCACAGCGGATCATCCGTCTCCATACCACCCTGTCCTCTACATCTGCCTCTTTTACACCAACTACCTGCATGTCTTCCCTCACCACATCCATGAACCTCCTTCTTGGCCTTCCTTTTTTCCTCCTACCTGGTGGCTCCATCCTCAGCATTCTTCTACCAATATAATTCATGTCCCTCCTCTGCACATGTCCAAACCATCTCAATCTCGCCTCCCTCACCTTGTCACCAAAACATCCTACATGCGCTGTCCCTCTAATAAACTCATTTCTAATCTTATCCATCCTCGTCACTCCCAACGAAAACCTCAACATCTTCAGCTCTGCTACCTCCAGCTCCACCTCCTGTCTTTTACTCAATGCCACTGTCTCTAAACCATACAACATCGCAGGCCTCACCACAGTCCAATAAACTTTTCCTTTCAATTTTGCAGATAGCCTACTATCACAAATCACTCCTGTCACTCTTCTCCACCCTGCCTGCACTCTTTTCTTCACTTCTCTAACACCCTCTCCATTACTTTGCACTGTTGACCCCAGGTACCTGAATTCCTCCACCTTCTGAAGCTCTTCTCCCTGCAACCGCACCACTCCACTGCCCTCCCTCTCATTCACACACATGTATTCTGTCTTACTCCTACTGAGTTTCATTCCCCTTCTCTCCAGCGCATATCTCCACCTCTCCAGGCTCTTCTCAACCTGCTCCCTACTCTCACAACAAATCACAATATCATCCGCAAACATCATAGTCCAGGGAGACTCCTGTCTGACCTCGTCCGTCAACCTGTCCATCACCACTGCAAACAGGAAAGGGCTCAGGGCCGATCCTTGATGCAGTCCAACCTTCACTCTAAACCAGTCTGTCGTACCTACTGCACACTTCACTGCCGTCACACTGTCCTCATACATGTCCTGCACCACCCTCACATACTTCTCTGACACACCTGACTTCCTCATACAATACCACAACTCCTCTCTAGATGCAATTCCTTCTGTCCTTCTCTATACTTCTCCATCAACATTCTCAAAGCAAATATTGCATCTGTGGTGCTCTTCCTCAGCATGAAACCATACTGTTGCTCACAGATGGTCACCTCTTCTCTCAGCCTGGCTTCCACTACTCTTTCCCATAACTTCATGGTGTGACTGATCAACTTAATACCCCTGTAGTTACTGCAGGTCTGCACATCTCCTTTATGCTTAAAGATCGGTACCAGCACACTTCTTCTCCATTCCTCAGGCATCTTCTCACCTTCCAAAATCCTGTTAAACAATCCGGTCAAAAACTCCACTGCCATCTCTCCTAAACATCCGTCTTAACCTGCTGCCGCATCTCCTTGTACTCCTGCCTACTTTTCTCATCACTCTGTCTATCCCACTTCTGTTTTGCCAACCTCTTGGTAAGGAGATTATGCTCTCCTGCACTTCCTCATTCCACCACCACGTCTCCTTGTCTTCCTTTCTATTTCCAGATGTCACACCAAGTACTTTTCTAGCTGCCTCCCTCATCACTCCTGCAGTAGTTGCCCAATCATCCAACACCTCCTTAACACCACTGAGCCTCTCTCTGACCTCTTCCCTGAACCTCACACTACACTCTTCCTCCTTCAGTTTCCACCATCTTATTCTTCTTTCAATCCTCACTCTCCTCCTCTTCTTCTTCGCCTCCAAAACCATCCTACAGACCACCATCCTATGCTGTCTAGCTACACTGTCCCCTGCCAACACCTTACAGTCGCCAATCTCCTTCAGGTTGCATCTCCTGCATAGCACATAGTCCATCTGTGTGCACCTTCCTCCACTCTTATACGTCACCCTATGATCCTCCTTCTTCTTAAAATAAGTGTTCACCACTGCCATTTTCATCCTTTTAGAAAAATCTACCACCATCTGCCCTTCCACATTCCTCTCCTTAAAACCATACCCACCCATCACCTCCTCGTCACCTCTGTTCCCTTCACCTACATGCCCATTAAAGTCCGCCCCAATCACCAACCGTTCTTTCCTAGGTACACCATCTACCACTTTATCTAATTCACTCCAGAATCTTTCCTTCTCCTCCATCTCACAGCCAACTTGTGGAGCATAGGCACTGATGACATTTATCATCATCCCTTCAACTTCCACCTTCACAATCATCACCCTGTTAGAAACTCTCTTCACCTCCACTACACTCTTACTGTACTCTTCCTTCAGAATCACCCCTACACCATTTCTCTTTCCATCCACACCATAATAAAACAGTTTAAACCCACCTCCAATGTTCCTGGCCTTACTCCCTTTCCACTTGGTCTCCTGAACACACAGCATATCTACATTTCTCCTCTCCATCATATCAGCTACTTCTCTCCCTTTACCCGTCATAGTACCAACATTTAAAGTACCAACCCTAACCTCCACTCTCCTACACTGCTCCTTTCCCTGCCGTCTCTGTAGACGTCTTCCTCCTCTCCTTTTCCTCCTTCGGCCAACAGTAGCCCAATTTCCACCGGTACCCTGTCGGCTAACGATACCTGTGGCGGTCGTTGTTAACCCGGGCCTCGACCGATCCGGTATGAAATTCTCATTTGTGATCCGCATATTTGATTTGGCACATGTTTTACGCTGGATGCCCTTCCTAACGCAACCCTCCCCATTTACCCGGGCTTGGGACCGGCACTAAGAATGCACTGGCTTGTGCCTCCCTAATGGCTGGGTTGGGCAGAGCAAAACATAAACCAAAAAAAAACAATCCAAATTACAAATCAGGTAACTAGAGAGGCAGAGAAGAACAGGGGTCAGGGTCAGGATCAGGATCAGGATACAGAGCAGGCAGGATGGCAAGAGTAATCTCAGGGGCTAGGGAGCCGGTAAAATAATCTGGCCCTGAGCTAAAGTATTGGTTGTCCTTAAATACCGGGAGGCGCCGGAAAAATGTCAAGATGGCCGCTGACCCAGAAGTGCTCACCGCGAAACTGGAAGAAGTGTGTCCGGAAGATCCTGACATTTTCTGTATAAATAGAAATAATAAGAGATATTTTTCTTCTTATTTTTGTCTGTGGTTCTTGTTCTGGATCTTCTTTAGGATCTTTAGGATCTTCTGAAGGGCCTCTTGGATTTTTAACCTTGCCTTATGTTGAACTTGGGTGGACTGACCATTTGCAGCCAAAACAAAGGTGTGCCGGGGTAGAATTACATTCACCGAGCACAGTGCTTAATACACAGCAAACTAGAATTTCTGTAGGAACACTGCAAGTATTTTATATGTAGTAGTTTATAATCTGACTGCAAATCAATGTGAAGTTGTTCAAATTACTTTGTGATCAGTATTTAAAAGCTTACATTTAATTTGTAAAAAATATTTTTCTTTGTGCTAAAATTAAAAAGAAATTCCACTTTACGGTATAAACTGTTTATTTAATTCTTATGTGAAAAAGGTTCTTAAAACAATTATTGCTTTAAATTGTTTGGGCCAAAGAGAGGTGATCTACATGAGCTGTTTTTTCTATGCTATTTTGAGATGAGAGATCAGTAGAAACTCAGTAGAATATCAATAGACTATCACACACAGACAGAAAAAAAGAATCCCAGAAAATATTCATTTTATATTAGCATCAACATTTTATTTTTATTATTGATGATTAAGTGCATACTGTTATGCGAGGAACCGGAGGCGAAAGCCGAAGTAAAAGCAAACAGAGTTTATTTGCGTTACAAGGATAAGCCAACGTAAACACTCGTTTTCACAGTGAATAATCCGGTAGTGCGCAGCGGGAGCGCGGTCCACTGAGATAGGAACCGAAATGAAAGGTAGTCCGTGTATAATCCAAGTTGCGCTTGAGAGAAGCGCGGCACTAAACAGCACACGGGAAGTACGTGGGATGATCAGCACATACCATTGATAATAACGGACAGTGTGAGTGTGGAAGTGAGGGGTTTATATGTGGTGTGGTAATGAGTGCCAAACGAGTCTCAGGTGTGTGTGATCAGTACGCTGGCGAGGAGCTCCGTGCGGGTGGGGCACACGCGGGAGAAGAATCAGGGAGCTCCCTGACACCACCCCCTCCCCCAGGGGCAACACCGGACGCCCTGACCCTGCGACGAGGCCGACCCCTGCCCCAGGGCGCCGGGCGGCGTGGGTGAGCAGCATGGAACTTCATCCGTATTCGTGATCCGCATATTTGATTTGTTTATTGTTTATTGGGACCTGTAATAGAGGATCACACTATGATCGGCAACGTGGCTAGAGTCTCATATTTTTCTATCGATTTAGCATGCTAGCTGGTTAGAAAAGTCTGGTGTGACAAAAACAGCTTGTTTGTCACCAGCAACATCTCTCATCTCATGTCATCAATTCTTAAGGTTGAGGAATGCCTTGCTCCCACCACACACCCTCACCATGATCTACTTTTGACAGTAACTAATACTGTTACGCGTTTTTTTAAATAAAAAGTACTTTTTAAATAAAGTAACTCCGTTACCGTATGGGGCGTTACCTGTTACTTTTTTAAATGAATACATTTTGGCTGAAGTGTAGCCTACAGTCTAACCTGTTTACAGCAGAGACGCATTGTAGGATTGGTGGATGAACCACTGTAAACACGATGAAAACGCACTGTGGGTGTGCTTCTAGACGAAACTAGAAGCTAACCCAGTGTTATGTTGTACATTGTTGATAGTTTTTATACTTAAGCTATGAAAGGAACATTTTTAAGAGCTCAACACAACAGCTTTTATGATGCAGAAGTCACTTTAGTTTTTGATTCTGAATATATTATTCAGCTTGTTTTGTTATTTATTTCAGAAATCCTTGATATATTCAGTTTGTGCAGGTCTGACTTAAATAAAATAGTGTTTAAAAATGACTTTGTGTTTAAGTCAGTTTTGTGTATAGACCATAACGCATAAAAGGGCATTAATGGGAACATTAAAGAATGTTCTTTAAAAATGTAACAAAAAAAGTAACTTTTAACAGTAACGCATTACTTTTTGGTGTAAGTAATCAACAAAGTAACTGAGTTACTTTTTGAATGAAGTAACGAGTAACTGTAACTAGTTACTATTTTTTTAGTAACTAGCACAACACTGATCTACTGACTATGGATAGTAAAGACAGATGATAAGATCACTGAGGTCCTGTTTCAGGTTAGGACCACCCACATTACACAAAAAATGATAAAAAAAAAAGAAGTGCATACAAAAAAAAAAAATTTGTAATAAATAAATAAATGCAAACCACTTCTTTGGTTGTAACCACTTTATCATCAGCTCTCAGCTTACAATGTAAAATTGTTCATAGTTCTAACAGCGAAATAATAAAAAATTCAGTAAATTATAAAACATTAAATTACTGTTTATTTAACAGTTAAATACTGTTGAGGTATTGTTAGCCGACAGGGTACCGGTGGAAATTGGGATACTGTTGGCCGAAGGAGGAGAAGGAGAGGAGGAAGACGTCTACAGAGACAGCAGGAAAATGAGAAGTGTAGGATGTAGCAGCCCTTGGCATCGATAAATGAACAGAGAGTCTCTATACGGGTGTAGATCGTTTATTGGAACACGTCTTCAGTTCGTACTCTTTAACATGAAGCATCCACCGATCACTTGTTCAACACCAATCACCTTTCACCAATCACCACCGTGAAACTTAAATTAAAGAAAGAAAAATACACAAATATTCAAATGTAAACAAAGGACATTTCACTCATTAAAAATCAAACTTAACAGTGATAAGCTTTAAGCTATCAAAGCCAGATTCACATTAAAACAAAAACATACCTCGCTCCGCTTTACCAAGGGTGCAAAACATTACCAAACTCTGCTAAACTCCGAAAATCCAGTACCAGTGTTCAAAAATGAAAACTTACAAAAATGTAATCCACGCTATTTCTCAAAATGCATGCAGAGACAAAAACTAACAGCTAACCCAAAAAAAAGGCACATGCTGTGAACGTGCGCATCATAGAAAAATTCCTCCGATCAATCTCATCCCGAACACAGGTTCCGCCTACACACACACACCTTGCACATTAACGGTTATAACATATGAAAATCAAGGGCACTTACATAGGAGAGTGAAGGTTCGGGTTGGTACTTTGAATGTTGGTACTATGACTGGTAAAGGGAGAGAGGTAGCTGATATGATGGAGAGGAGAAAGGTAGATATGTTGTGTGTTCAGGAGACCAAGTGGAAAGGGAGTAAGGCCAGGAGCATTGGAGGTGAGTTTAAACTGTTCTATCATGGTGTGGATGGAAAGAGAAATGGTATAGGGGTGATTCTAAAGGAAGAGCACAGTAAAAGTGTAGTGGAGGTGAAGAGAGTTTTTGATGAACGTGAAGCTGGAAGTTAAAGGGGGGATGATAAATGTGATCTTGTGTTGTGTTTCTTTACTTACAGTGCCCTCCACAATTATTGGCACCCCTGTTTAAGATGTGGTCGTGGACTTCTAAAAATTCTCCTTTTTTTTTAAAACAACATAGAACCCAAATGCAAAAAAAGAGAAAAATCCAACCTTTTATTTAAGTACATTACTTTGGTGGTAAAAAAAATCACACATTTAGAAAGAAAAAAAAACTTGAAATCATGTGTGCCACAATTATCGGCACCCCTGATGTTAATACTTTGTACAACCTCCTTTTGCCAACAAGACAGCACTTAATCTCCTCCTATAACATTTCACAAGATTGGAGAACACAGAGAGAGGGATTTTTGACCATTCTTCTTTGCACAATCTTTCTAGATCATCCAGTGTCCTGGGTCCTCTCTTATGCACTCTTTCCTTTAGCTCGCCCCACAGGTTTTCGATTGGGTTGAGGTCTGGGGACTGAGATGGCCATGGGAGGACCTTGAGTTTGTGACTGCTGAACCACTTTTGTGTAGATTTTGCCACATGTTTTGGATCATTATCCTGCTGAAAGACCCAATGACGACCCATCTTCAGCTTTCTAGCAGAGGCCATCAGGTTTTTATTTAAAATATCCTGGTACTTCAAAGCATTCATAATGCCATGCACCCTAACAAGGTTCCCAGGGCCTTTGGAAGAGAAACAGGCCCACAGCATCACAGATCCTCCACCATACTTCACGGTGGGCACGAGGTGCTTTTCGGCATACTCATCTTTTGTTTTACGCCAGACCCACTTAGAGTGTTTGTTGGCAAAAAGCTCAATCTTAGTCTCATCTGACCAAAGCACACGATCCCAGTTGAAGTCCCAGTACCGCTTAGCAAACTCCAGACGTTTACGTTTGTATGTGTTAGTGAGAAAAGGCTTTTTCCTTGCATGCCTCCCAAACAGCTTGTTGGCATGTAGAGAGCGTCTGATGGTTGTTTTGGAGACTCTGTGACCCCAAGATGCCACTCTTTAATGCAATTCTGTGACGGTGAGCTTGGGAAATTTTTTACTTCTCTTACCATCCTCCTCACTGTGCGTTGTGGCAAGATAAACTTGGGACCTCTTCCAGCCTTGTTTGTCACTGTTCCAGTTGTTTTAAACTTCTTAATGATTCCTCTGACTGTAGATACTGGCAAGTTAAGGCGAGTGGCTATTTTCTTGTAGCCATTGCCTGACTTATGAAGGTCGACACACATCTGCCTTACTTGAATGGTGTATTCTCTTGTCTTTGCCATGTTGACAAATGGGTAAGAGAATTTGGCCTCTGTGTCACGTCATTTTTATACCCCAGGGAAACAGGAAATCATGAATTACTAATTAAAAGTCCCTAGATACCCTGACCAACCTTAGCAACTACAGAAAAATATATAAAAAAAAAAAAACAATTAAATTTTTCAGAGGAATTGTTAGGGGTGCCAATAATTGTGGCACACATGATTTCAAGTTTTTTTTTTTTTCTAAATGTGTGATTTTTTTTACCACCAAAGTTATGTACTTAAATAAAAGGTTGGATCTTTCTCTTTTTTTGCATTTGGGTTCTATGTTGTTTTAAAAAAAAGGAGAATTTTTAGAAGTCCACGACCACATCTTAAACAGGGGTGCCAATAATTGTGGAGGGCACTGTAACCTGTGCTGCTGCTGTATGATTGTATGTGTCAGGGAGCTCCCTGATTCTTCCCGCCCGCACGGAGCTCCTCGCCGGCGTACTGATCACACACACCTGAGACTCGTTTGGCACTCATCACCACACCACAAAAAAAACCCTCACTTCCACACTCACACCGTCCGTTATTATCAATGGTATGTGCTGATCATCCCACGTACTTCCCGTGTGCTGTTTAGTGCCGCACTTCTCTCAAGCGCACCTTGGATTATACACAAAATACCTTTCGTTTCGGTTCTTATCTCAGTGGACCGCGCTCCCGCTGCGCACCACCGGATTATTCACTGTGAAGACGAGTGTTTACGTTGGCTTATCCTTGTAACGCAAATAAACTCTGTTTGCTTTTACTTTGGCTTTCGCCTCCGGTTCCTTGCATAACAGAATAACGGACCCTAAAAGCAAAAAAAAACCTTGCGATGGATGCCCGACCCAGCACCTCCTCCAATCTGGTTCGGGTCCTCGTCGCCGCGTTTAGAGCCGCCTTTCCGTCCACCGCAGCTTGTCCAAACCCCTCCGCGATCGCCGGCAGTCCCATGGCGCTCCTGGGTTCCTTCTCGGGAGAAGCTTCCGAATGCCACGGCTTCCTGCTTCAGGTAAACCTCTACATGGAGATGCAGCCGCGGCGTTTCCCATCCGAGCGGTCCAAGGTAGCATTCCTCATCTCTCTCCTCTCCGGGAGAGCGCTAGCTTGGGCCCAATCGCTGTGGGATGCCGCCAGCCCGGTGATAAACGTATACGCCCAGTTCACCGTGCACTTCTTGGAAGTCTTCAGCGCCGCTTCTGGGGTCCTTACCACGGCCGACCAGCTGCTCAGCTTGCGTCAGGGGAATGATGGCATACAGCCTGCGTTTCCGCACCCTGGCGGCATCTAGTGGCTGGAACGAGATGGCGCTACTGGGGTGTATATCAGCTGGGTCTATTACCAGAAATGAAGCAGGCGATGGCGATTCATGATGAAACGGTGGTACTGGAGGAATTTATTAAGAAATCCATCAGCCTTTCACAGCGGCTGGCAGTGTGCCACCCCACGTCACAACCCTCAGGGGCCCAGCCTGGATTCGTGGCCGTCTCAGACACCGAACAGATGCAGCTGGTCTCACAAAGAGAGAGGAGAGAGAGGAACAGCCGCCTGGCCGCCGGTAAATGTCTGTACTGCGGGAACCCAGGCCACTCCATCGCCAGATGCCCTACACATCCTGCGAGCACGGCGGTGAGTACTGCTGAGTTTCCCACAGACATATCTCCATTGTCTTAACTCACCTTGACGCTTCTAACTCCCGCTCTGTCTATCTCCGTGCGTGCTCTGGTCGACTCCGGTTCGGCAGGGAACTTCATCTCTCAAGCCTGCCTGGGTGGGTGAAGTACTGTGCGCCGGTTGTCACTCTCCAGGTGGGGCTCTCATGAGGACATCTGGTTTCATGGTGCTCGACGACTCAACCGTCAGCGTGATCCTTGGGAGGCCCTGGTTACAACCACACGCCCCAAGGTGCTCTTAGGACCCATGCGACATTCTATAGTGGAGTACACATTACATTACATTACATTTGCGGCATTTAGCAGACGCCCTTATCCAGAGGGATGTACAAAAGTGCTTTAAATCTCTAGTAATGAATAAATCTACACTGGTACGCAAGATTACAAACTTAATATAAATATAACTCGAATTCTACAAACAGTACACACTGCAAGGAACACTGCCTCACCCAGCTCCTCACATGGGTCTCCAAGGCCGTGGTAGGCGCCACCAGGGTGGAGGAAGCCACAACAGTATACAGAAGCACCAGCATCTCAACCTGCATTTAGACGGATGCTCTGTAACCACTAGTTCAGGGGTCGGCAACCTTCACCACACAAAGAGCCATTTGGACCTGTTTCCCACAGAAAAGAAAACACTGGGAGCCACAACACCCTTTTGACATTTAAATTGAAATAACACTACATGTAACGTTTTTTTTTGCCTTTATGCTATGTATAATCAAACCATAATGTGTTGCTTTTATGAAATCAATGAACTGCAGAGAGAATGAAATTACATTTCTGCATTCAACAAAAAATTTTTGAACTCCTTAAAAAAAGACATTGGGTTGAAGGTTACTTTAAAAAAAAATACTGAATGTCTATTCGAGTCCTTTTTGTATTTATGAAAAGAACGCCGAACATAAATTATCCACCGGCAGCAAACCAAAAATGCCGTCCTCTTCTGTGTGCCGTCATCCTTTTACTGGCGCAAGCAGTCAGCTGTCAACCTGAATAATAAAAGGACTATTTCACCGAACAATGAAAAAATATGAATACATGCAAAATAATAGACAATTAAAATATGTATCATACTTGGTTAATGTGATTTCTGCTCCTGAACCTCAGCGCCCAGCGTCTGCACGTCAGGGCTGTATGATGTCACCTTCATCTTTACACAGGATCGTAAGCTGTCATCTGTGAGGCGTGCGCGATGTTTGTTTTTAATAAAGTTCATGTTGGAGAACACCTGCTCACATACATATGTGGATCCAAAGATCGACAGGACTCCAAGCGCATACTTTTTCATGTTCACATAAATGTCGGGGATAATTCATTATTTTAATTCATTACATTTAGCATTCCATGTTTCAAACACAAGTTTGTCCGGTTTGGGGAGGTTTTCAATTTCACTCCATTGTGATTCTGAGCAAGAACGGCCCTCTGACGGGCAACATCTTTAAGGTCTGCTGTCAAGCGTTTAAACTTTAATGCCCATATGTCTTTGTCAGCTATGTCGGCCAGTTCCATCTCAAGATCAGGTTGACTCACACCTGCAAATGCAGTCCTGTTCAGTAGGGATGGATCGATGCTTAGGGGAGCGACAGGGAAGGATAATGTGGTTTTTTCTTCTCTGAACTCACAGAATCGTTTCCCAAACGATGTTTGCATTGTGATGATTGCAGAATGTAAATACTCCGAATTTATGTTGTGAGCTTGTTTAAACTCTCTCAAATTGGGGAAGTGAGACAGAGTACCTTTCTGTACATCTGAAGCAAGCACTTTCAACTTGCACTCGAATGCCAAAACCTCCTCCAACATGTGCAAGGCTGCGTTTTTATTCTGGAAATGTCTTGCGACATTTGACTTTTTGTTGTTTGCTAGTTTCTCATTACATATTAAGCATACTGGTAAACCAGTCCGGTCAACAGTGAAAGCATATGAATCTGCCCATGTAGCATTAAACGTTTTGTTTTCTTCAGAGACTTTTCTTTTCTTATAATTCTCTATAGTTGGCCTACCTGGGGTCGAAAAGTTTAAGAAGTCGCGTGCCGGTGGGTGTCGCACATTAGCGGTTGTGACGCATATGAAGAGCGACAAAAAACTTTAACACGTTTTATTTAGATTTTACAAGATCACCAAAATCTTCAAATTTAGAATTACATTTTAAAAACTAACGAACTAAAATAAAATACATTTTAATTAAATACTCATTATTTATTTTCCAAAGCCACAGGGAGCCGCAGAAGAGAGATGAAAGAGCCGCATGCGGCTCTGGAGCCGCGGGTTGCCGACCCCTGCACTAGTTCAACAGTAAAAGACCTGGGAGTTATTTTAGACAGCAACTTGTCTTTTAAAAATCATATCAACCAAGTTACAAAAACAGCCTTCTTTCACCTTAGAAATATTTCTAAGTTAAGAAACATGTTATCTATATCCGATGCAGAGAAGCTCATCCATGCGTTTATGACCTCCAGAATAGACTACTGTAATGCGTTACTAGGTGGATGTCCTGCGTCATTCATAAACAAGCTTCAGTTAGTTCAGAATGCGGCAGCCAGAATTCTCACAAGGTCAAGAAAATATGATCACATAACCCCGATCTTATCGTCCCTACATTGGCTTCTGGTTAAGTTTCGAATAGACTACAAACTACTGCTACTCACTTATAAAGCACTAAATGGATTGGCTCCCATGTATCTCTCCAGTCTTCTAACACGCTACAATCTGTCATGCTCCCTGAGATCTCAAAATTCTGGGCTTCTAGTAGTTCCTAGAATAGCAAAGTCCACTAAAGGTGGTAGAGCATTTTCACATTTAGCTCCTAAACTCTGGAATAGTCTTCCTGACAGCGTTCGGGGCTCAGACACACTCACCCAGTTTAAGTGCAGATTAAAAACATATTTTTAGCAAAGCCTACACATAACACACATCACATCATAACCTTGTGCTCCAGAACATTTGATCACATGCTAATTCCTCTCCACTGCTTCTCTTTCTCTCCCCATCCCGAAGCTTCCTGAGGTTTGGCCAGCTCCAGTCACGTCCCACCTCATGAAGATTATGGACTTTAAAGAAGTAGATGCCAAACTACTTCAGATGTTTTTCCTTGCCACAGTCACCATGGCTTGCTCATCAGGGATAAATACACACCATTCACCTTGACTGTTGATTTCTGTAAAGCTGCTTTGAGACAATGTCTGTTGTAAAAAGTACTATACAAATAAACTTGACTTGACTTGACTTGACTTGACAACCAAGACCCAGGCAGAGATCTTCAAGGAGTACCAGGCGTGCGAGGACGTGTTTTGTGCCCAGGCAGCTACTCGTCTCCCTCCTCACCAGCCCTGAGACTGCTGCATTGACCTGCTTCCTGGAGCTAAGCTGCCCAAGGGCCGAGTCTATCCCCTGTCTGCTCCTGAACAGCGAGAAATGGAGGAATACGTCCAACAGGCCCTCCGGCAGGGGTTCATCGTCCAATCCTCCTCTCTGGCGGCCTCAAGCTTTTTCTTTGTGGGGAAGAAAGACGGGGGTCTTCGCCCCTGCATTGACTAAAAAAAATAAAAGTGTAGTGGAGGTGAAGAGAGTTTCTGATGAACGTGAAGCTGGAAATTAATGGGATGATGATAAATGTGATCTTGTGTTGTGTTTTAGTTTGTCTTTACTTAACCTGTGCTGCTGCTGTATGATTGTATGTGTCAGGGAGCTCCCTGATTCTTCCCGCCCGCACGGAGCTCCTCGCCGGCGTACTGATCACACACACCTGAGACTCGTTTGGCACTCATCACCACACCACAAAAAACCCCCTCACTTCCACACGCACACCGTCCGTTATTATCAATGGTATGTGCTGATCATCCCACGTACTTCGAAGAATGACGGGGGTCTTCGCCCCTGCATTGACTACCGGCAGCTGAACGCCCAGATCGCTCCTCTCCCTTGGCACTTAATACAAAAATGTTGTATGTTAAATATTCTGTTGTGTTTAACACTTTAAAAATCTGGTATCAATGTAGGAAACATTTCAGGTTTGTAACAGCTACTCGTTTAGGTCCACTATGTAACATCCTTGTTGCCCAGACGTCATCTTCTCCTACAGTGGAAGTCCACTGTCCCACCTTCTCACTCGCAATAGCTAAAAGACACCGCATTTTTCTTCAAGCTTGAGAAATTAAATAAATTAAATATACTCTAAGAGGTAACACTGTCAGGATTTCTTTCATATTTCACAGGCCTTCAAGTTTTGCTGGACTAGGTGTTTTTTATTTTTTATTTTCTTTATTTATTTATGGTTTAAAAGAGGCAGATGTAGAGGACAGGGGGGTATGGAGACGGATGATCCGCTGTGGCGACCCCTAATGGGAGAAGCCGAAAGAAGAATTTTATCTTCTTTATTTCTTTTGCTATAAAACTTGACAGAGTGTGCATGTGTTATATTTATCAATCGACATGGGCAACTGACCCGTGTTGGGCAACGTTACTTTTAAAAGTAATGCATTACAATATTGAGTTACTCCCCAAAAAAGTAACTAATTACGTTACTTAGTTACTTTTTATGAAAAGTAATGCGTTATATAACTTTTGCGTTACTTTTGCGTTACTTGTATCTCTTTCACGCCTTACAGGTGTAATATAGATAATTGCCATTAAGAAATAAGTTATATTAGGGCAAGAGACATTTCTTAAACATTTAAAATGCTTAATAACTTCTTAGAGAACAATAAGATGATCGACTAAATTTTGACCACAAGGCTGAACACTTTCCAGTCGCACTTCTGTACACTGCTTTTTAATCTGCCTCACCGTCAGGAATGTAACTGTCGTTCGTGTATATAAGGTTGAGGGTGTGGGCTGCACACCGGTGATGTGGAGGGAGAACATACCTTTCGCTGTCATCTCGTAAAACATCGTGCAATTCCGTAAATATGACCTCGTCCTCGTCTACATCATTCTCTGCTTCATCATCAGCTAGAAACATTCTGAACGCTTTTACAAAGTTCGCGCTATTATCATCGTACATGTGTCTCCCACAGAAAACTTTTATTCTCAGCAGTCTATAGATCTGCAGTGGTGGAAAGTCGGTAAAAGTTTTCTATATTTCTGTCTGCATTTCCATATATGCAACATTGCATAATGTTGCATATATTTAACATTATACACACACAAACACACACACACACACACACACACACACATCTGTAGTGCTGTGCTTTGCATGCAGATGTTTTTTTTTTTAAGTGGTATTTTTTGCAGTTGACAAGAGCTTTTTGTCATGTATTAGGATTGCTGTGGTTGTTACCAGTGTCCGTCGTTAGAGGGTGCTGGAGGAGGGGAGAATAATTGTGTTCGGAGAAAGTAATGGAAGTAAAAGGTGTTTGGAAAAGGACAGGTGTTTGTCATTATTTTAATGTAGGCAGTGATGTTACATTGGCGACAAGGATAATTTATAGACCAAGTGTGTTTGACGTCGCGGACGAGAATAATGATGGAGAAAACCGGGATCCAGAACTTTGAATGTTTTTCGGATCCAGCCACGCTAGGGCCGAGATGGACGCGATGGCTGAAACCTTTCGAATTGTATGCAGATGGGTAAGGACGCGACTAAACAGAGGAGGAGAGCTTTACTGCTACACTTTGCAGGACCTGACGTACAAGATATTTTTTCAACTCTGGAAAACACGGGTGAGGTTTCTGACTATAACTCTGCGGTGACGGCTTTAAATTCCTATTTCGTGCCCCAGGTCAATGCAGCATTCGCCCGACAAGCGTTTCACAAGTTGACTCAGAAGACAGGTGAGACTATACAGCAATGTGCTACTCGGTTACGGCAAGCTGCAAAAGACTGTGGTTTTCAAGCAGACACCGATAACCAGATAAGAGATGCTATTCTTAGCAAATGTACATTTGAGTACGTTCGTCGGAAATTATTAGAGGAAGGTCAACGTTTAACACTTGCTCGCTCAGTGGAACTGGCATCACAGTGTGAAAGAATTGAAGAGCAGATGTCAGTCCTGTCGTTGAAACCTGATACGGGGGCAGTTAATCGAGTTACGCCAAAGAGAGACAAAAACGAGAGAGGATATAAAGGATATGCCAAAAACAGGCCTGCAGAGAATAAAGACGAAAAAGTGGAAAAAAAATGCTACAGATGTGGACACAGAGGTCATTTAGGCAGAGACCGAAGTTGCCCTGCACGAGGTCAAGTATGTCATAAGTGTAAAGGAAAAGATAATTTTTCCCAGGTGTGTCGCACAAAAACTCCCAAAAAGAATCGCGTAAACAATGTGGAGGAAACTGATTATGCCTTTGTTGTCCAGGAGAATGCGATGGCAGAGAGGCTGAATTTCCTTGTTGGTGGCGTGACATTAAGTCTGCTAATTGACTCAGGTGCCACAAATAATGTGATTGATGAAGACACGTGGGAGGACCTTAAATTGAACAAAATCAAATGTAAATCATACATTCCTGAAGCGGATAGAAAGCTTTACTCATACTCGTCGAAACAACCATTATCAGTCAAGGGAGCATTTCAATGTGAAGTGAACATATCCAATAGAACAGAACAGGCTGAATTCATTGTGATAAGAGGGAAAGGAGAACCCCTCTTAGGACGAGAAACGGCTATTAAGCTGGGAGTGTTAAAAATTGGTGCTGACATTTCTGCTGTGATTGAAATAAAGCAAGCATTTCACCAAAAATATCCAAAAGTGTTCGGTGGGGTTGGCAAGTTAAACACCCATCAAATGACCCTACACATAGATCCAAGTGTAAAACCAGTGGGGCAACCACTGAGGCGCATTCCGTTTAATCTCAGGGGAGCGGTAGAGCGGAAAATAAAGGAGCTAGTGGACATGGACATCATAGAACCCGTCAAAGGTCCCACACCATGGGTGAATCCTGTAGTCATTGTGCCTAAAGCCAACTCGGAGATAAGATTGTGTCTGGATATGAGGCAAGCCAACCGTGCCATAGTAAGGGAGCGTTACCCTATCCCTACCGTGGATGAGATTCTCCAAGGCGTCAATGGATCAACCATATTCAGTAAGTTAGACTTAAAATGGGGCTATCACCAGCTGGAGCTTAGCCTTGAATCAAGAGAGATCACTACATTTGCGGTGCACAATGGCGTGTATCGTTATAAAAGACTGATTTTCGGTGTCTCTTCTGCCAGCGAACAATACCAGCACGAGATTGCCAATGCCCTTGCAGGAATCGATGGGGTAGAAAATATCTCCGATGATGTCATTGTTCATGCTGGTGATCAAGAAACTCATGACCAACGTTTAAATATGGTTATGGAAAGGCTGAGCGAACGTGGATTGACTTTAAACCCTGAAAAGTGCCAGTTCAACATGAGCAAACTAATATTTATGGGAATCCTCTTGTCTGAGAAGGGAATCGGTCCAACGGAAGAGAGAGTGCGAGCTGTAAGAGAGCCAAAGACAGCATCGGAGGTCAGAAGCTTCTTAGGCCTAGTAGGCTACAGCAGCAGATTCATTCCGCAGTTCGCAACGCTGTCAGAACCGCTGCGGCGTTTGACGAAAAAGGAGATTCAATTTGAGTTTGGACCAGAACAAAGACAAGCGTTTAGAGCGCTAAAAGAAGAGTTGGCCAAAGCAGTCACATTAGCATATTTTGATAAAGATGCACCAACCAGGGTGATAGCGGATGCAAGCCCAGTGGGACTGGGAGCTGTCTTAGTTCAGATCCAAAAAGGAGAGACAGTGCCAATATGCTATGTGAGTCGCTGCCTAACAGACTGTGAACGTAGATATTCCCAGACAGAAAAAGAGGCCCTGTCGCTTGTATGGGCATGTGAGAGGTTACATGCGTACATTTATGGCCGAGAATTTGAGCTGGTCACTGACCACAAACCATTAGAAGCCATATACAGTCCCCGCTCAAAGCCCTGTGCTCGCATAGAACAGTGGGTTCTTCAATTACAGCCCTACAATTTCAGAATTGCATACTTGCCTGGCAAGCAGAACATTGCAGACCCCCTGTCAAGATTGTTGGGGGAAACGTCAAAGACTGAGAGACATGTACATAAGTCAGAAGAATATGTCAGATTTATTGCAGTGAGTGCTACGCCTAATGCTTTGACCACCAGAGAGGTGGAGGAGGCTTCTGAGAGCGATTCGGAATTGAAAGAAGTACGTCTTGCAATCAACAATGGACATTTTGAGAACTGCAAAGCGTATGCTCAAATAGCCAACAAGCTGTGCTGTATTGGTCATTTGATCCTCCGTGGAACACGCATAGTGTTACCAAAAATGTTACAACCCAGAGCATTGGCACTGGCACACGAAGGACATTTAGGAATTGTGGGCACTAAACAACATCTCCGGTCCAAAGTATGGTGGCCGGGTATGGATAAAGCAGCAGAAAAGTACTGTAAGTCATGTCATGGGTGCCAGGTGGTGTCCAGACCCGATGCACCTGAGCCACTAAGACCCACAACACTACCAGATGGACCCTGGCAAGACGTGGCCATAGACTTGTTAGGCCCATTCCCGACTGGTCACTCAATACTTGTTGTGGTTGACTATTATAGTCGCTACTATGAATATGAGATACTGACGTCGACAATATCTGACAAAATCATAGACAGTCTGGAATCTATATTCAGTAGACATGGCCTGCCCATCACATGTAGGTCGGACCAAGGACCTCAGTTCAAGTCTGAACAGTTTACTGTGTTCTGTGAGAGCAATGGCATTAAACATCAGAGAACCACTCCCAAATGGGCTCAGGCTAATGGTGAAGTGGAACGCCAAAACTCATCAATAATGAAGAGAATTCAAATTGCACAGGCAGAGGGCCTTGACTGGAAAAAAGAGTAAAGGAAGTATGTCACCGCATATCGAAGCATCGAACATCCCACGACTGGAAAGAGCCCTGCTGAACTGCTTTTTAATAGGAAGATTAGAGGAAAGTTGCCCAATCTTGCGGAAGCATGCAAAGACCAGCAAGTATGCGACAGAGATGCAGAGCAGAAAGCGAAAGCAAAGAGATATGCAGATGAGCGTCGGGGTGCACAATACTCAAAGGTGAATGTGGGTGATACAGTGCTGGTGCGACAAGAGAAGGTGGATAAATTTACAACTCCATTCAACCCAATCCCACATCGGGTCACGTGCAAAACAGGAAATCAAGTGATTGTGGAGTCGCCCACTGGAGTGAGGTACACACGAAATACTACTCATGTCAAAAGGTTCAACACCAACGAAACAACGGACATGGCTTCTGAACATGAGCAATCAGATCTGGAGACAAGGAGCTGTGGTCCTGACTCTCAGGATCTGAATTCCAAAGTGGATTGTTCAAACATATCTACACAGGATAGACCTCAACATACTAGACGATTACCTGTGAAACTGTCTGATTATATCGTGAACTAACAGGTTCAAATGATTAAAATGTGGCTTGGTAAACTGTTGGTGGTAAAAGAAAAAAAAAAGAAAAAAAGGTAGAAAAATACAGAGGTTTAACAACTGTAAAGGTTTAGGTCTGTATGTTCACATGTGAAAGAACAGATTTAACTGTTTGTTAATGTTCTCAGTGAATTACAAAAAAAATAAAAAAATGTTAGAAGAATTGATGTGGTATATATGTATAAAAACAAGCGGGACGAAAAATAATAAAGGGGGAATGAGGACAGTGTTAATACCAATGGAGAGAAGTTCAGACTTTGTTCACCGGGTTATTTCGTGGTTAAGAAAATAAGTGAATGTATAAATAAAAATTTGTTCAGGTGGGTGATGTGATTTTGTTTCTAAGAAAAGGGGTGATGTCATGTATTAGGATTGCTGTGGTTGTTACCAGTGTCCGTCGTTAGAGGGTGCTGGAGGAGGGGAGAATAATTGTGTTCGGAGAAAGTAATGGAAGTAAAAGTTTGGAAAAGGACAGGTGTTTGTCATTATTTTAATGTAGGCAGTGATGTTACACTTTTCACCAACACATAATCTACACTTAACCATTATTCCTTTCTCCTTTTCCTCGACTATTTCAAAATAATAAGAACACTTCCATCACAGTAATGTAATTCTCTGGTTTGCCATCTCCGCTTCTGACCAGCTTCTGTTCCCGCGGCTCGCATGTATGAGTGCGCGATTCTACGTGACTACGTTCATTTTAATTCAGTATTTATTTTTTTATGCAAAATAATTTAACTGAAAAGTAACTCGCATTACTTTTTAAAAAAGTAACTCAGATATTAATGTGTAAATTTATAAAGTAACGCGCTACTTTACTCGCTACTCCAGAAAAGTAATATTACGCAACGCACGTTACTTGTAACGCGTTACCCCCAACACTGCAACTGACATTTGTTATTTTGTCTGTTTGTTTGCTTGTTTTACTTTGTACTTTTCTCATGTAAAACTAAAATCAATGTCTGTAATGTTCACTACTGTGAGATATGTTACCAATAAAAAGATTTAGCAAAAAAAAAATCAAGAGATATTATCATTTAGATTATAATAATATGAATTTATTTAGACAAAATATTAAGAATTTTAAAAATGCTTTATGGACAAAACATTGAGGGCTCCTATACCAATTAAACACACAACGACATCAAGAATCAGCAAATTAAACTCAACAATGGTGACCAATAACGAAACTTTCAAGCCGCAATGCATGCTGGGTGACAGAATAATACAATTCTCCCAAAATGCATTGTAACATGAATAAATTATCCAGCTGAATGTTCTTACTATTCTCTTTGTTTGCTTTTATTTCTATGTTGCTTGGTTTGCTAGTGTTTTTTTGTTTTGTTTTGTTTTATTATTATTATTATTATTATTATTATTATTATTATTATTATTGTTGTTGTTGTTGTTTTCTTAAAGCTAATTGTAAAATGTCAAGTTTCAAGAGCCTAACTAGAAAATTATGCATTATGGTGACTTCAAATGAACATACAACAACTAAAATCACAATAAGAGCTTTTGAGCACATATGACAGATATAAAGTCACACCAGTTAATAATAAGTGAATCTGGAAATGCTGTTTTAGGGGTTGTTTAAACATCCACTGCTGAAATCTTGAGCGATTTGATGTTTTATTTTCAGTTGATTTCATCTTTGTTATTGGCTGTAAAGTGTGTTTTTCTGCTCTTGTTTCTCTTTTATCTTCAGTGATTCTGCTTCTTCACAAGTGTTTATCACTAACAAAAACACACGCTCAATCCTCATTTAATTAGTCACTTCATTATCTCATTAACATCTTTACTGCTATAGTGTAACCTTAACACTGTAGTGTGGACACAAAAGTGCTCTTTCAAAACTGAGGATTTTGCTGTTAGATTGAAGGGTTTAAATGTGTGAAATGAAAAAAATTAATCTGAAATGTATTGTAAGAGTACTATACTGTAAACTTAACTTATGGAAGCAAACTGTAAAAAAAAAAAGAATACAGTAGATTAGTGGCAACCCTGCTGCCTGTACTTTACTGTAAAATCAAGCAAAGTAAAATACATCCTTAGTACTAATATGCTCACGTTATTTAAATATTAATTTATAAACTTAATAGTGGCTATTAAAAGTGGCTGTTGGACAACTTAAGTGCAGTCAGTTTTTGCAGATAAAATAAAAGCTCGCAGTATTTTACTGTAACTTTATAGGAACATTTTTTGTAGATTAAAATACTTCACCCATATTTTTTGGTAGAGTTCTGGCAAATACTGCTGTCAGTTTTTACTGCAAACTTTACAGAATTGCTTTTTATTTATTTATTTTTTTATTTATTTATTCTTTACAGTTAGCACTGGTAAGCAAGAGCCAACCAGCTGCAGTTCTAGAAAGAAATAACTAAAATTAGATGAAACACACACAGTTCTGCTTCCACAGCACTCTTATATTGTCTCCTCTTCTCAGAGATGGTAAGGAGCTGCAGCCACCAGCTGTTTGCCATTTCCCTGCTCCACACACTCCCATGTGCTTGCTGGTTTTCTTTCAAACATCCATTCAGTATCTCTTTTGGCATCAGTTCAGCCAGTGCCCAAAATGTTGTTTCTCCAGTCTCCACCTGCGGGAGAAAGGTCAGAAGTTTCAGCGATCGTTCTCTTTTTCAAAAAATAAAAATGTGTTCTGTGCACCCAGAAAGTGGGCCGAGGGCACAGACGTGTGTGAAAAGTCAAATAAAAACACAAAAAAAAATACAGTTTTTTTTATTTTTTTTTTATTTGCAACCCCCAGCTCTGCCGTCAGATGGCGCCCACACACATCGTCAGTAAGCTACAGCGGCCCGTTAGCACGCATGCGCAGTACACTCTTGGGTATTGTCCATAATATAACAAAGGTATCGCCTGCAATTTGCTGTAAGACCTCCACTCTTCAACAGTGTGATATGGTCACAGCAGAAGGGGAATCAGCTCAGATTCTAGAGGACGAAATAACCTCCCTTTTGAGCAGAAGGGTAATTCTATCTGTACCGCATGAGGACAGCAGCACAGTTTTTACTCCTGGTACTTCGTCGTTCCCAAAAGGGGGGGCTCTGTCCCATTCTGGATTTACGGAACCTCAACAAACACTTTAGAAAGTACTAGTTCAAAATGCTTACATTAAAAGCATTATACGTTGTTATTCGTCCCAGAGACTGGTTTACATCAGTAGATCTGAAGGACGCTTACATTCACATAAGTATTTATTCGGCATACAGGAAATACCTCAGGTTTGCCTATCAGGGCACAGTCTATGAATTTTTGACAGTTCTGTTCGGGCTGGCACTAGCCCCAAGGACCTTCACCAAATGTGCCGAGGCTGCATTAGCACCGCTGAGAACAGCGGGTCTCAAGAGTGTCAGCGTATTTGGACGATCTCCTCCACTGCGCTTCTTCACACTTCTTAGTGCCCACACAGGAAATAATCTACCTGGGTCTCAGGCTGAACTCAGACCTGTATCAGGCTTTTCTATCAGAGGAGCGCATCAGGTCGATTTGTGGTTGTCTCTCCCTCTGCCAGAGAGGGAAGAGAGTCCCATTCAGACTTGTTCTTGAAAAATAAACGGACTTAAAATCCAAAGCACACACGTAGACATCGTGTGTGTAAGCAAAATTGCCGAGACAGTTTTCAGTAACAGTTTTTTAAGAGACAGTTTTCAAGTAATGCGAGCGACATGGAGACATGCAAGAAGCGGCTGCAGCAGTAACCATGTGAGAGAGAGCAGTGTGAAAGCTAAGATGGATCTTTGGCAGCTACAAGGCCAGTTCGGCACAGACTAATTTGATGTTTGATCAGCTTAAAGAAAAGGCTGTGTTCACAAAAGTTCCCAGAGATGAGGTAACAAAAAAACATGTTTTCACTTATCCAATTAATTAAGAGATTGACAGAGTAATTAAAAATGAGGATTATGAGGCAGCACGCCAGTTTGTGGTTAGCGTCATGGAATTAATTAAAGAAATTAAGCCCCAGTGTTATCACTGTTTTAAATGTGTTTTCAAAAGGTTGTATGGCATCACGGCATACAGTAATTATACATTCTTTATAGCAGGGTTCTGTAAATATGAACAGGCTAGCGGGATCCATCTATGCCCATCTAACCTTAAAGCATACAACTCATCTGCTGAACCTGATAGGAAAAACATTTCCTGGATGGTGTCACCACACAAGCATTATGATATACAGGTTCACAGGACTGCCTTTTCAGTTATAAGTGGCGCAAAGAACATTTACCTCTGATTGGTAAGGCCGTATATCAGACAGACATCCCTTTCAGAGAATGCGTTTAAGTAAAGCTGCAGCCTGAGCCCCCTGGTGCATCTAGCACAGAGCTTCTGGTGCCATTGCTGGTTGCAAAAACAGCTGATGTAGCAGAGGAGCCAATAATTAGATACAATGTAATTGAACATCTGCAACAGAAGAAAGAACAGCTATCGCAAGCTATCATTTAAATATTGACTGCAGCCTTCTCAGTAGATTGCAAGAGAGCAGAGGGGCTCTCATGTGACTGGTCTGTGAGGGAGACTCACACTCTAGTGAGGGAATTGTAAAAGGGAGTAGGCAAAGAAATCTGCTGTTCCAGCTGAGAATCCTGACTGGCCTGGAGGACTGACAGTCACTGAGAATTTGGTCAAGCTCCAGCCACCCAATCAAAAGTTTTCATTCCTTCAAGTCATGACATTACACTGCAACCACATACAGTGCTAGGCTATGTACATAGTCTAAAAGCTGTTTACCCTGCTGCTGCAAAACCGGTGGATCTGGAAGACATAGTCCAGAAAACTAGTCACAGTGGGAAACATCAAGAGTGGAGGAAGCTGAAATGGAAAGGGCATGGATTCAGAAGACACAGTAAAGTCAAACCCATAGGATATACCTGTTTCTGTCAGTCATTTACTCCCAGAACAGCAGGAAAAGGTCAGAAAGTTACTGCGGGAGGAATGTGCTGCTTTCTCCAGAAATACTCTGTATGTATGTGTATGTGACAAAAAATTTTTTTATTTGATTTGAATTGAATTATGATAATGTTGGGTGCATCCCATCACTGGAGTTAAAAATAACACTGAAAGACACAACACCAGTGAGGTGAGTATACATGTCAGTACAAAAGCCACTTCATAAAGAGGTCAATGAGTACCTGAAAGATCTCTTGAATCTCAAAACAATCAAGGTCTGCATATTTATCGCCCAGTGTATGTGTGCAAAAGAAAGATGGGAGTTTGTGCTGTGACTATGTGCTGTGACTATCGTGAACTCAACCAGAAATCTCTCCCAGACCTCCATCCAATTACAAGACATGCTGAACAGTCTCTGTGGAAGTGCTTGGTTTTCTATCTTGGACCAAGGAAAAGCTTATCATCAAGGATTTTTTAAGGAAAAAAGTCAACTTTGTGGGTCCGAATTCCGTTCTGGATGTCTTCAACACCAGCAGAGTTCCAATGCTGCATGGAGGAGTGTCTTACAGGGCTGAGGGATAATATATGTCAGCCATGCTTAGATGACAATCTAGTTTACAGCAAAAACTTTTAAGATTACCACCGTGACTTTCGGAAAATTTTGCAGCATTATAAACAGCATGGGATTAAGCTGACAGCAAGGAAATATAAAGTCTTTTAGAATCAGATGAGGTTCCTAGGAATGCTTTTGTATGTCCAAGGAGGGTCATACAATGGACCCGGCAGATCTTGCACCTGTTCCGGCTTTGTGAGAATGAGAGAATCAGCCAACACAAAGGAGGCGTAGTTTCCTGCAGAAAGCAAAGATTGCTGGGCAGATCATCCTGTAAGTTGAATATTGGGTAATGTGTATGTTTTAGCAGTGTCTGGTGATACACATGAACATTGGTTGCTCTGTATGCACAGCTAATGTAGAAAGTAAGCCATTAGGAAATACTGTTGCCAAGAAGTGTAATATAATAGAATATAATAGAAGTGTAATTTTGCTAAAAAGTGCAAAAATATTTAGGCAGTTGGTTTATCTATATGAATGACAGGAAAGAATATTTCCTAGGAGAATATTGCCCACACTGTAGCATCATACACCTGACCTTCCACAAGATGTAAATAAAAACATGATTTATCAGGCTAGAGCACATTCTCCTTCTTCAGCCTTTTCATGGTCTGATATAGTTCTGATTCTCATATGCCCATTTTAGGCCCCTTTAGCTTTCAGGGCTCAGCATTGTCACTTGCACTGTTCTGTGGCCACACAGCCACATACACAACAAGTTTGCTACACTGACTCAAGACTACAGTTTGCTTCTGATCACATCACTGTACCCTGCAACATCATTTATCTGCAATAAATGGACTTTTGGTGCAACCCAGATGAGGATGGGTTCCCTCTTAAATCTGGTTCCTCTTAAGGTTTCTTCCTTTTGCCATCTCGGGGAGTTTTTCCTTGCCACAGTCGCCACCAGCTTGCTCATCAGGGTCATACTTACACTTGTCAAAACCATCTTATTAATTTTTATCACCACATTATCTGTGTAAAGCTGCTTTGAAACAATGTTCATTGTTAAAAGTACTATACATTTTTATTTGTATAGTACTTTTAACAATGAACATTGTTTCAAAGCAGCTTTACACAGATAATGTGGTGATAAAAATTAATAAGATGGTTTTGACAAGTGTAAGTATGACCCTGATAGGTGGGGTGTGTGTGTGTGTGTGTGTGTGTGTGTGGAGGGGGGGTAGAGGCGATAAGCGGAGGCAGAGGGAAAACAAATTTTTTACTATCACTCCTGTACACTACGTATCCCTAAACTTTAAAATTTTAACTTTTTCTTCTTTGCTTATCTTAATTTTCATCACAATCTTCGCTTTCTGGCTTTGCTTCGCCATCTTGCAGCGGCGTCTTGAGCTCATACCTCAATTTTTTGCAGCAACAAAGCAAAAAAATTCGACCAAGTGACCGCTCGTACCTCGGAAAACTCGTACATTAATGCACTCGTAAGTCAAGGTACCACTGTAGTTATGAAAGGAAGGAGGAAGACAGTGAACAATGACTTACTTGGTCGGCTATTGTTTAGATACAAGCAGTTGTAACGCGTTGAGTCTGGGTCATGGGAGAGCTCGCTAAAACTCCAGTTGCAACAGAAATCATATAAGCACAGACAGGTTTCCAAAACTCGTGCTTTTTTATTTTTCTTGGCAACAGCGTTACGGCTTAGTCAAAGAAACTTAGAAATGAGCATCAGAAAACACACGCAGTAATAGCGGAAGAATGCAGTGGCATGCTATTCCCAAAATACCGCTCTGCTCCTATAAAAGCGGCTTATAGACAGGTGCGGCTTATTTCTGTTAAAAATAAAAATCTTTGTCAAATTCAGTGGGTGCGCTTTATAGTCCGGAAATTATGCTAATTACATTTACTCACAATACTGTAACAGTAGTTTTTGTATACTTCTATTTTTTTAAGTATTATTTAAAATCTGTAATTTTTCTTTTACTTAAGTATGTTTTGTTTGACGTATTGTACTTCACTACATTTTAAATCATATCCGTTACTGAGTAAAAAAAAATAATTACAAAAATTTAAAAGTTTCTATCTACTGAAAACCAGGAATGCCCCACAAAACTAACCATTTTGGTGATGCTCTGACCCAGTTGACTAGCCATCAAAATTTGGCCTAAGTTAAATTTATTCAGATCCTTGTGCTGTCCATTTTTTCATGTTTCCAAATAGGAACTGACTGCCCGCTTGCTGCCAAATACATCTTTTAACAGGTGCCTCTAACAATGTTGTCTAATTCTTCTGCCAGTGGTTTGAACGTTATAGCTGATCGTTGTGTAGATGTCAGGACCCTTTTGGCTTTCTATACTCGCTGCTCCGCCTCGCGTGTCTGACAGCGAGACCCAAAAGCTCAGAAGCCTTATCGAAAACTGCTGGGTTAGTTAGATAATCGATGTATCAATACTATAGTAGTTAGCTTGATAAATACAAGTATTATATTAGTCGTAAATAGTTTATTGTATTTACTAGATTCAACGTATAGCATTTATTCCACCCAATACTGTGTTTTGTTTTTGTGTTGTGTTCTTGAGGCTACTTCCATACTCATGGAGAAGATAATCAATTGTAAAAGAGAGGATCTTGAAGATTATTACGGCTTGCTCGGGTGCGATGAGCTGTCAACGGTAAGATTTGTGGTTTTGTGCCCTGCCATTAAACCCGACCGATGATGACTCAGTGCGCTTTTTCTCCTGTAGGTACACATCAGTAGCCTAAACATCTGCATGTAACAATTCGAATAAACCGACAGATGCTACATTTATTTATTAAAAAAAATTATTATTCATTGTCAAATAACGGCTCATTGCAATTGTATTTCTGATTGACCGAAAGTTAGGTAGTGAGGAATGGGATTTGCCAATATCAGAATCATGCATTTCATGCTTCCGGTTGAAAGCCAGATGTTTGGAAGCTGAAGGAGAGCACGGTGACAGAAAATGGCATTTTCCTTCATTACTAGGACCTTGTTTTCATACTTCTTCAGTAGCAACACCCATTCATACACGGTGTTATGGCATCTTGATTAATTGATTATTAATGATTATCATAGTAATAATACATTCTAATATAGCACTATAGGAATGGCTGATAGTGGATTACTCTTTAAATATTTATTTAAAACCGCAGTTACAAATCCTCTACCATGTGACATCAATCCAGAATTCTAGCATTCATATTTTTTGGGTCCAGACAATTTATATGAAACTTGTGAGAAAAAAAGACCATGTTTTATTGTACCGCTAACCAAATGGACAGTATCAAACAACTGTATATCCCCTGTGTGTGTGCGTGCAGTAACAGTGACATTGCATTTCATGTAAATACTATTTGGCTTATCAGCAATAAGTTGAAAAGCCATATTTCATACATTAAATAATAATAATAATTATTATTATTATTAATTATTTTTTTTGCTTTGCTTTTTAAAATGCTTCAAGACAAATCTCATGTAGGTTCTTTTCTCTCTAGATACATCTAATTAAATTAAATTTATGGCCTAATTTGTAGAATATGCATAAAATTACAAATACATTAACTTAAGAAAAATGACAATAAAAAGTTGTTTTAACTTGATTTCAAAAAGCAGAAATTCTTATTTTTTATTAACTGGACAGTATTTATTTAAAAAGAAATAACAACAAATATAAAGAGATTATTAGGAAGTTAATCGCAGGCATAAATATCAACCAATCAATAAATCAATCTTTATTTATATAGCACCTAACATCTACCTAGGAACCTAGGGGGTGAACAAAGTGCAAGAGGCCATGTGCAATATAGTAATAACATTTGAATTAACATAAACATGTTTTACACTGTATGCCCTTCCTAACGCAACCCTCCCCATTTATCCGGGCTTGGGACTGGCACTAAGAGTGCACTGGCTTGTGGCTAATGGCTGGGTTAAAAGTAGTAAAATATACAATATCATAAAAAAAGAAGTAAATTGTAAGAACCTAAAACAGAAGAGAAATAAAACAAGCATTAAAATACAAGAATTAAAATAAACGTTAAAAAGTAGATGACAAAGCACACCCTCTACTACACAACAAAGGTTTTGGTAAATAAATAGGTCTTTAGTTTAGCTTTAAAAGTAGAGAATTCCCTTTCAGAGGTAAGATCAGGAGGGAGGGAATTCCAAAGCTTAGGGGCTGCCACTGAGAAGGCGCGATCACCCCACAATTTATATCTTGTTCTAGGCACTTCAAGCATGACATGATTAGAGGACCTGAGAATTCATCCATGGGGATAAGATGGATGGATAAGTTCATGTAAATAGGTTGGGGCCATACCAGACAGAGATTTAAAAACAAATAATAGGATTTTATATTAGATCCTGTACTGTACCCGAAGCCAGTGGAAAGAGGAAAGGACCGGGGTGATGTGTGCACGTTTACTGGTACCTTAAAAACCGCGCTGTAGCGTTCTGAACAAACTGTAGGCTATAGAGAGAGGACTGAGTAATGCCTAAATAAATTGCAGTAATCCAATCTAGCTACTAATAAAAGCATGAATGGCTTTTTTCATATTTTTCAACCAAACGAAAGGCTTCACCTTTGATAGTAAACAGAGTTGAAAGATTTGCTGTCAAATATGACGTCTAGGTTGCGAACCTTTTTTTATTTTTTTATTCTGGTGTGAGACCCTCAAGGTTAAAATTAGGCTGCTCCTGCGTACTTAATAGTATACACTCACACTTATTCTCATTAAGACTTAGAAAATTACTAGCCAGCCAATGTTTAATGTCCGTTAAACAGCCGGACAGGGACTGGAGCACACTGAGTGAATCTGGGTTTAGGGGAAATTATAATTGGAAGATATAAGTGGAATGAGATATTGTGTTTTCTAATGATATTACTTAGAGGTAGCATATATAGGGAGAACAATACCGGGCCAAGAATCAATCCCTGTGGTACACCATAGAGTTGAGGGACACTCGAGGATGAGTTGTCACCCCATCTCACAGAACAATCAAGAACTGTACCTCGAATAGTACATAGTTACTAATAGTGGCATTGAGGAAGGTAGAGACTTCAGGATTCAGAACTGCATGTATTGAACTAAATATCTGTAGTGTGTGCATGTTTAGATATTATGTCAAAAAAATTGATGCTTTTTACAAAGCAATAATTTCTAACTTACAACTTGTCTTTCTTCTACTTATGTTTCACTTTTATACATAACTGCCTCAGCCTGCCTGTGTCCTGGTTAAAGGCTAAGGTTTAACAATCATATGCAACAGTAAATCTAAAACAAGATAACACACACACAGATAGATAGTATATTACAAAAGTGACACCCCTCACATATTAGCAACCATTTTATTAAATGTTCCAAATGGGCAATACTATAGAAATGAAAATTGGATATGTTTTAGAGTAGTCAGTGTACAGCTTATGTACGATGTACAATAACTCAACACAGCCATTATTGTCAAAAATAACTAGTAACAAAAGTGAGTACACCCTAAGTGATAACAGCTGTGCAGGCAAAGCCACATGTCCTATTCATCATGTTCATGTTTTTGTCTGCTTGACAGGACCATACAAATGTCTGTATCTTGTATTCGAGGAGTTAAAATTTGAAGCTTTAAGTACAATTCTCTCATATTGACCACTAAATGTTCAACATGGAACCTCAAGTTGTTGGAGGCACACAAATGTATAGGATGTTTTTGGATGCAGTAGCATTAAATGATTCATTGCATGACACAAGTCCCTGTGCACAAAGCAAGTTGCATAAATATATCATTAAAAAGTGTTGGAGTATAAGATCTTTAGTGGCCTGCTCTAGAGATCTGACCTTTAACTACTATACACCTTTGGAAAGAATTGGAATGCTGACTGCACCCCAGGACTCCTCACCTTATCTATATCAGCACCTGACTTTACTGAACCTGTTGTGTCTGAATGATCTTAAATCTCTATAATCACACCAAAAAATCAAGTGGAATATTCCCAGAAGAGTGGAGCTTATTATAACAGCAAATAGGGACTAAATGTGTCCACAAACTTGAGTTTTTTCTATGTGTGTGTGTGTGTGTGTGTGTGTGTGTGTGTGTGTGTGTGTGTGTGTGTGTGTGTGTGTGTGTGTGTGTGTGTGTGTATAGTGCCTGTCAAAAGCTGAAAATGTTTGTATTCTTTGTTTAATAAATGTTAAATCTTTTTTTTTTTTTTTTAGTTTTAGTAGTGAAAAAACCCTAACTTGTAAACTATTTACAGATCAGTCACATGTCAGGGCTTCCAGTCAATGACCTTTTATACCTCTGCCAATTTCAACATTTTCAGTTCCTCTCAACTGGCCTTGCAATTCTATGGTGTCCACATTTTCTTTCCATAGATTGTGCACAGGTGCTTCTGTGTCTGCCAAATTTCTGCTGGTACACCCAGCAGTCTCTACCACACAGCTGGACAGTGAGTTCCTCCATACACACTTTGTGTGACGGGGTTCTTACCTCATTATTGATGTGTGCTGGCCATATTGTTTACAAATATCAACATGTTTCTGATAATTATCTAGGCTCACACTCTTCTGAGTAGTTTATAACCAAGTTAAAAGGACTGGTCAAACTGTTAAAACAACTCTAAGTTGGTAGAGCTAATTGTTCTTGTATTATTGCATATATTGTTTAACATATCTATATCATGGGCATAAATGTAATTTAACAGTGGAGGGGGGGGACGACGACAATAAATATAACATTTCTCATGAGCAATTTTTAAAGGGGACACAAATAATAGTCAAATTGTACTTATAAAGACACAGTGTCCCCACAGTGAAAAACTTTGCTTTTATCATTATTATTGTAGCATGAAGACTGCGTCATTATAGTTATTTTCAAAGTTTTTCTCAGGTTCAATGACAAAGCAAAACAAGGAATTAAAAAAAAGTTTACATTTTTATTTAAAATTAATTAAGACACTTAAGAACAGAATAACACTGCATGGGAAACGGCTTTGGCATGTTAGTGTCAGTGCACTATGCTACAAGCTATTGTAAACAAGCTAACGTTCACTAGATAAATTATATTTTAATCGCTAATAGAGCAGATTTATGGAAAATTACATCGGTAATCAGCATTTTTGCCACAACTAATTTATGAATGAGTCTGCATCAACTACATTAAAGAGAATCGCTTTATTTAAAGTGAATAAAATACCCTAGTTAATGGACTTTAACATTAATTGAGCCGCAGCCACACACCTGACTCGTGTGTGTAGAGCAGGTGAGATGAACTGGGAACGCAGGCAGTGGGTCAAACCACTGTGAGGAAGGGGAGGGGGAACTCAACTGTTTCTAAATGAATTTTTTTCCGTTTTTTTTTTTTTCTACTTACACAATTATTTAGGTATACATACATATATTTTTTACTATAGAGAGTGCGATATTTTTTTAATATATTTTTTGGGGGGGACAACACTCGGATCTCAACTTATTATATTTCTTTTTCTAATTGTAATTATTATTCATAATTCATTACTATCACTCGTATTAATTTATTAAATCGTGCACAGTATCACAATGTGTTATTCTTATCTCCGGAAAAGCTGCTTGAAAAATACATGTGATAGTACCTGAGAGTACATGTAAGAATCCATGTTTCGTGAGTCTCACCAGCAGCACTCATGCAGCCCTAGACCATAATTCTTCCACCGCCATGCTTGACTGTAGGCAAGACACAGTTTTCTTGGTACTCCTCAGCAGGGCGTCGCCACAAATGCTGGACATCATCTGAGTCAAATAGGTTTATCTTCTACTCATCAGACCACAGGACATGGTTCCAGTAATTCATGCTCTTGGACAGGTTGTCTTCAGCAAACTGTTTACGGGCTTACTTATAAGCCAGCTTTAGAAAAAAAATGATTCTGGGACGATGGTAATGTAAACCTTGACAAGTGGACCTTCCGCTTCGGAAACCTTTAAAGCAATGCTGGCAGCACTTATTCTTCTGTTTTTTAAAGCTAGCTTCTGCACCTGACACACAGCATGAGGACTTGTACTCAAAGCACCAAATTTGAACTGCTCTAATACAAGATACCCACATTTTTATGGTCCTGTCAAGCAGACAAACAAATGAACATGATGAATAGGTGTGTTTTTATATGTGTTTTTACATAGTTACATGCTGTACAGCTGTTATCACTTAGGGTGTAATCACTTTTGTTGTCAGCTCTTTTGACAGTAATGGCTGAATTTTGAGTTATTTTCAGAGGAGAGTAAATCTATATCCACATTTTATTTCTGTAGTATTGTCTACAGTCTGCACTGACCATGAACAAACTGACTTTATGTTTGACAAGCAGTTATATGTTACTTTTTTTTGCATTAGACTGAACAAATTATGACAGAGTATAAAGTGAGAGCCCTGTCTTGCCACCCTGACAAACATCCAGAAAACCCTGAAGCTGGTAAGTTAAAATGAATGAAAATATTGTCCTACTTGCCAACATAGTAAAGAGTTCAATAAGTATTACTTAAACAAAATGATTTTGATTGTTACATTAGAATGTTGTTGAATTACTTTTTTCATTATTTAAAATGAAATTAAATATAATTATTTTTTGTAGCACAAGACTTTCAGAAGTTGCAGCAGGCCAAAGATATTCTCACAGATGAGACCAAAAGAAGAAAATATGATTACTGGTTGAGAAGTAGCATCATTGTGCCATTTAGTGAATGGCAGGCCTTGAGTGACACAGTTAAAGTTGTAAGTGTAATTATTTCAGATCATTCAACTACTTTACTATATTTTTTTATTTTATATACAGATAATGCACAACCTTTGTAGGTGTTACAGACAGGTTAAATATAAAAAGAGTATAATAATGATAATAATAATTTTATTGTCTGGTGTGATTTCTTAATTTTTTTAGTCCATGCATTGGGCCCTTAAAAGCAAAAAGAAGCCAATGTTAAAAGCGCCAGAAGACACATCTGAAGTCCAGGCTGGCCATACAGAAGCTCAAATGGCAATAGAGGAAATATTATCTGATGAACAACTTTCTTCAAGTAATTTTTTACAATTACAGGCAAATCAGTGAATTGAAGCTAAAAAAAACCCCAGCAAATTATAATCTAATCTATATATAAAAACTTAAATGTGAACATTTTAATACACACTATTGTTTCCTTTGAAAACTTTCATGTTAACATGACATTTAATGCCCACTGTCTTGCTACATTACTGATAATTTCGATCATTTGTTTCCCACAGGTGGTTATTGGCATCACAAATTTCGGTGTTCAGGAGATACTCCTTCAAGCCTCTTGAAAAAGTTTAGAAATTATCAAATCTGAAGAAATATACATAAGCTGGATAGATTGATATTTGTTAAAAATGGGTTTGATTGATATATAAATAAAATTATTTTGTGAATTGTTTCACATTGTGTAATAAGGTATTCCAATTACTAGTACATACTGTAGAACATATGCTATTATGCATACATGCATTTGTGCAGGTTCTAGGTTGTTGTTTTCTGAAAGTTAAAACATTGGTGAAACGTAATATAAAAATGTGTAAATAAATGTATAATTTAGTAGTTACTAACAGTAGTGTAAAGTAACAAATTACAAATATTCTCGTTACTGTAATTAAGTAGTTTTTCTTAGGAATTGTACTTTATTAAGTAGTTAAAAAACAGTGTACTTTTACTTGAGTACATTTCTAATGCTGTATCTGTTTTTTTTGCTGCTCTACTTTCCCTCAGCCTGCCATTGCTGCCTTATCCACCTGTTTCCTGGGGGAGCTGCTGTAAAAACAATTAAAATGTATAACTTCTACTGGAAGTAGTAGCAGTGTTGATTGACTTGCAACTGGCAATGTGCTTTGTTTACGTGGATTTTTTTTAAGGTGGGAATGCCATTAAAAAACGTGCTGTTCGTGGTTGCACTTATAAACAGACAAAGCCTAATTTGTGACTTAAATAATAGTGCTATATACACAAGCCTAAAGTTAAAGCAGACTGCACTTGCGAGAGTGCTTGACATGTTTTGTCTTGCCTGACTGCTTTGTAGTTTTTCTTACTATTTATTTTAAAGCTTGTATAATGTGCAGAATGAGTGAGCCGGTGGCAACTGTGGCAAGGAAAAACTCCCTGAGATGGCATAAGGAAGAAACCTTGAGAGGAACCAGACTCAAGAGGGAACCCATCCTCATCTGGGTTGCACCGAATGTCCATGTATTGCAGATATACGATGTTGCGGGGTACAGTTATGTTGATCAGAACCAAACTGTAGTTCTGAGTCAGTGTAGCAGACTGTTGACATTGACTACAGTCCAAATCCATCCTCAAAGCTCCTGTTCTTACTCCGGAATTTCATGGATCCACCCAAGGCGTTGATGAGAAATCGTCCCCGGCTGCACAGAGTGGCCTCCAATCAAAGAGAACACTATCCCGAACACTGATTGGAAGGCTGTTCCATAACTGTGGCCGAAATCCTGACTGATACATTTCAAAAATGTTATTCATAAGTAGGTGTGAGCATAACTGCGGTGTTGTCAACCTTTTTCTAAAATTTTGGATATAAAGGGGAGATTAGATATTGGTCTGTAGTTGGACAGCTGACATGGGTCAAGGTCAGGTTTCTTAATTAGGGAGTGGATAACTGCCAGTTTGAAGGATTTAGGTACATCACCAGTACTAATGGAAGAGTTTATTATTTTTAAAACAGGTTCAAGTACCTCTGGATTTATCTGTAAAATAGTTTGGATTTATATTAATTGTCTGGATTTCTTGCCTTATGTTTTCAACTTTATTATTAAAAAGTTCATTAAATCATTACTACCTATTGGTGGTGTGCATGTTAGTGCAGTGCTTTTATTTCCTGATAATTTTGCTACCGTGCTGAATAAAAATCTAGGATTATGCTTGTTATTTGTTTATAAGGGTGGAGAAATATGCTGATCTAGCAGCACTAAGAGATTTTCTTTAATTTAGGAGGCTCTCCTTCCATTCTATTTGAAATACTGTTAATTTTGTTTGACACCATTTACGTTCTAATTTCCGAGTGGTCTGTTTTAAGGTGCGCGTATGATCATTATGCCACTGTGCTAATTTTTTCTCCCTGATCATTTTGGTCTTAAGGGGAGCTACATCATCTAGAGTGTAACTGAACGTTGATTCTAGGTATTTAGTGGCCCAGTCGAGCTCTGCAGGAGGTGAGACGGAGATCTAATTAATATTGTAATTTCCGAAAGATTAATGATAAAACCCGCTGCTGTAGCTTTCAGCAGCAGGAACTGGAAGACTAGTCAGGATCGGAGGAAAGGTAAATGCAGCAATATAAAGAGACATCCTTGATGAAACTTGCTCTAGAGCGCTCTGGATCTCAGTCTGGGGTGACAGTTCATTTTCCAACAGGACAACGACCCTAAGCACACAGCCAAGATAACAAAGGAGAGGCTATGTGATGACTCTGTGAATGTCCTCGAGTGGCCAGAGCTCAGACTTGAACCTGATTAAACATCTCTGGAGAGATCTGAAAATTGCTGTGCTCGACACTTCCCATCCAACCGGATTGAGCTTGAGGGATTCTGCAAAGAAGAATGCGAGAAACTGCCCAAAAATAGGTGTGCGAAACTTGTGAATACTTATGTACATGTGATTTCTTTTAGTTTTAAAATTTTTCATACATTTGCAAAGATTTCAAACAAACGTTTTTCACGTTGTCATTGTTAGGGGTATTATTTATATATAGAATTTAGAGGGAAATAATTAATTTAATCCATTTTTGAATAAGGCTTTAAGAAACAAAATGTGTGAATACTTTCTGGATGCACTGTAAATAGATATATAAATAGATAGATGACCTTGAATCTGCTTTTTCTAGTGCAAATGGCACTATATATCCTGTTTGGTATCCATGGCTCAATGGCATGTAGATGGGTGCCAGTGATGTATTTTACTACCCCTTTGCAGGGCTTTCCTTTTCTTTCACAAACCATGATGCTGATATACAACACTGTGGTTGAGTTAGTCAGGATGCTTCCAATGATGCAGCAGTAAATGCTAAGTAGAAGTGCGATCATGTGGGGTGTGTGTGTGTGTGTGTGTGTGTGTGTGTGTGTGTGTGTGTGTGTGTGAGTGTGTGTGAGTGTGTGTGTGTGTGTGTGTGTGTGTGTGTGTGTGTGTGTGTGTGTGTGTGTTGTTTTCTACACACTGTACAGCTCTCTGAGATGATACCTTGTTCTGAGATCTTTACAGAATGAATATATAAGTTCAGTAATTTAGTTTGGTTTCTGCCCCAGCTGCATGAACAATTTATATTGAGGTTCTTCTGATGCCAGTTAACCTTTATAAGCTACAAAAATGTATATTATTTTTACATTATTGACATAGGTAAAGCTGAATCTTAGCACAATGTTTTTTAACAGGGGTCAACAACATGGTGCCCACGGGCACCAGGTCGCCCGCAAGGACCACATGAGTCGCCTGCGGGCCTTTTCTAAAAATAGCTTTCCCTAGCGCCACTTACCAATGAGATGCATCAAATTATTTTTGTTGCTATTCTTTTTGAAATCATTGGTGCATTGGTGTGAATTTGTGAATTGGTGCATTGGTGTGAATTTGAAAATAACAATATAAAAAAAAACTTCAACAAATGTTTCATATTAGATTAGCGCTAGCTGGTCTCCAAGTTGATTTTTGTATGTTATGTAATTGATAATCTTTACAAACATGATGCAATGTAGTGCATGGTTTGTTAAAAATTGTTACTGCCTAGTGAGTTGTTGTTGTAATGTTGTAGAAGTGATCATTTTAAAATGTAAATACTTGCAGAGATTTATAGAAATAAAGTTTTGCATATTGATATTTATCTGTTTCCTACCTTGTCAAATCATTATTGATAATTATTGTGAGAAATCATGATCAGTGTCTTCACATAGATTAATATAATTAGTTGTTAATAATAACATATATTCAAAGGTAAATTGAGAAAATGTGTTATTTCAGAAGTGTGTATCAAACTTTTAGCCCTTCACATTAATCGGTACCCAAGAAGTAGCTCTCAGTTTTAAAAAGGTTGGTAACATGATAAGAAATGTTGGTTCAAAGAGACCATGTAAACCTTTGCTACCAGTCTATATTTAATTTTTAACAGTGTGTTAAAATATTACTTATAAAACAAGTTTACCAAAATACAATTTTGTTTTTGTAATTTGTTGTGGAAAGAACTTTTTTTTTTAGGATTTCCTCCTTCTTTACACACTTTGTCTCTGAACACCTTCACTATCTGAGACGTCAAATAAAACAATTTGTCTAAGATAACTATACTAGGTGTCTAAGATAACTAACTAAGTGCGCTAAAGAACACACACAGTGCCAGAGTGTATGAATAATGCACCGCCATGCTTAACTGTTGGGATTGTGTCTGGTCTGGTCGGGTTTGTCCCATCTCCACACAGGGTCTCTGGAGCTCTGCCAGAGTGACCATCATGTTCTTGGTCAACTTTCTTACTAAGGCCCTAAGGCCGATTGCTCAGTTTAGCCTGGTGACCAAACTACTTCTATTTGAGAATTATGGAGGCCACTGTGCTCATGGGAATCTTCAGTGCAGCAGAATTTTTATATAGCCTTCCCCAGATCTGTGCCTTACAACAATCCTGTCTCTGAGCTCTGCAGGCAGTTCATTTGACCTCATGGCTTGGTTTTTGCTGTAAAATGCATTGTCTGCTGTGAGGTTTTCTATAAAGAGGTGTGAACTTTCAAATCATGTCCAATCAATAAACATTTCCACGGGTAGACTCCAGTAAAAGTGTAGAAACCTCTCAGCAATTATCAAAGGAAATGGAAAGCACCTGAACTCATTTTCGAATGTATTGTTGCAAAGGATGTGAATAATTATGTACATTTGATTTTCTAGATTTTAGTTTTTACTTTGTCATTATAGGGTACTAAGTGTGGATTAACGAGGATTTTTTTTTTTTAAAGATTGTAGTATCAGACTGCAACATAACAAAATTCAAAAAGTGAAGGGGGTCTGAATGTTTTCTGAATGCAATGCTGTATGAAGTACAAATGTGCCACCATGAGCTACAAAGGTCTTGTCACTGGGTCAATAGTGATAAAGGTACATTGTGTTACCATAGCACTGAACAAACATGGGAATCAAAGTGCACCTATATTTATGGGCACAGTGGGTGTATTTTTCGGGGTACTGATCCAGTGCCAAGCTACCCCTAAAGGTAAAAATCTTGCAATTTTCTTTTGACAGCATAATGTGTTCTATGGAAGAGAGAAGAGGCAAAGGAATTTTCCAATTCTTGTGTGGTTTCATCATGTTTAAATTTTCGAACTACACAATTGACTTGAAAAAGATTTCTATTCTTTAAAAGATTTTCTATTCTTAAAACAAACACACACACTTTCAGCCAATTCTAGGTTAATCTTGAGTTCCTGTAGTACTGCATCCTTAATATTTCTGAAGAGTCTTTTATCGGATATTTAACAGAAATACACAGCCTTACGATTCTCTCCAAAAACAGCCAAGCTTCTGGAGGTGTGGTGTGGGTGGAACTAAAGAGTCATGAGTGATTTTGTGTAGTGATCATCTTCAAGCTCTAACATCGCTATAAATAAAAAAAGGAACAAAAGCTTTATAGTCTTAAATTAACTGGCTAACAATCAGATCCAGTCATACATATCTGATCCAGAATCTGAACCTGAGTCTGAAATTGAACATCAAAAACAACAGCAGCAACAACAACTATAGCAAGATGTGTCTACCTGGTAAGTACTGAACAAGGTTCTCCTTCTCTCACAGCCAAAACACACTTCTTTGATGACATTCTTCTCCAGCAAGTCCTGTGCAGCGCTGCCAAGTACCTCCATAACTGAATAAAGCATGGTGATGAACATAGCTCTTGTTCTTGCTCTGGTTGCTGTGTGCATGATCTTGAGGGAGAAATGCCCATACATGGAATTCTGCCCTTCATGATGATTGACGTCATCAAAAAACTTTCCGAAACTTATACAAACTTTTACGTGTATTTAGCACAGAAATACTCCATCATACATCCAAATTGTTTTTTAAAACTTTGACCATTTTTAGCCTGAGAATCCAACTCTTTAACAGTGTAAATAACTCAGAATGAATTAAATCACATTAGAATCCCCTTAAATTCAGACCAAAAATGTTTTGAATAACTGGCACTGATGCCAAACATGTAATAAACTCTTCTATCATATTGTGATGCATCTGCCCTCAGGTTTTAATAGGAGAAAGGCTAATTAGTGATGTCTCTGGTATCAGGTCAGAAAATGCGAACAAACACTTCAGTAACCACATTAAGGTACGTGATTTCTCTGATATGGCAAGCATCCAGTTTGTGAAGTGTGACATGTATTTTCAGTCTTTCTTCGTCGCTAGAGTTAAGTTTTTCTGTGAGAGGTGCAAGTTAGTTAGCTCTTTGATAAAGAAGATCCAGCAGCATTTGACACAGTCAACCACAAGACTCTTTTGTCAACCCTCAAGAGCCTTGGTATCTGCAGAACAGCATGGGAATGGTTTGCTTCCTACCTGGAAGGTCGCTCATACCAGGTAACATGTAGGGGATCCACATCTGCCCCGTGCAGACTCACCACTGGTGTCCCACAAGGCTCAGTACTTGGTCCCCTCCTTTTCTCCCTCTATACCCACTCCATTGGTAAAGTCATATCCTCACATGGGTTTTCTTACCACTGCTATGTAGATGACACTCAACTAATCTTTTCTTTCCCTCCATCGGATACCACAGCTTCCACTCGGATCTCGGCATGCTTGACAGACATATCTTTATTGATGAGTGCTTACCAAATAAAACTCAACCCCAGCAAAACAGAACTGCTGGTCATTCCAGGTGATTCATCTCCAGGTCAAGATCTACAAATAACACTTCATGACTCTCTGCTCTCCCCTTCAGCCACTGCTCGTAACCTTGTGGTATCTATGGACAATGAACTGTCCTTCTTCCCACATGTCCCTAATGTGGCTCGCTCCTGTCAATTTCTTCTCTACAACATCCAAAGGATTTGAACATTTCTGTCCACACAGGCTGCTCAGGTGCTTGTTCAGTCTCTTGTCATTTTCAAGACTCGACTACTGCAACTCTTTGCTGGTAGGTCTTCCCCTGAATGCTATTCGTCCACTGCAAATGATCCAAAACCCAGCTGCATAGCTTGTGTTCAATCTGCCCAAGTTCTCCCACACCACCCCACTGCTGCGCTCCCTTTACTGGCTTCCAGTAGCTGCACGTATCAGATTCAAAACACTGATGCTTGCCTACAAGGCTAAAAATGGACCAGCGCCATCTTACCTCAGAGGCCTCATCACATCTCGCACTGCACCACACTGTCTGAGATCCTTCAGCACTGCTCGACTAGTACCACCTTCTCTCAGAATGAGAGGTAAGTATACTTCAAGGCTCTTCTCTCTTCTGGCACCGAGGTGGTGGAATAAACTTCCCCTGGATGTCCGTACAGCAGAGTCCCTGACTATCTTCAAACGACGATTGAAGTTTGCTTTGTAGAATCCAAGAGTTATATTTATATTAAGTTTGTAATCTGGCTTACCAGTGTAGATTTATCCATTGCTAGAGACTCAAAGCACTTTTGTACGCCGCTCTGGATAAGGGCATCTGCTAAATGAGTTGCAAATGTAAATGTCAATCCTAGCATTAGAGGAGCGCATCTAGAGTCTAAAGAGATTTAATGAGTGCTAGAGCAAAACAGGTTCTGCATTGGAAAATCTGGGTGCCCTAGGTGGACTTAGCATTCCCCCACATTAGAGCCCTCACAGCAGGGTGAGTGGGTGACGACTCGGCGGCATACTCACAAAGCCAAAGCTAACGCTAAGGCTCGCCCACAGGAACACCATTCCTCTCCGCTTCACGTGTCAAACTGATTTGCTCTCCTTAATGAAACACCTGCCTAGAAACCTGAAAGAGCTCTGGTTATAGGAGACTCTATTCTGAGGCATGTGAAATTAGCTAGACCTTTAGGGGCACCAGCAGCACAGGTGAGGTGTATACTGGGAGCCAGGATGCCGAACATAGCAGGAAAGCATAGCTTTTCTAAGATAGTTTTTCACGCAGGAGCTAATGATATATGCCTTTGACAGTCGTTATTAAGAGTAACATTATAGAAGTGTGTAAATTAGCGAAGGCAATTTCTGATGCAGTAATATGCTCTGGCCCCATCCCAGTGTGGCGTGGCGATGTAGCTTACAGCAGGTTATGGTCACAGAACTGATGGATGTCCGAATGGTGCTCCAAAAACAGTGTGGGCTTCATAGATAATTGGTGCAATTTGGAGTTCAAGGCTAGCCTGTTAGGGCGGGACGGTATCCATCCCACTCGAGAAGGTGCTGCTCTCATTTCTTGTAGTAGCACTAGTTAACCAGTGACCATCCAGAGCCAAGGCCAGGGAGCAGACAAACAGGCTAAACAGACCATCTGCTAGCTGCATGGAGATGTCATTCAGGGGCTATCAAATTGAGATTGTCTGTCTCTTGAGCGAAACCAAAATCTAGAAATTCTTAGAAAGTCTGTTTAAGTAGCCTGTATAACATTCAATTAAATAAGACTGAATGCATAGCCAACACCTCAACACCACAGATTTTTTATTATTCAATCTCTCACATCAAAAGCGCTGACTATAAACAACATTTTTACCGACCAGGAATGTAATGTTTTTGACAGAAACGTGAATTAAACCGAATGAATATCTAGCATTAAATGAAGGTAGTCATCCTGGGTATAGTTACATACACAGGGCCCATCTAAATGGCAGAGGAGATGGAGTTGCAGCTATTTATACTAATAATCTAAATGTCACACAAAAAACAAAACACAAATGTAACACATATAAGTTCTTTACACCAACATAAAATATTTAGCAACCAAAAGCAAGTCTAATCAGTCAATTCCATTAATTAATATTTATAGACCCCTCCATGGCCCTACTCTGATTTTTCATAGAATTTGCAGATTTTATCACAAATTCAGTTTCTTCTTTAGACAAAGCATTAATTGTTGGTGACTTTAAAATTCATGTTGATAATCAGGAAGACTCCTTAAGAGCAGCAGTTGAGTCCATTCTATTTTCAGTAGAAATTAATCAGAATGTTATAGGACCTGCTCATAGTGGTGGACACACTCTTGACTTAATATTAACATTTGGATTCAATGTTAAAAAATATAGTCATAATTCCACAGTCTAAAGCTATTTAGATCATTATCTTATCTCAGGGGTGTCAAACTCAGGCGTAATTATATCTGGCCCGCGAGATCATATAAATGTGTATTAGAGCTGGCCCGCCAGTATATAGCGCATACACCGCTAATACTACAAATCCCAGAATGATTTGTTAGTGCGTTGGCGCGTCAGTCGAGACCGCTGAAAAACTCCGCCTAATCAGCGCTGAATTTACCCGGAGATTTACCGACTTTGAAGCCCAGAAATGCAAATTTGAACTGCTCAGTAATCCGTTTGTGGTTGACGTGGGAAGCGCACCAACCAACCTCCAAATGGAGCTGATTGAACTCCAGTGTAGAGACACGCTCAAGTCAAAGTACGACTCTGTGTGTACTGCACAGTTTCCATGTTTCCTCCCCTACACACTGCTCCAACTCCGTGCCCAAGCTGCTCAAATCCTTTCTGTGTTCACCAGCACATATCTGTGTGTGTAACTGTTCTCTTTAATGAAGATGAACAAAACACCACTCAGGAGTCTCACTGATGAACATCTTCACTCAATCCTGAGGATTTCCTCAGCTCAGAGCATAAACCCAGACATTGATGCACATTGGCTTGAACCAATGTGCATCAGAGTAAATGAGAGTGTAAAAACTGAGCTTGAATGAATGATGTCTTTATGCACTTTTTCTACTCCAAAGCATGTACTGGTAATAGTTGAAAGATTGTTTTTTTTTTAATTGAAGGAAATTATTATAATAATTATTATTATTTTTGGTTGTGTTGTTGCCCTGTGAAAAAAGATTTACATTTAAAAGGAATTAGGTCTAGATGTGTGTTTTATTTCAAATTTAATTTTTCATGTGTTTATAATATTAAACTTTGGTTGTTCCAGATTCAATATGTATGCAAAACCTAAGTTTGTTTCCATATGAAAAGGTTCAACATTACACATCTGGAGAGACGGAAAACATGCACAATTGCAGTCAATTTTTCAATAAATATTGGGTTTGGCCCACGACTTCGTCCCAGTTTTTAATTTTGGCCCACTGTGAATTTGAGTTTGACAACCCTGCCTTGTCTCTTTTAAAATCTGCCTCAATCATATCAAGTACCTCGCCACATTACCGTGTTAAGCGTACATTCACCTTAACTACAGCAGCAAGTTTCATCAATTCATCAAACGGAGTTATCGACATTAATCAGATCTCCATCTAATCAACTGGACCAATGAATGCCTAAATCAATGTTCCATTACACTCTAGATCGGGGGTTACCAACATGGTGCCTTTTCTGAAAATAGCGCACTATAGAGCTACTTACCAGTGAGCTGCATCTAATTATTTTTGTTGCTATTCTTTTTTAAATCACAATTGCATTGGTGCGAATTCGGAAATGACATTATAAAAAAAAAATTTGTTTCTTATTAGATTAGAGCTGGCTGGTCTCCAAGTTGATTTTTGTATCTTACTTAATTGATAATCTGTACAAACATGATGCATGATTTGTTAAAAAATTGTTAGTGCCTAAACTTTATTTATAGAAATAAAGTTTTGCATATTGATATTTATCTGTTTCCTACCTTGTTAAATCATTGTTGATAATTATTGTGAGAAATCATTAATATAATCAGTGTCTTCCCATAGATTAATATAATTAGTTGTTAATAATAACATATAATTAAAGGTAAATTGAGCAAATGTGTTATTTTAGAAGTGTGTAGCCCTTCACATTAATTTGTACCCAAGAAGTAGCTCTCAGTTTGAAAAAGGTTGGTGACCCCTGCTCTAGATGATGTAACTCCCCTTATAATAAAAAAAATTTGCACCGTGGTATAATGATCATGCGCGCACCTTAAAACAGACCACTCGAAAATTAGAATGTAAATGGCATCAAACCAAATGGACAGTATATCAAATAGAATGGAAGAAAAACTGTGGAGATGGGAGTGGACTTTAGGGAACACCCCTCACAATATCCAAAAGCTCTGTGTTATCTGTGGAGACTTTCAAGTTTCTGGGAACTACTATTTCCCAAGACCTGAAATGTTAGTTTAACATAAACCCTATTCTCAAAAAGGGCCAGCAGAGGAGGTACTTTCTACACCAATTAAGAAAGTATAGTCTTCCACAGGAACTGTTAATGCAGTTTTACACTGCAGTCATTGAATCTGAATCTGTGCACATCCATCACCATCGGATTTCACTCTCATACTTTATGTACATTACTTGTTTTGTCTTGTATTGTCTATTTTGTCCTGTATAGTTCAAGCTAAATGTATAGTGTTATTAATGTCTGTACGTTTGAGACTCACCAAAAGCTAGAACCAAATTCTTTGTGTGTTTGCCAACACACCTGGCCAATAAACCTTATTCTGATTTTGATTCTGATTAATTCCACATATGCCAACAGCACTTGAGCAGCGCATAAAAGGATTGCTCACTGAAAATTCTCATGGGGTCCAAAAGCGTGAAACTGCTATTGGCCCTGAAAGAGCTAAGCCACAGGGACCCATTGAGCTTTCTGTAGACATATACTGTAAGGTTCTCCATGGGCTAAAACTGCTGTGTTTTTTTTTTTTTTCTCTTTTTTTTTTTTCCTTTTTTTAATTATGTCCTCATATGTGAACACTTAGTTTATTTTACTGTGTAACACAATAAAGTTTCCAGTGTATTAAAAGTAAAAAACTTTATTTCTAAGCCTCAGCAGTGCTCTAGTGATCTAACTCTTCATTAGTGTACCAGTGAGGTACACCTGCTTCTCCAGCATTTGATCCATAACTTTTATGGATGTGAAGAACCGATCATAGTATACTTTATATCCAGGATGCACGGTTTTAGTCAGATGTGCAATAACCAAGGCTCCCAAACCCAATCCCTCTGCATCCTTAACCTGTGAAGTCAGTATGTTTGCACATTGATACACTTTAAAATCCCACACATTTCCCCTTGCTGAATTTTTCATGCCAAGTGGATTGGGTTTTAGTGGCACATACTGTTGAAATGGACAGGCTACTGTAAATGGGATCATCTGCTCGTCAATTGACACAGTCTGGTCGAGCCTGAAGCAAGCAGCCTTTGTAAATGCTATCCATAAAAGGCCTCATCTTTCAGAATCAGTTTTCCTCATGTCTTCCGAAATGTCACTGTCATTGACCACTTTTAGGTGTTTCCTCAATTTGACATATGTCACGCTTGACTTTGTCACTAATGGCATGAGACATCAAAATTTATGTCTCATGAAAAAGTGAAGTGTTGAAAGAGCTACCACTGTTAGATAGTGACATAGCATTTGTGCCGTAGCAATGAGCTTCATCAACTCTGTGTCAATATACTGCTCTACATAGTCCAATGGCTGCCAACTGTGGCGCTCATGCAGACTTTATCTTCACCGTTAAACTGAAGTCTTGCAGAAGACTTCTAATGCTCGCCATGTGCATCTTTGCTATGTCCTGGCTCATTATCAAAAGATTTCTATTGTTTACGCACAGGGACTCTGGATGTCTGCATGCAGTGACTGCCATCTTGTTCACCATGTGCACTAGCCCCTGACTCACCACCAATGTCATCCCCTTTTCCATGCTGACGTTTACACACAAGTACCTTGAAGTCCGCACGATGTTATTTTTACATACACCCAAATAGAGTTTTATCTCACTTTCACTTTTAATAATGCTGAGTCTAATCTGTTAAATTAGATGATTAGCATGGAGCTGGTTCACACCAGCATCAGCAGCTTTACAATCAGACAAATCCTCCACCTCATAGTTCCTTTTCGGAAACTTTTACAATGCTTTGGGAACACTTCTGCATTGCTCACGTGTGAAATCCAGCCACTGGCAAGGCGTGACGTTACCGGCGAGGTGTCCAGGTCCTGGAAGAGCCCATATGTGGCCTGCCTCTTCACCAAACAAACCTTGCTGTATGCGAACGTCGTGGGGATGAAGGAGTGTGGCTATGGGCCGAAGCCATGGGTGGAAGAGATGCTAGCTAGCTATCTCTCCCCGGGTGTAGCATCATCCTTTAATGCCCCGGTACTGCCCACTAAACCTTTATAAGCCACGCCGGTTCTAGTGAGCAAGGCTTCTGTGGCAGCGGGTCAGGCTGCGGGTTGCCTCCACACGATGGGTGTGTTGCAGGCATACTAGGCTGACCTGCTGTGGGAGATGGACGAGGGATTCAGCTCTGGGGCTGACGATATTAAGGAGCTACGCCGCGCTGCCGACCTAGCCCTTAGGGCCACCAAAGAAATGGCTAAGGTCATGGGTCGGTCCATGTCAGCCTTAGTAGCCACAGAAAGGCAGTCTGTGCTAGCTTGGGGAAATCTGTGCCAGCTTGGGGAAGCCTGCTAGACATGTCTCAGTGGGTCCCTGTGAATGGTAGAGAAGGGCTACTCGATTTAATTTGGGTCCTCTCCCCCCCCGCTTCAACGTGGTGTGTCCCACTCTGGTGGTGCCCTAGCAGGCTCTGGTCCTGGAACAGGAAGTACGCACTGTCTTAAGGAAGGAGGCCATCGAGGTGGTCCCTCCTTTACTCAGAGAGTCCAGCTTTTACAGACAGTACTTCGTGGTTCCGAAGAAGGATAGGGGGGTTGTGTCGGATCCTAGATCTACGCTCCTTAAACCGCTCGCTTATGAGGCTCAGGTTCAGGATGCTCATTCTCAAGCAGGTCGTGTCTTAGGTCCAAGTTCGAGGAATGGTTTGTCACGATAGATCTAAGGGACTGCTTGATACTTCCACATATCCATCCTTCTTGCTCACAGGAGGTTCCTAAGGTTTGCTTCCAGAGGCGAAGCTTACCAATATCGGTTCCTTCCGTTCGGCCTGGCGCTCTCACCCGCACCTTCATAAAATGCTTTGACCCTGTTAAGGCTTCGGGGCATCCACATTCTAAACGATATTGACGACTGGTTGATATTAGCTCAATCAGAGCTCCTGGCAGTCCAGCATCGAGATGTCGTTCTCGCCTGCATAAGGGAGCTGGGGTAAACACCAGGAAAAGTGTGCTTTCTCCAGTGCAGAGAACCACCTTCTTAAGCGTGGTTTGTGACTGGACCGTTATGCAGGCACAGCTGTCTTCTGCTCGGATCAAAACTATCCTTGTAACAGTCAAGAGAGTGACAGAAGGTCAGTCGCTTACTGTGAAGCAGTTCCAGAGCGGTACTCATGGAGCCTGCTGGTTCTCATGGCAGCAGCATCCAATGTGATTCCACTTGGCTTCCTGCACCCCTCCAGTGGTGGCTTAGAGACAGAGGGTTCTCCCGAAAGGGCAATCCTCTCCAAACTAGCCTTAGATATGTGGAAGGAACCTGCGTTTCTGTCTCAGGTCCCCGTTCTGGGAGCTCCTTGTCATCGCATAATGCTAAGGACGAATGCATCCCTTACAGGGTGGGGAGCGTTCATGAGTGGCTGCTCCGCTCAAGGTCAGTGGAACAAGCTACATCTCACGTGGCACATAAACTGCCTGGAGATGCTGGCCGTGTTTCTGGTTTTGAAACACTTTCTCCCAGACCTGAGGGATCACCATGTGCTGGTCCATACAGACAACACATCGGTGGTCTTGCACGGCGGATCCTCCTGTGGTCCCAGGGGAAGCTACTCTCATTGAAGGTTGTCTACACACCGGGGCACCTACATTGGAGAGCAGACACCCTTTCAAGGCAAGCACCGAGGCCCAGGGAATAGAGGTTCCATCTCGAGGTGGTGGAGCAGATATGGCAGAGGTTTTACAGAGCCCAGGTGGATCTGTTTGCGACTCAGGAGACATTGCACTGTCCCCTCTGGTTCTCTCTCAATCACCCAGCCCCCTTGGGGCTGGACGCCATAGTGCAGACGTGGCCAAGGCTACGCCTGTACGCCTTTCCCCTTATCACGCTGCTCCTGGAGGTTCTGAAGAGAGTTTGCTGGGAAGGAACTCCTCCTGGTGGCACCTCAATGGCCGGGCAGACCATGGTTTACGGATCTGCTGTCCTTCCTCGAGGAGCCTCCTTGGGAAGACTAAGGAGTTGATCGTGGACTTCAGCACGAAGCAGGAGCGGTCATACCAACCGCTAAACATCAGCGGGACTCCAGTGGAGAGAGTGGACAGTTTCCGGTACCTAGGTGTTCACATCACACAGGACCTGTCTTGGTCCTGTCATACCAACACCCTGGTGAAGAAGGCCCGGCAGCGTCTGTACCATCTAAGATGCTTAAGGGACTTTAAACTACCCTCTCAGGTGCTAAAGACCTTCTACACCTGCACCATTGAGAGCGTTCTGACGGGTAGCATCACTTCCTGGTTCGGGAACAGCACCATGCAGGACAGACGAGCCCTCCAGGGAGTGGTGCTTTCAGTTGAACGTACCATCCACACCAAGCTCCAAGACCTGCAGGACATCTACAGCACGTGGTGCCGGACCAGGGCCAGGAAGATTATGAAGGACCTCCGCCATCCCAACAATGGACTCTTTTCTTTGTTGCGTTTAGGGAAATGCTTCCGCTCCCTGAAAGCGAACACAGAGAGAATGAGGAGGAGCGTCTTCCCGCAGGCCATTTGGAGTTTAAACCAGGAAACACCCAGGATCTAAAAACTGGATCAAAAAGCTGGTCACTCTCTCTCCATCATCACACTTCTGCATATATTTTTACTTTTATTTTTTCTCGCACTACAACACTTGAAACCCTGGAAAGTCACTTTAACTGTGGACTTGCACAGCACAGTGCACTTTTATATCACACCATAGAATATTGAATGTTGGTAGAACTACTCAGGTTCTGATATGATTTGAGGCGTTAATCTTAAGACTGGAATGTAAGGTCCCAACATACTACCAAGCGGTTGTACTGTACAGTGAGTTGTGCTAAATGACTTATTCTAAAGGAGCTCAAACCCTTTTGTCTGTAGGTGATGGGGTGAATATTTGTTTTTGTCCAAACTGGCTGCGAGTTTACGAAGTATCCTCTTTTTCACCAGCACCACCACCTCAAAACTATCCAGTGAGCAGCACAAGTCAAAGACTTCATGATCAGTTTGTTGAGCCACATGTTTTCTTTTGCATTATTCATTACAAGTTATTGATTAAGTTCTAACTCCTAACTGCATGCTGTTTTTGCACACCTCTCAATTGCTGCTGTTGCTGTTTTGCATAACATTTTGTGTTTATGTTAACAAGTACCCTCTTGTTTACAGTTCTCTTTTTGCACATTGTGTTGCATAACACATTATAATCCAGCCATTAAGGTTGCCCAAGCCTGGATAATTCAATTCAATTCAATTCATTTTTATTTGTATAGCGCTTTTAACAATGAACATTGTCTCAAAGCAGCTTTACACAGATAATGTGGTGATCAGATGTAAATATGTTCTTTGTAAGTATGTTTGTCCCTGATGAGCAACTGTGGCAAGGAAAAACTCCCCGAGATGGCATAAGGAAGAAACCTTGAGAGGAACCAGACTCAAGAGGGAACCCATCCTCATCTGGGTTGCACCAAATGTCCATTTGAAGCATATATACAAAGTTGCAGGGTGCAGTGATGATGATCAGAAGCAAACTGCACTCCCGAGTCAGTGCAGCAGACCGCCGACACCAACTACAGTCCAATCCGTCCTCAAAGCACCCGTTCTACTCCGGAATTACATGGAACCACCCAAGGTGTTGAGGAGAGACCGTCCCAAGCTGCACAGAAGTGTGAAGATCCGCGGAGGGGAGAGGGGCAGGAACAGTGGTCACTGGAGCCTCAGGAGCATGTTTAACTCGACCGAGAGAGAGAGAGAGAGAGAGAGAGAGAGAGAGAGAGAGAGAGAGAGAGAGAGACAGAGAGAGAGAGAGAGGGTGACAGGAAGGGAAGGATATGGATTATTAAGTGTCCCTATTGGTGTATGAAAGTTGATGTCACTGTGCAGTTTGGACTCCGGCAAGACTCGCTATGGCAGCATAACTAAAAGGGAGAACCAGAAGGTAACACAGACATGAGGGATCTCTGGGATAAGAGACGACCCACCACACCACCGTCAACAAACCCGAGTGAACGTGTGAATGTGAGGGGACGACAGCATACAAATATACCAGTTCACCAAACACTCTATATCCATGTTTCCTCCAGATCTGCACCTTTACCTAAGAAAAATCTACTGATCAAAGACTTGACTAAATAAATAAGTTTTCAGCCTCGACTTGAACACTGAGACTGTGTCTGAGTCCCGAACACTGATTGGAAGGCTGTTCCATAACTGTGGGGCTTTATAAGAGAAAGATCTGCCCCCTGCTGTAGTCTTCATTATTTGAGGAACCAAAAGATAGCCAGCACCTTTTGATCTAAGTAGGCGTGGAGGATCATACTGGTACAAAAGTTCACTCAGATACTGCGGTGCGAGACCGTTAAGTGCTTTATATGTCAGTAGTAGTATCTTATAATCAATGCGAGATTTGATTGGGAGCCAGTGTAGACTGATTAAAACAGGGGTGATGTGGTCGTATTTCCTAGATCTGGTGAGGACTCTTGCTGCTGCATTCTGGACTAACTGAAGCTTATTTATGCACTTACTCGCACACCCAGACAGTAAAGCGTTACAGTAGTCCAATCTAGAAGTAACAAAAGCATGAACTAGTTTTTCTGCATCCTGTAACGACATCATATTTCTAATTTTAGCAATATTTCTAAGGTGGAAGAAGGCGATCCTGGTAATATTATTCACGTGAGACTCAAAGGAAAGACTCGGGTCAATAATCACACCAAGGTCTTTGACAGCCGTACATGCTGAAACAGAAACACCATCCAGAGATGCTACGTAATCAGAAAGTTTGCTTCTAGCTGCATGTGGTCCTAGTAAAAGTACTTCCGTCTTATCTGAGTTGAGCTGAAGAAAATTATTAAGCATCCACTGTCTAATGTCCTTTACACACTCCTCAACACTGTTTAGCTGATCTCTCTCATCTGGCTTTGCTGAAATATACAGCTGTGTGTCATCAGCATAGCATAAATGGGGAGGGTTGCGTTAGGAAGGGCATCCAGTGTAAAACATGTGCCAAATCAAATATGTGGATCACAAACCTGAATTTCATATCGGATCGGTCGAGGCCCGGGTTACCAACGACCGCCACAGGTGGAAATTGGGCTACTGTTGGCCAAAGGAGGAGAAGGAGAGAGGAAAGATGCCTAAAGAGACAGCAGGAAAAAAAGGAAAGGAGAAGTGGAGGAGATTGGAGGTTAGGGTTGATACCTTAAATGTTGGTACTATGACTGGTAAAGGGAGAGAATTAGATTAGAGTGTGAGAGTGGGATAAAATTGTTTTATCACTGTGTGGATGAAAACAGAAATGTTGTAGTGGTGATCCTGAAAGAAGAGAACAGTAAGAGTGTAGTGGAGGTGAAGAGAGTTTCTGATAGGTTGATGAATGTGAAGCTGGAAGCTGAAGGGGTGATTGTAAATTTAATCGGTGCCTATGCTCCACAAGTGGGTTGTGAGATGGAGGAGAAGAGGAGGAGAGTAAGGACTGAAAGAAGAATAAGATGGTGGAAACTAAAGTTGGAAGACTGTAATGTGCGATTGAGGGAAGAGTTCAAATAGGGGCTCGGTGGTGGTGAAGAGGTGCTGAATGATTGGGCAACTGCTGCAGAAGTTATAAGGGAGACAGCTAGAAAGGTACTTGGTGTGACATCTGGAAAGAGAAAGGAAGACATAGACCTGCTGGTAGAATGAGGAAGTTCAGGAGAGCATAAGGAGAAAGAGGTTGGTGAAACAGAATTGGAGAAAAGTAATATTTGCTTTGAGGATGTTGATGGAGGAGTATAGAGAAGGTCAGAAGGAGTTGCATTGTGTGTTTGTGAATCTAAAGAAAGCGTATGACAAGGTGCCATGATTTAACAATGAACATTGTCTCAAAGCAGCTTTACACAGATAATGTGGTGATTAAAAGTAAATATGTTCTTTGTAAGTAAGTTTGTCCCTGATGAGCAAGCCGGTGGCAACTGTGGCAAGGAAAAACTCCCCGAGATGGCATAAGGAAGAAACCTTGAGAGGGACCAGACTCAAGAGGGAACCCATCCTCATCTGGGTTGCACCGAATGTCCATTTGAAGCAGATATACAATGTTGCGAGGTACAGCGTTGATGATCAGAAGCGAACTGTATTCCTGAGTCAGTGTAGGAGACTGTTGACATTAACTAAAGTCTAATCCATCCTCAAAGCTCCCATTCTTACTCTGGAATTTCATGGAACCACCCAAGGCGTTGATGAGAAACCGTCCCCGGCTGCACAGAGTGGCCTCCAGTCGAAGAGAACACTATACAGAGGCAGGCCTGGACGAAGTGGAAAGATCCACGGAGGGGAGAGGGGCAGGAACAGCGGTCACTGTAGCCTCAGGAGCAAGTTTAACGCGATCGATTGAGAGAGAGAGAGAGAGAGCGAGAGAGAGAGAGAGAGAAGAGGGGTGACAGGAAGAGAAGGATATGGATTATTAAGTGTCCTTATTGTTGTATGAAAATTAATATCACTGTGCAGTTTGGACTCCGGCAAGACTCGCTATAGCAGCATAACTAAAAGGGAGAACCAGAAGGGAATACAGACATGAGGGATCTCTGGGATAAGAGACAACCCACCACACCACCGTCAACAAACCTGAGTGAACGTGTGAATGTGAGGGGACGACAGCATACAAATATCCCAGTTCACCAAACACTCTATATCCATGTTCCCTCCAGACCTGAGCCTTTACCTAAGAAAAAAATCTACTGATCAAAGGCTTGACTGAATAAATATGTTTTCAACCTAAACTTGAACACTGAGACTGTGTCTGAGTCCCGAACACTGGTTGGAAGGCTGTTCCATTACTGTGGGGCTTTATAAGAGAAAGATCTGCCCCCTGCTGTAGTCTTCATTATTTAAGGAACCAACAGATAGCCTGCACCTTTTGATCTAAGTAGGCGTGGAGGATCATACTGGTACAAAAGTTCACTCAGATACTGCGGTGCGAGACCGTTAAGTGCTTTATACGTCAGTAGTAGTATTTTATAATTAATTGCGAGATTTGATTGGGATCCAGTGTAAACTGATTAAAACAGGGGTGATGTGGTCATATTTCATAGATCTAGTGAGGACTCTTGCTGCTGCATTCTGAACTAACTGAAGCTTATTTATGCACTTATTTGCACACCCACACAGTAAAGCGTTACAGTAGTCTAATCTAGAAGTAACAAAAGCATGAACTAGTTTTACTGCATCCTGTAACGACATCATATTTCTAATTTTAGCAATATTTCTAAGGTGAAAGAAGGCGATCCTGGTAATATAATTCACGTGAGCCTCAAAGGAAAGACTAGGGTCAATAATAACACCAAGGTCTTTGACAGCCATACATGCTGAAACAGAAACACCATCCAGAGATGCTACGTAATCGGAAAGTTTGCTTCTAGCTGCATGTGGTCCTAGTAAAAGTACTTCCGTCTTATCTGAGTTGAGCAGAAGAAAGTTATCAAGCATCCACTGTCTAATGTCCTTTACACACTTCTCAACATTGTTAAGCTGATCTTTCTCATCTGGTTTTACTGAAATATACAGCTGTGTATCATCAGCATAGCAATGGAAGCGAATCCCATGTTTATGAATAATTTCACCAAGAGGCAGCAAATATAAAGAGAAAAGCAGAGGGCCTAAGACAGATCCTTGAGAAACACCAAACTTTAACTCAGCGAGTGTGGAGAACTCACCATTTACATCAACAAACTGATAGCGATCAGTCAAATAAGACCTGAGCCAAGAGAGAGCTGTTCCCTTTATACCAACAATGTTCTCAAGTCTAGCAAGTAGTATAGTGTGATCAATGGTGTCAAAAGCTGCACTAAGGTCGAGCAAAACAAGTAAGGAGACAAAACCCTGATTAGAGGCCAATAACAGGTCATTTACCACCTTAAGTAGCGCCGTCTCTGTGCTATGATGAGGCCGAAATCCTGACTGATACATTTTAAAAATGTTATTCATAAGTAGGTGTGAGCATAACTGCTGTGCTACAGCCTTTTCTAAAATTTTGGATATAAAGGAGAGATTTGATATTGGTCTGTAGTTGGATAGCTGACATGGGTCAAGGTCAAGTTTTTAATTAGGGGGTGGATAACTGCCAGTTTGAAGGATTTTGGTACATAACCAGTGCTAATGATTAATGATTGATGGTTGATGATTTTGATGAGGAAATTAATGAAATTAAGTCATTCTCATGAATAGGAGTGAAGTTTTGTATCTGATTGTCTGCTATTATTACACTGCTGTCTACAGGGTTACTTGTAAAATAATTTGGATTTATATTAACCGTCTGGATTTCTTGCATCAGGTTTTTTACATTTTATTATTAAAAAGTTCATGAAATCATTACTACCTAATGATGGTGTGCATGTTGCAGTGCTTTTATTCCCTGTTAATTTTGCTACCGTGCTAACCCAGCCATTAGGGAGGCACAAGCCAGTGCATTCTTAGTGCCGGTCCCAAGCCCGGGTAAATGGGGAGGGTTGCGTTAGGAAGGGCATCCAGCGTAAAACATGTGCCAAATCAAATATGCGGATCACAAATGAGAATTTCATACCGGATCGGTCGAGGCCCGGGTTAACAACGACCGCCACAGGTATCGTTAGCCGACAGGGTACCGGTGGAAATTGGGCTACTGTTGGCCGAAGGAGGAAAAGGAGAGGAGGAAGACGTCTACAGAGACGGCAGGGAAAGGAGCAGTGTAGGAGAGTGGAGGTTAGGGTTGGTACTTTAAATGTTGGTACTATGACGGGTAAAGGGAGAGAAGTAGCTGATATGATGGAGAGGAGAAAGGTAGATATGCTGTGTGTTCAGGAGACCAAGTGGAAAGGGAGTAAGGCCAGGAACATTGGAGGTGGATTTAAACTGTTTTATCATGGTGTGGATGGAAAGAGAAATGGTGTAGGGGTGATTCTGAAGGAAGAGTACAGTAAAAATGTAGTGGAGGTGAAGAGAGTTTCTGATAGGGTGATGATCGTGAAGCTGGAAGTTGAAGGGATGATGATTGGGGCGGACTTTAATGGGCATGTAGGTGAAGGGAACAGAGGTGATGTGGAGGTGATGGGTAGGTATGGTTTTAAGGAGAGGAATGTGGAAGGGCAGATGGTGGTAGATTTTGCTAAAAGGATGGAAATGGCAGTGGTGAACACTTATTTTAAGAAGAAGGAGGATCATAGGGTGACGTATAAGAGTGGAGGAAGGTGCACACAGGTGGACTATGTGCTATGCAGGAGATGCAACCTGAAGGAGATTGGCGACTGTAAGGTGTTGGCAGGGGACAGTGTAGCTAGACAGCATAGGATGGTGGTCTGTAGGATGGTTTTGGAGGCGAAGGAGAAGAGGAGAAGAGTGAGGACTGAAAGAAGAATAAGATGGTGGAAACTGAAGGAGGAAGAGTGTAGTGTGAGGTTCAGGGAAGAGGTCAGAGAGAGGCTCAGTGGTGTTAAGGAGGTGTTGGATGATTGGGCAACTACTGCAGGAGTGATGAGGGAGGCAGCTAGAAAAGTACTTGGTGTGACATCTGGAAATAGAAAGGAAGACAAGGAGACGTGGTGGTGGAATGAGGAAGTGCAGGAGAGCATAAGGAGAAAGAGGTTGGCAAAACAGAAGTGGGATAGACAAAGTGATGAGAAAAGTAGGCAGGAGTACAAGGAGATGCGGCAGCAGGTTAAGAGGGATGTGGCGAAAGCCAAGGAAAAGGCATATGAGGAGCTGTATGAGAGGTTGGACACTAAGGAAGGAGAAAAGGATTTGTACCGATTGGCCAGGCAGAGGGACCGAGCTGGAAAGGATGTACTGCAAGTTAGAGCAGTAAAGGATGGAGAGGGAAATGTGTTGACTAGTGAGGAGAGTGTGTTGAGAAGGTGGAGGGAGTATTTTGAGCAGCTGATGAATGAGGAAAATCAGAGAGAGAGAAGGTTGGATGATGTGGAGTTGGTGAAGCAGGATGTAGATAGGATTAGTAAGGAGGAAGTGAGAGCAGCGATTAAGAGGATGAAGAGTGGAAAGTCGGTTGGACCAGATGACATACCGGTAGAAGCGTGGAGATGTTTAGGAGAGATGGCAGTAGAGTTTTTGACCAGATTGTTTAACAGGATTTTGGAAGGTGAGAAGATGCCTGAGGAATGGAGAAGAAGTGTGCTGGTACCGATCTTTAAGCATAAAGGAGATGTGCAGACCTGCAGTAACTACAGGGGTATTAAGTTGATCAGTCACACCATGAAGTTATGGGAAAGAGTAGTGGAAGCCAGGCTGAGAGAAGAGGTGACCATCTGTGAGCAACAGTATGGTTTCATGCCGAGGAAGAGCACCACAGATGCCTTATTTGCTTTGAGAATGTTGATGGAGAAGTATAGAGAAGGACAGAAGGAATTGCATTGTGTATTTGTGGATTTAGAGAAGGCGTACGACAGGGTGCCAAGAGAGGAGTTGTGGTATTGTATGAGGAAGTCAGGTGTGTCAGAGAAGTATGTGAGGGTGGTGCAGGACATGTATGAGGACAGTGTGACGGCAGTGAAGTGTGCAGTAGGTACGACAGACTGGTTTAGAGTGAAGGTTGGACTGCATCAAGGATCGGCCCTGAGCCCTTTCCTGTTTGCAGTGGTGATGGACAGGTTGACGGACGAGGTCAGACAGGAGTCTCCCTGGACTATGATGTTTGCGGATGATATTGTGATTTGTTGTGAGAGTAGGGAGCAGGTTGAGAAGAGCCTGGAGAGGTGGAGATATGCGCTGGAGAGAAGGGGAATGAAACTCAGTAGGAGTAAGACAGAATACATGTGTGTGAATGAGAGGGAGGGCAGTGGAGTGGTGCGGTTGCAGGGAGAAGAGCTTCAGAAGGTGGAGGAATTCAGGTACCTGGGGTCAACAGTGCAAAGTAATGGAGAGGGTGTTAGAGAAGTGAAGAAAAGAGTGCAGGCAGGGTGGAGTGGGTGCAGAAGAGTGACAGGAGTGATTTGTGATAGTAGGGTATCTGCAAAATTGAAAGGGAAAGTTTATAGGACTGTGGTGAGACCTGCGATGTTGTATGGTTTAGAGACCGTGGCATTGAGTAAAAGACAGGAGGTGGAGCTGGAGGTAGCAGAGCTGAAGATGTTGAGGTTTTCGTTGGGAGTGACGAGGATGGATAAGATTAGAAATGAGTTTATTAGAGGGACAGCGCATGTAGGATGTTTTGGTGACAAGGTGAGGGAGGCGAGATTGAGATGGTTTGGACATGTGCAGAGGAGGGACATGAATTATATTGGTAGAAGAATGCTGAGGATGGAGCCACCAGGTAGGAGGAAAAAAGGAAGGCCAAGAAGGAGGTTCATGGATGTGGTGAGGGAAGACATGCAGGTAGTTGGTGTAAAAGAGGCAGATGTAGAGGACAGGGTGGTATGGAGACGGATGATCCGCTGTGGCGACCCCTAATGGGAGCAGCCGAAAGAAGAAGAAGAAGAAGAATTTTGCTACCGTGCTGAATAAAAATCTAGGATTATGCTAGTTATTTTCTATGAGGGTGGAGAAATATGCTGATCTAGCAGCACTAAGAGATTTACTATAATTTAAGAGGCTCTCCTTCCATGCTATTAGAAATACTGTTAATTTTGTTTGACGCCATTTACGTTCTAATTTACGAGTGGTCTGTTTTAAGGTGCGTGTAATTTTTTCTCCCTTATCATTTTGGTCTTAAGGGGAGCTACATCATCTCGAGTATAATGTAACGTTGATTCTAGGTATTCAGTGGCCCAGTCAAGCTCTGGGGGGTCAGACAGAGATCTATCTAATATCGTAATTTCTGGAGGATTATTAATAAAACACGCTGCTGTAGCTGACGTGAAAGTACGCTTAACACGGTAACGTAGTGAGGTAGTAATGCAATGACTTTATTTTAAAAGAGATGAGATATTGGTCTGAAATAGCTTCAGACTGTGGAATTATGAGTTTTTTATTTTTAATCCAAATGTTAACAACAAATCGAGAGTGTGTCCACCACTATGAGTGGGTTCTATAACATTCTGATTAATTCCAACTGAATCTAGAATGGACACAACTGCTGCTCTTAAGGAGTCTTCCTGATTATCAAAATGAATATTAAAGTCACCAATAATTAATGCTTTGTCTAAAGAAGTAGCTAAATTTGTGATGAAATCTGCAAATTCTATGAAAAAATCAGAGTAGGGCCCTGGGGGTCTATAAATAATAATTAGTGGAATTGACTGACTGGACCTGCTTTCGGACACTGAATATTTTATGCTGGTGTAAAGAACTTCAAATGTTTTACATTTGTGTTTAGTCTTTTGTGTGACGTTTAGATTATTATTATAAATAGCTGCCTCCTCTGCCATTTAGACGGGGTTGGTGTATGTAACTATACCCAGGAGAACTCGCTTCATTTAATGCTACATATTCATTTGGTTTAATCCACGTTTCTGTCAAACACATTATATTAAACTCCTGGTCGGTAATAATTTAGTTTATAGTAATCGCTTTTGACGTGAGAGATCTAATATTCAGCAATCCTATCTTTAGATCAGAGGTGCTGGCTGTGCGTTTAGTCCTATTTAATTTAATGTTGATCAGTTTACTAAAACAGACTTTCTGAGAATTCCTATATTTTGGTTTTGCCGGGGGACAAACACAGTCTCAATTTGGTGGATCCTGAGTGACGACTCTGTGCAGCTAGCAGATGGTCGGTTTAGCCTGTCTGTCTGCTCTCTGGCCTTGGCTCTAGACAGTCACTTGTTAACTAGTGCTGTTCTGAGACTATGACCTATACTACAAGATATTAGAGCAGCACCTTCCCGAGTCGGATGGATACCGTCCCGCCCTAACTGGCCAGCCTTGCCCTCAAAAATGCTCCAATTATTAATGAACCCCACATTGCTTTTGGAGCACCACTCGGACATCCAGCAGTTTAGCGACCATAACCTGCTGTAGGCTACATCGCCACGTCGCATTGGGATGGGGCCAGAGCATGTTACTGCATCCGACATTGCCTTCGCTAATTTACACACCTCTATAATATTACACTTAGTAACCTCTGACTGTCGAAGGCGTATATCATTAGCTCCTGTGTGAAAAACTATCTTAGAGAACCTGTGCTTTCCTAAGAATCTAAGCTGACCTGCTATGTCCGGCACCCTGGCTCCCGGTATACACATAACCTGTGCTGCTGGTGCCCCTAAAGGTCTAGCTAATTTCACGTGGCTCAGAATAAAGTCTCCCAAAACCAGAGCTCTTTCAGGTTTCTCAGCGAGTGCTTCACTGAGGAGAGCAAACCTGTTGGACACGTGAAGCGGAGAGGAATGGTGCTCCCGTGGGCAAGCCTTAGCGTTAGCTTTGGCTTTGTGAGTATGCGGCCGAGCCGTCACCCATTCGCCCCGCTGCGAGGGCTTTAATGCCGGAGTCGGGGGAATATTAACTTCACCTAGGGCATCCAGGCTTTCTCCTGCAGAACCTAGACTGCTCTCGCACTCATTACGTCTCTCCAGACTCTGGATGCGCTCCTCTAATGCTAAGATCTTCTCCGTCAAAGAGCATACTAGCTTACACTTCCCACAGATAAAATTATTGCTAACAACGGAGAAAGACTGACTAAACATGTCACTCTTCACACACTGAATGAACTGGATGTTTACCATAGCAGAGAAATTACGTACCTTAATGTGATTACTGTAGTGTGTGTTCGTAGTTCTGGTGGGAATGTCCTCCGCTCACTGCTTTAAAACCCTCAAACAGGGAAAAAACTCTCTTCCGAAAGCAAAAATAGACGAGACGGAGCCAACAGAAAGTAAAGGATGCAGGAAATCAAAACGATATTTTGATATTTTAAAGCGATGAAAGAGAAAAAAAAACGAGTTGTGGTATTGTATGAGGAAGTCATGTGTGGCAGAGAAGTATGTGAGGGTGGTGCAGGAAAAAAATTAGAACAGTCTGACAGCAGTAACGTGTGCAATACACTGTATGCACAATTATTAGGCAAGTTGTATTTTTGAGGATTAATTTAGTTATTTTACAACTACACTGCTCTTGGTCAATCCAAAATGTTAACAAACCATCAAACTGGAATATTTAAGTAGTAAAAGTGAAGTTTTGGCTTTCTTAAGAGAATATCTAGTGAAGTTTTGGCTTTCTTAAGAGAATATCTAGTGCAGAATTATTATGCAACTAAATGAAAAACAAAGATTTTTCCATCTCACTTGTTTATTTTCACCTGTTAAAGCGAGAATAATAAACAAACTCAAAATTTACAAATAAACATTTCTGAAATTTCAAAAAGAAAACCTCAGTGACCAATATAGCCACACTTCTTTTCGATAACAGTCACAAGCCTTCCATTCACAGAGTCAGTCAGTTTCTTGATCTGGTCAGAATCAACTTTTTGTGCAGCCGCAACCACGGTCTTCCAGACACTGTTCAGAGAGGTGTACTGTTTACCTTCACTGTACATTTCCTGCTTAAGAAGGGCCCAAAAGTTCTCAATAGGGTTTAAGTCAGGTGAAGAAGGGGGCCATGTCATTAGTTTTTCAGCTTTAAGGCCTTTACTGGCCAGCCACGCAGTGTAGTACTTTGATGCATGTGATGGAGTGTTGTCTTGCATAAAAATCAGTCTTCTTGAAAGATGCAGACTTTGCCCCACCTCCACTTGCGGGCATCTGAGTCAAAGTGGAGCTCTGTGTCAGTTACTGCTCCAACCACGGGCCCATCCATCTGGTCCGTCAGGAGTCACTCTCATTTTATCAGTCCACAAAACCTTTGAAAAATCTGTCTTCAGATATTTCTTGGCCCAATCTTGACGTTTTAAATACATTTTTTTGCTCAGAGGTGGTCGGGTTTCAGCCTTTCTTACCCTGGCTATGTCTCTGAGAACTGAACACCTCGTACTTCTTGACACTCCAGGTAGTTTGCAGTTGTGGAATATGGCAGCACTAGAGGATAATGGGTTCCTGTTAGCTTCATGTTTGATTCTTCTCAAATCTTTGGCGGTTAATTTGCGTTTTTTCTTCTCGATTTTTCTTGCGACCCTGTTGATTTATTTGCTTACAAAACATTTGATGGTTCTGTGATCACACCTCAATATCTTAGATATTTCAAGAGTGCTCTATCCCTGTGAAAGACTTTTTTAAAAATTTTTTTACTTTTCAGATTCAGTTAAATCTCTTTTTTGTCTCATTTTTCCTGAGGAGAAGAATCTGCCTAATAATTATGCACACCTTGATATAGGGTGTTGATTTCCTTAGGCCACACCCTCCCTCGTTACACAAATGCACATCACCTGATATGCATTAAATCCAATAAGCATTCAAGTTTATACAGCTTGGAAATTATGGATAAAATGATGATATGGTCCAAATAATCACTTGCCTAATAATTGTGTGCAGTGGAGTGGTGCAGTTGCAGGGAGAAGAGATGGTGAAGGTGAAGGAGTTTAGGTACCTGGGATCAACAGTGTAAAGTAATAGAGAGTGTGTTAGAGAAGTAAAGAAAAGAGTGCAGGCAGGGTGGAGTGGGTGGAGAAGAGTGGCAGGAGTGATTTGTGATAGGAGGAGTTTATAAGATAAGAAGTTTATAGGACTGTGGTGAAAAGACAGGAGGTGGAGTTGGAGGTAGCAGAGCTGAAGATGTTGAGATTTTCATTTGGAGTGACGAAGATGGACAGGATTAGAAATAAGTTTATTAGATGAACAGTTCATGTAGGATTTTTGGGGACAAAGTGAGAGAGGCCCAAATTGAGATGGTTGGGACATGTGCAGAAGAGGGACGTGTGGTATATGTAGAAGAATGCTGAGTATGGAGCTTCCAGGAAGGAGGAAAAGAGGAAGGCCAAGAAGGAGGTTTATAGATGTGGTGAATGAAGACATGCAGGTAGTTGGTTTGAAAGAGGCAAATGTAGAGGACAGAGTAGTATGGAGACGGATGACGCTATTTTTTTTGTGCATCTGTCCTACACTGTCTTGTTTTGTCTGTTTGCACTGTCTTTTGTCTCGTACTGTTTGTACTAGGTTGTGCATAATGCACTTTGTGTGGCTAGGACAACTTAAATTTAGTCCTTAGCTCTCTGTTCTTTATGTAACTCTTTGCTGTGTGATGTAGCACTGTTGTCTTGTGTAGCACCAGGGTTCTAGAGAAACATTGTCTTAGTTCACTGTGTACTGCTTCAACTATATACATGTGCATCTCAATAAATTAGAATGTAATTAAAAAGTTGATTTATTTTAGTTATTTAATACAAAAAGTGAAACTTGTATTTTATATAGATTCATCACACACATACTAATATATTTCCAGTGTTTATTTCTTTAAATATTGAATATTTTGAAAAGGTTCAATATTGGAGACTTGTGGTGTCTGTATCCAAGTTAGTTAATAGAAAGTTGAAAGGAAATGTGGTATAAACTAAGCTCATTTAAGAATTTGTGGGAGATTCACAAAGAGTGGACTGCAGCTGGAGTCAGTGCTTCAAGATCCACCTCGCACAGACGTATCCATGGGCTACAACTGATGCATTCCTTGTGTCAAGCCACTCCTGAACCAGAGACAACGTCAGAGGTGTCTTACATTGGCAAAGTGAAAAAAGGACTGGACTGTTGCTCAGTAGGCAATTTTTTTAGATATATATTAGAAATATATGTGTGTGATGAATCTATATAATACTTTTCATATCACATTTTGTATTGAATTACTAAACTAAATCAACTTTTTAATGATATTCTAATTTATTGAGATGCACCCGTAAGGTTGAAATTACAATAAAAGCTTCTTGATTAAAAAAAAAAAAAGAAAAAGCTTTGTGACTCCTGTAAATCCTAATGCACCTGACCACCACAAAGTCATCAAGAACTGTCAGAAGGTGGCAGAGGTCCGACCTGCATTCTAAGTCTCTGGTCTACATGGTCAAATAGAAAGTAAAACCCATTGTTCACTATGTTGATGCTTTTGTTTCAGCATTTGTTTTTGTTTGTTTCTGCATTATTTTGTGTGTATATATATTTAATATTTTTTGTCAGGCATTAGCAATCCCATAAAAATTAATAATAAATAAATAAAATTAAGTGACCGACTCACTACTTCCGTTATTACGAAGCGAACGCGAACCAACCATGTCGTCATATCCGGGGTGTGTTGCTAACGTTACAGAAATACCTTCGCGTGTTTTCTATTTCGGATTTGTTTCCGCCCACATCTCCGACTCCGGTTTTTGGGGGTGTGTTGACAGGACAAAGCATTTCTTCTGCACATAATCATCATTATAATCTGTAGGAGTTTAAGGTCTAGAGGTGGAAAAATTAATCTGAGCTACAACTCACTAACAACAGGTAAGCAAGGTCTAACTGTAATGCTAGCGGGAATTCGCTGATCCAGTTAACGGTTGTGAGTAGGCAGGCTGGTCAAGGCTGGGAGACCGAAGCGTTACTGTCAGTCCACAATTTTATAGTAGCGTGCTTTGGACAGAATGTCCACAAAGAACCGTGGACGAGAAGTGACGTTTTTATGAAGTTATCGTCGGTGTTTAATTAGCTTGTGTCTTGCACACTTAGCCGGTGTTGCAATGAAAGTGAGAGACAGGCAGACAGTAGTCGCGCATTAATACGGGCTTTATTCGTGCTGTTTGCTGTTCCGATTAATTGTGCCTGATGATCTCAAATACCATCAAATCTACTGTCAAATCCTGAATGAGCAGGACTGCTTACACACATTTTATATATATATGTATGTGTGTGTGTGTGTGTGTGTGTGTGTGTGTGTGTGTGTGTATATATATAATGTATATATAGCGCCCCTCTTAACATGCTGCAGTGGGAGTTCTGTATTTCACTTAACCAGTTCACTTACATTAACATTAAAGAGATGACAGAAATGTGGCCCAAATATACACAGTCTGCAGTGTGTTCTTTTCTTTCTTTTTGTTTTTTTTTTTCTTTTCTTTAAGCAATCTTTCTAGGAAACGCTGTTTAGCGGTGTTTGTACTGTGTGTGCTTCTCTTCCACACTAGAAATTTCTAGAAAGCTGATTGAAAATAAAAGTAGTAGCCGACTAGTAGTTATAATTGGATAGTTTGCTTATTATAACCCTTATTCATGGTATTTATGTATAAAAAACAACTTAAAAAATGCAAAAACCACATATTGAGTTTAACTATCTTTAATTTAGACATTATAAAGTTTATAGTGCTTGTTGAGGAGTGCATGGGCGATTTCTCCTTTAAACAAATTCACTCATACTGGGTTGTTTTTGTTCTGTAAAAAACAAACAAAAAAAACAACAGCAGCATTTAAGTATGAAAGGTGAAGCGATTTGTGTTCAACATTTGTATTGTATTTTGCAGATGGCAATTTGACAACCATGATTAAAAAAATCCACATAAAATATAATACAATATTGTTTTGACAAATTTTTGTTTAAGAAATACACAGATATTTTGTTAATCTGTGAAGATATAAGCATCTAGAATCTATAATTCATATAATGTTGTATAATAATAAAATGATATATACAAAAATGTTATATATAAACGTTAAAAATAAGCATTTGAACGTAGTTAAGCCTCAGTAAATCACGTTTGAAAACAGATAAGTTACTGTTGTAGTAGACAAATGCTATAATCCACAATGCTCTAATCTTATATAAATATAAGAATGAAATGGAGAAACGCAGCAAGCTCACAGACTTGATTTAAGCAAAAGAAAAAAATATGCATTCATGCAGGGGGGGTGTCATCCAATTAATCAAAATAATCCTTAGTTGCGCCCCTAAACATGATGAATAGGACATGTGGCTTTGCGTGGTTACATGACGTACAGTAGCTGTTATCTGCATGTCATGTTGTTGCCAGATATTTTGACAATAATGGCTGTATGTTTAGTTATTTTCAGAGCACAGTAAATCTATACTGCTATACAAGCTGAACATTGACAATTCTAAAATATCTCCAAGTTCCATTTCTATAGTTTGTCCATTGACAAGATCTACTAAAATAGTTGCCGAAATTTGTGTTTACTCTAATTTCTAGACTATTAAGCGTAAGCACTAAATTAAATGTATTTATTTTTTAACATAAATACATCACACATTCTATAAGCGGCAGGTGCGTACATTGAAACAAATGAACTTTACACAGGCTTTAACGAAAGACAGTGCCTGCAACACGGCTTGTTACAAAACAGTAGCCTACCAAGAAAGTCATTAGTCACTGTCTTCTTCCTCCTGCACACTGAAACCACTGAAGTCATCTCCTTCGGTGTCCGAGTTGAACAGCCTCAGAATTACTTCATCCAATGTTTTCTCAGGATCGTTTTCATTGTCGCTCTCGTCATTTTCATCTGGAGGCAAATGCCCCGCTGTCGATCTATCCTTTCTTGTTGACTTTCACAACAATTTCTTTCAGAGGTTTTTCTCCTGGCACCGTCGTGCGTTATATATATATATATATATATATATATATATATATATATATATATATATATATATATATATAATATATATATATATATATATATATATATATATATATATATATATATATATATATATATATATATATAAAATAATGAGTATATACAGAATATATATATATACAGTATTGTCCAAAATAATAGCAGTACAATGTGACTAACCAGAATAATCCAGGTTTTTAGTATATTTTTTATTGCTACGTGGCAAACAAGTTACCAGTAGGTGCAGTAGATTCTCAGAAAACAAACAAGATCCAGCATTCATGATATGCACGCTCGTAAGGCTGTGCAATTGGGCAATTAGTTGAAAGGGGTGTGTTCAAAAAAAATAGCAGTGTGGCATTCAATCACTGAGGTCATCAATTTTGTGAAAAAACAGGTGTGACTCAGGTGGCCCCTATTTAAGGATGAAGCCAGCACTTGTTGAACATGCATTTGAAAGCCTGAGGAAAATGGGTCGTTCAAGACATTGTTCAGAAGAACAGCGTACTTTGATTAAAAAGTTGATTGGAGAGGGGAAAACCTATAAAGAGGTGCAAAAAATTATAGGCTGTTCAGCTAAAATGATCTCCAATGCCTTAAAATAGAGAGCAAAACCAGAGAGACGTGGAAGAAAACGGAAGACAACCATCAAAATGCATCTAAGAATAACCAGAATGGCAAAGGCTCAGCCAATGATCAGCTCCAGGATGATCAAAGACAGTCTGGAGTTACCTGTAAGTACTGTGACAGTTAGAAGACGTCTGTGTGAAGCTAATCTATTTTCAAAAATCTCTCGCAAAGTCCCTCTGTTAAAAAAAAGGCATGTGCAGAAGAGGTTACAATTTGCCAAAGAACACATCAACTGGCCTAAAGAGAAATGGAGGAACATTTTGTGGACTGATGAGAGTAAAATTGTTCTTTTTGGGTCCAAGGGCCACAGACAGTTTGTGAGACGACCCCCAAACTCTGAATTCAAGCCACAGTACACAGTGAAGACAGTGAAGCATGGTGGTGCAAGCATCATGATATGGGCATGTTTCTCCTACTATGGTGTTGGGCCTATTTATCGCATACCAGGGATCATAGATCAGTTTGCATATGTCAAAATACTTGAAGAGGTCATGTTGCCTTATGCTGAGGAGGACATGCCCTTGAAATGGTTGTTTCAACAAGACAATGACCCCAAACACACTAGTAAACGAGCAAAGTCTTGGTTCCAAACCAACAAAATTAATGTTATGGAGTGGCCAGCCCAATCCCCGGACCTTAATCCAATCGAGAACCTGTGGGGTGATATCAAAAATGCTGTTTCTGAAGCAAAACCAAGAAATGTAAATGAATTGTGGAATGTTGTTAAAGAATCATGGAGTGGAATAACAGCTGAGAGGTGCCACAAGTTGGTTGACTCCATGCCACACAGATGTGAAGCAGTTTTAAAAAACTGTGGTCATTCAACTAAATATTAGTTTAGTGATTCACAGGATTGCTAAATCCTAGAAACAAAAATGTTTGTACAAAATAGTTTTGAGTTTGTACAGTCAACGGCATACACTGCTATTTTTTTGAACACACCCCTTTCAACTAATTGCCCAATTGCACAGCCTTAAGAGCGTGCATATCATGAATGCTGGGTCTTGTTTGTTTTCTGAGAATCTACTGCACCAACTGGTAACTTGTTTGCCACGTAGCAATAAAAAATATACTTAAAACCTGCATTATTCTGGTTAGTCACATTGTACTGCTATTATTTTGAACAATACTGTGTGTGTATATACAGTAAGGAAAATAAGTATTAGAACACCCTGCTATTTTGCAAGTTCTCCCACTTAGAAATCATGGAGGGGTCTGAAATGGTCATCGTAGGTGCATGTCCACTGTGAGAGACATAATCTAAAAAAAAATCCAGAAATCACAATGTATGATTTTTTTTAACTATTTATTTGTATGATACAGCTGCAAATAAGTATTTGAACACCTGTCTATCAGCTAGAATTCTGACCCTCAAAGACCTGTTAGTCTGCCTTTAAAATGTCCACCTCCACTACATTTATTATCCTAAATTAGATGCACCTGTTTGAGGTCGTTAGCTGCATAAAGACACCTGTCCACCCCATACAATCAGTAAGAATCTAACTACTAACATGGCCAAGACCAAAGAGTTGTCCAAAGACACTAGAGACAAAATTTTACACCTCCACAAGGCTGGAAAGGGCTACGGGGAAATTGCCAAGCAGCTTGGTGAAAAAAGGTCCACTGTTGAAGCAATCATTAGAAAATGGAAGAAGCTAAACATGACTGTCAATCTCCCTCGGACTGGGGCTCCATGCAAGATCTCACCTCGTGGGGTCTCAATGATCCTAAGGAAGGTGAGAAATCAGCCCAGAACTACACCGGAGGAGCTGGTCAATGACCTGAAAAGAGCTGGGACCACCATTTCCAAGGTTACTGTTGGTAATACACTAAGACGTCATGGTTTGAAATCATGCATGGCACGGAAGGTTCCCCTGCTTAAACCAGCACATGTCCAGGCACGTCTTAAGTTTGCCAATGACCATTTGGATAATCCAGAGGAGTCATGGGAGAAAGTCATGTGGTCAGATGAGACCAAAATAGAACTTTTGGGTCATAATTCCACTAAACGTGTTTGGAGGAAGAAGAATGATGAGTACCATCACAAGAACACCATCCCTACTGTGAAGAATGGGGGTGGTAGCATCATGCTTTGGGGGTGTTTTTCTGCACATGGGACAGGGCGACTGCACTGTATCAGGGGGAGGATGACCAGGGCCATGTATTGCGAGATTTGGGGGAACAACCTCCTTCCCTCAGTTAGAGCATTGAAAATGGGTCGAGTCTGGGTCTTCCAACATGACAATGACCCGAAGCACACAGCCAGGATAACCAAGGAGTGGCTCTGTAAGAAGCATATCAAGGTTCTGGCGTGGCCCAGCTAGTCTCCATACCTAAACCCAATAGAGAATCTTTGGAGGGAGCTCAAACTCCGTGTTTCTCAGCGACAGGCCAGAAACCTGACTGATCTAGAGAAGATCTGTGTGGAGGAGTGGGCCAAAATCCCTCCTGCAGGGTGTGCAAACCTGAAACGTTTGACCTCTGTAATTGCAAACAAAGGCTACTGTACCAAATATTAACATTGACTTTCTCAGGTGTTCAAATACTTATTTGCAGCTGTATCATACAAATAAATGGTTAAAAAATCATACATTGTGATTTCTGGATTTTTATTTTTAGATTATGTCTCTCACAGTGGACATGCACCTACGATGAGAATTTCAGACCCCTCCATGATTTCTCAGTGGGAGAACTTGCAAAATAGCAGGGTGTTCAAATACTTATTTTCCTCACTGTATATATATAAATATATAAATATATTACACACTCACCGGCCACTTTATTAGGTTCACCTGTCCAACTGTTTGTTAACGCAGATTTCTAATCAGCCAATCACATGGCAGCAACTCAATGCATTTAGGCATGTAGACATGGTCAAGACGATCTGCTGCAGTTCAAACCGAGCGTCAGAATGGGGAAGAAAGGTGATTTAAGTGACTTTGAACATGGCATGATTGTTGGTGCCAGACGGGCTGGTCTGAGTATTTCAGAAACTGCTGATCTACTGGGATTTTCACGCACAAACATCTCTAGGGTTTACAGAGAATGGTCCGAAAAAGAGAAAATATCCAGTGATCGGCAGTTCTTTGGGCGCAAATGCCTTGTTGATGCCAGAAGTCAGAGGAGACTGGCCAGACTGGTTCGAGCTGATAGAAAGGCAACAGTAACTCAAATAACCACTCGTTACAACCGAGGTATGCAGAAGAGCATCTCTGAATGCACAACACGTCAATCCTTGAGGCGGATGGGATACAGCAGCAGAAGACCACACCAAGTGACACTCCTGACAGCTAAGAACAGGAAACTGAGGCTACAATTCGCACAGGCTCACCAAAATCGGACAATAGAAGATTGGAAAAACGTTGCCTGGTCTGATGAGTCTCAATTTCTGCTGTGACATTCGGATGGCAGGGTCAGAATTTGCCGTCAACAACATGAAAGCATGAAGCCATCCTTCCTTGTATCAACGGTTTAGGCTGGTGGTGGTGGTGTAATGGTGTGGCGGATATTTTCTTGGCACACTTTGGGCCCATTAGTACCAATTGAGCATCGTGTCAATGCCACAGCCTACCTGAGTATTGTTGCTGACCATGTCCATCCCTTCTTCTGATCCCATCTTCTGATGGCTACTTCAAGCAGGATAACGCGCCATGTCATAAAGCGCGAATCATCTCAGACTGGTTTCTAGAACATGACAATGAGTTCACTGTACTCAAATGACCTCCACAGTCACCGGATCTCAATCCAATAGAGCACCTTTGGGATGTGGTGGAATGGGAGATTCGCATCATGGATGTGCAGCCGACAAATCTGCAGCAACTGCGTGATGCTATCATGTCAATATGGATGAAAATCTCTCAGGAATGTTCCCAGTACCTTGTTGAGTCTATGCCATGAAGGATTAAGGCAGTTCTGAAGGGAAAAGTGGGTCCAACCCGGTACTAGTAAGGTGTACCTAATAAAGTGGCTGGTAAGTGTATGTAATATATATATATATATATATATATATATATATATGTATGTATATATATATATATATGTATGTATGTGTGTGTGTGTATATGTATGTATATATATATATATATATATATATATATATATATATATATATATATATATATATATATATATATATAAAATTACATTACACTGGAGATCAAAATTAGAGAACAATTTATAAACAATTGAACAATTCTGAAATAATGTCATCTTCACTGCTCAACAGTTGAAGGAGTTTTTGTCCTGTCTATACCATGCTACCAGAACCCCTTTTCCACAAAATAACTAAAGGCATTTCCAAAAAAAAACATTATTTTGCAGAAAACACACTGATCAAAATTAGAGAGCACTTTCAGATACCTCCCAGTTTTTGACAAAAACTCCTTCAACTGTTAAACAGTGAAGATGACATTATTTCAGAATTGTTTATAAATTGTTCTCTAATTTTGATCTCCAGTGTATATATAATATGTATGTATGTATGTGTGTGTGTGGGCTGCAACTAACGATTATTTTGATCATGGATTAATCGGACAATTCATAATTTTTTAGTTATTTTATATTTCGGTTAATCTTCTTCTTTCGGCTTCTCCCATTAGGGGTCGCCACAGTGGATCATCCGTCTCCATACCCCCCCTGTCCTCTACATCTGCCTCTTTCAAACCAACTACCTGCATGTCTTCCCTCACCATATCCATAAACCTCCTCCTTGGCCTTCCTCTTTTCCTTCTTCCTGGCAGCTCCATCTTTAGCATTCTCTTACCGATATACCCCATGTCTCTCCTCTGCACATGTCCAAACCATCTCAATCTCGCCTCCCTCACCTTGTCTCCAAAACATCCTACATGCGCTGTTCTTCTGATAAACTCATTTCTAATCCTGTCCATTCTTGTCACTCCCAACGAAAACCTCAACATCTTCAGCTCTGCTACCTCCAGCTCCTGTCTTTTACTTAATGCCACTCTCTCTAAACCATACAACATCGCAGGCCTCACCACAGTCCTATAAACTTTCCCCTTCATTCTTGCAGATATTCTTCTATCACAAATCCCTCCTGCCACTCTTTTCCATTCACTCCACCCTGCCTGCACTCTTTTCTTCACTTCTCTAACACACTCTCCATTACTTTGCATTGTTGACCCCAGGTACCTAAACTCCTCTACCTTCTCCATCTCTTCTCCCTGCAACCGCATCACTCCACTGCCCTCTCTCTCATTCACACACATGTACTCTGTCTTACTCCTACTGACTTTCATTCCCCTTCTCTCCAGCGCATATCTCCACCTCTCCAGGCTCTTCTCAACCTGCTCACTACTCTCACCACAAATCACAATATCATCCACAAACATCATAGTCCATGGAGACTCCTATCTGACCTCGTCCGTCAACCTGTCCATCACCACTGCAAACAGGAAAGGGCTCAGAGCCATTCATTGATACAATCCAACCTCCACTTTGAACCAGTCTGTCGTTCTTACTGCACACTTAACTGCTGTCAGTCTGTCCTCATACATGTCCTGCACCACCCTCACATACTTCTGACACACCTGACTTCCTCATACAATACCACATCTCCTCTCTCGGCACCCTGTCGTATGCTTTGTCTATATCCACAAACATACAATGCAACTCCTTCTGACCTTCTCTATTCTTCTCCATCAACATTCTCAAAGTAAATAATGCATCTGTGGTGCTTTTCCTCGGCATGAAACCATACTGTTGCTCACAGATGGTCATCTCTTCTCTCAGCCTGGCTTCCACTACTCTTTCCCATAACTTTATGATCAAACTCTTGATGTCACCCAAAATGAGGATGGGTTTCCCTTTTGAGTCTGGTTCCTCTCAAGGTTTCTTCCTCATAACATCTAAGGGAGTTTTTCCTTGCCACAGTCGCCACAGCTTGCTCATCAGGGACAAATTCACACCATTCACCATCACTGTTGATTTGTGTAAAGCTGCTTTGAGACAATGTCTGTTGTGAAAAGCGCTATACAAATAAACTTGACTTGACTTGACTTGACTTGACTTTATGGTGTGACTGATCAACTTAAATCCCCTGTAGTCACTGCAGGTCTGCACATCTCCCTTATTCTTGGAGATCGGTACCAAAAAACTCCTTTATTCCTCAGGCTGGAATAAAGTGTGTGTGTGTGTGTGTGTGTGTGTGTGTGTGTGTGTGTGTGGAGGGGGGTAGAGGCGAAAAGCGGAGGCGGAGGGAAAACTTGTTTTTTACTATCACTCCTGTACACTACACTACAAATTTTAACTTTTTCTTCTTTGCTTATCTTAATTTTCATCACAATCTTCTCTTTCTGGCTTTGCTTCGCCATCTAGCAGCGGTGTCTCGAGCTCGTACCTCAATTTTGTGCTTGCGTAACAAGAAAAAAAAATTGAAGGGGTGACCGCTCGTACCTCGGATAACTCGTACATTAATGCACTCGTAGGTCAAGGTACCACTGTAGTTGTGAAAGGAAGGAGGAAGACAGTGAACAATGACTTACTTGTTCGGCTACTGTTTGGACACAAGCAGTTGTAGCGCGTTGATTCTGGGTCATGGGAGAGCTCACTAAAAGTCCAGTTGCAACACAAATCATATAAGCACAGACAGGTTTCCAAAACTTGTGCTTTTTTATTTTTCTTGGCAACAGAGTTATGGCTTAGTCAAAGAAATTTAGAAATGAGCATTAGAAAATAATAAACACATAATCCTCAGTCTCACACACACGCAGTAATAGCGGAAGAATGCAGTGACATGCTTTTCCCAAAATACCGCTATGCTCTTAATAGAAGCGCAACATATTGCATTTAGTGTCTTTTGTTAAAGCCTGTGTAAAGTTCATTAGTTTCAGTGTAGACAGGCGGCTTATAGACAGGTGCGACTTATATATGTTAAAAATAAAAATCTTTGTCAAATTCAGTGGCTTATATAAGGGTGCGGTTTATAGTCCGGAAATTACGGTAACCAGATGCCAAATAAAAGTCCAGTCTATAATCACCGGCTTCTCTCATCCAGCTCATGCCAGGCATTGTTCTCCCCTTCTTCCTGTAGTAAAATGACTCTACAGCAGGTTAAATGACAGCTTCCTTACCACTCCAGACCATACCTTCATACAACTGCCACCACTTATTGAATATTATTATCTCAATACATGTATATTTTGCACTAGATCATATTTCTTTTTCGAGGCATCATTTGGCATAGTACAGTAGGATGCTCACAATCATTCTCATGCTGGGTTGTCAGTACTTGCCATTTCTATTCCCTGTTTACTTTATTTGCAATACTTTTTTTTTTAACTGGTCACTTACATTTACATTATAGAATTTTGCAGACACTTTATTTTGAGTGACTTTAAAAAACTTTTTTTTTTTTATCATTTTTATGATCTCATTTTTATACAGCTGAGTAGTTAAGGGTCTTGTTCAGCTGCCCAGCAGTGGCAGCTTGGTCATGCTGGGATTTGAACTCATGACCCTTCTAATTAGAAGTCCAGTGTCGTATCCACTGAGCTACCACTTCCATCTCCATCTACTCCACACTATCTCTGCACTAGTCTGCACTGTCAATCACTGTATTTGTTGTTTTGTTCTTTTACAATTGTTAGGTTCCCTGGTGGTTTAGTGGTTAGAATTTGGCACTCTCACTGCCGCGGCCCGGGGTCGGTTCCCAATCAGGGAACCCAGCCATTAGGGTTGCACAAGCCAGTGCACTCTTAGTGCCGGTCCCAAGCACTGATAAATGGGGAGGGTTGCGTTAGGAAGGGCATCCAGCATAAAACATGTGCCAAATCAAACATGCGGATCACAGATACGGATGATCCGCTGTGGCGACCCCTAATGGGAGAAGGCGAAAGAAAGTTATTTTACAATTGTTGTACTGCGTTACATTGTTTGCACGTTGCATGTAGGGAAGGAGATGATTTAAATAACAATAAATCACTTGAGATGATATGCCATTGGACTTGTGCAATGCATTCTTAATCACAGATGTGAAATGTTTCCCTGCATTAAAGTTTTGTTTGTTGCACTTGGTTTCTCATTCACACAGTAATGTAGAGACAATTGACAAGAATGCACATTTGAAGCTTGATGATCCTCTGCTGCTGTTTCTTATTTACCTGTTCTTCTGACTGTGCAGGCTGTGAACTTGGTGAAGCTGAAGTTATCACCATAGCTATGCTGTGTTGGGGAAATGCCTCCTATGGGCAGCTTGGATTGGGTGGAATTGATGAAGAGATAATAGTAGAGCCCCGCAAGTGTGAATTCTTAAACGGCAAGGTGGTGCGAGGGGTTGGCTGTGGAAGAAGACATACTGTTTTTCTTCTTGGAGATGGAACCGTGTATACATGCGGCTGCAATGACCTGGGTCAGCTGGGGCATGACAAGGCACGCAAAAAACCAGGTACAGTCACAGCATTGTGTGTGTGTGTGTGTGTGTGTGTGTGTGTGTGTGTGTGTGTGTGTGTGTGTATGTATGTATATACACCGTATGTATGTGTGTAAATATATATATATATATATGTATATATGTATGTATGTGTATATATATATATATATATATATATATATATATATATATATATATATATATACACATACATACATATATACATATATACATATATATATATATATATATATATATATATATACACACACACACACACACTATTATTGCATCCTTATAAGATAATAAGTGTTCATGGCTCACACTGCCACATAAGAGAGCTTACATACAGTAAAATATATGTAAGAAAACAGGGAACATGTTCAATTAGTATCACGTCATGTCCCATGTGCATTTATCTCAGTACAGTCCCACACTAAGCCACATCACAACATGCACCTATAAGAAAGGTGTAGCTGATAAAGAGCCCAACGTGTTAAGCTGCAAAGTAGGTGATCTGGCTTGTTGATATTGCGTATGCTTATTACCATATGTAACAGCATGTAATACCATTTGCCTTTTTTCCCTATGAGATTCTGCTAATTTGATACATTTGTTATATGGCACCCTGAAGAAGAATGATTCCATTTTGAGTTTCCTTTTTCTCCAGGTTTTTTTTTCTTCAGATCTCAGGTAGTCTTTACTTGACCTTATATGTTCTGGCTCGCATTTTTTTCAATTTGTATATAACTGCTGATTTCTGTGCAGTAAACGGAGAACTTTAAAACTTTAAACATGTACAAGGAACAAAGTAATTAGATACTTATTAGATTTAGATATAATTAATACTTTCTGTATATCTTGAATGACAGGTGTCTCGTTCAATGATCTGTGAGTGTTCCATTTACAAACTATACCTACCTTTTCCGGTTTGTCTGAATGAGTTTTTGGATTTGTTAATTTGTTTTTGCAATTGTTATTTTGCTTTCAAATTTTTTAGTGTTTTCTAATTTGTTAATTTTTTCTGATTTGTTAATGTGTTTTGCACTTCTTGGCCACGGTAGTATTTACGTCCAAAACAGCTACAGAACTTTAAGGACTTTATATGTATGAGTATTCTATTGAATACTGAAAGAAAATCTATGTTTTGTGTGTGTTTATTATTTAGAGCAAGTAATGGCACTTGATGCTCAGAATATTGTAGCGGTATCTTGCGGTGAGTCTCACACTCTTGTTGTAAACGACAAAGGACAAGTGTTTGCATGGGGACAGGCTTCTGATGGACAGCTCGGTCTTGCCAACAAGGAAGAATGTATGCGTGTGCCCAGGTGAAGTACAACTTTTACCTTCTATGGATATGCATTGCCTTTATGTAGGATGTTGCTTGTGTTGGGAAAACAACTTTGCAGCTGTATGTTTTCGAGCTACAGGCTGATTTAAAATAGCCAATATACAGACAAACTAACATTTTGATACCTGTTTTTAGCTACATTAAAAACACTCTAGCTTACTACAGTAGAAGATAATATGTCAAAACTGAAGTCAACACACCGATGTTAAACACGCCTTAGTAGAAACATGCAAGAACATTTGTTCACCTTTTAATGTAAAATTGCATTGTATAAAAAAATTTAATAAAATCATGTGGCAAACAACCAGACATGGTTTAAGGGAAAACACAATACCAAGATTGCGTAAGTATGCAAATTTGAAAATTAGGAATGTAGCAAGTAGAAACAGCAGATTTTCCTGACATCTTTTTGGTAACATCCAACTGGGAAAGCAGTTATTAGGCCTCCTAAGAGTGAATTAACTTTTGTAACAAAGAAAAGAGCCCAGCTAAAGTTTAAAAACAAACTAACAAGCCTGCCAAATTCCTAAATTCACATGGAATTACAAGTTATTGTTTTGCTACAAAAAAAAAACATAGTGAACGTAACTGAATGTACAGACTGACATGGTGGCAGCTACTGGAGGCTGCTTTTCTCAGCTGGAACTGTAATCAATATGGTGGGATTAATGATTAATAGCAAATCAGTTTTCCTAAAACACGTGAGATGAAGAGGAATTTATACTTTGCGTCACTGAGCCAAAGCACACCTTCAAATCAACAAAGAATAATTCATTTGTTTATAATCTGTGGTGAACAGAGACAAAATTATACAAATTGTGTCACTGTCCAAATGGAGCGTTACAGAGAACAAACTACAACCCCTAAAAGAAGTAACCTTCTCCACAGAACAGTCAAGAGTTTGTCAGAAGTCCATGTTGTTCAGGTCTGCTGTGGTTATAGGCATTCCCTTGCACTGTCTAGGAGTAAGTATGTTGCTCAAACATGTTTTCTTTAATGAAACACAATAGATGCCCAATTAAGACTCAATGTGAAAGCTCTATACTGACAATACACAAACTGTTTAACATTTAGCTATCCATGGCGAAAAAAAGAGCTATGTATGGCCTAATCTGTGTTTATCTCTTACATACCCCTTTTAATTTAGATATTCTAAATATACTAATTTTCTCTTGCATGGTCACTTATAAATTATTACTAATGCTAATTTGTTATTACCAGATAAATTGTCTCATTATCCCTTTTTTCACACACCGTCCAGGGGGTCAGATATTTTCCTGGGGGCAAAATAGGTATGGACAATTAGGACTGGGGAAAGAGGGACCTTGTGCTTTGACCCCACAGGTCATCCAGTCTTTACAGGGCATCCCATTTGCCCAGGTCTCAGCAGGAGGTGCTCACAGCTTTGCACTGACAATGTCTGGAGCTGTATTTGGTTGGGGACGAAACAAGTTTGGCCAGCTGGGTCTAAATGATAATCAGGGTGTGTTATGAACTTTATATAATAGCTTTATAATAAAATTGGCTTAGTGCTTAATTCACCACTGAACATATCTCGCTTTTATTTTTTTGAAGATCGATGTTTTCCTTCCTTGCTGAAGACACTCAGATCACAAAGGGTCGTTTATATATGTTGTGGAGAGGATCACACTGCTGCATTAACAAAGGTACAGTTTGAATTTTACTCTAACTCTCTAACAACTGCCGTTATCTGCTCAGTTGCGCAAGTGAGAAATTGTAAGTCGGTCTGAATAAGCCGTGCAATAAATGCTATAAATTAGATGTTAATAGAAGCTTGCTAGAGATCTCTGTTTGTCTCGCTTTTTCTAAGACACATTTTCTTCACTGTTTGAGCTTCCTAAATTCAACTTTCTAATTTGTTGGATACTTCCTTTATTAAAGCGAGACAAATGTTTACATTTCTCCTGATTTCCACACAGCTATCCTTCAATCAGCAGCTAAATTGCTGAATTATTCTAAAATCCTGAACTTATAACTTGTGGCACAACACCTTTTGGATATTTTGTAATCCTGATTATCTTGACTGATTTAGGAGGGAGGTGTGTTCACATTTGGAGCAGGTGGATATGGTCAACTGGGCCACAATACCATAAACCACGAAGTTAACCCACGAAAGGTTTTTGAACTCATGGGAAATGTTGTTACACAAATCGCTTGTGGTAGGTAAGTATAACTTACCTTTTTACAACCTGTTTCTACAAAGCAAACAAAAGTAGCAACTGGGTTATTAGCAAAGCTATTGTTATTAAGGATGTTAATGTTTGTTTATTGTATAGATACATACACATACAGTATATCAGTGAGTACACCCCTCACATTTCAGCAACCACTTTTGTACATCTTCTCAAGGGACAATACTATAGAAATTAAACTTTGATATATTTTAGAGTAGTCAATGTACAGCTTGTATAGCTGGCTTAAAAAACAGACACATTAGTGCTGCCATCATTGCTTTACACGTTGCAGAAGCAGAAGATCCACTTGTCAGTGCTCAGACCATACGCCCCACACTGCAACAAATCGTTTTGCATGGCCTCACAAGAAAGCCCACAAACAGTCTGAAGACAACCTGTCCAAAAGCATGAATTACTGGAACCATGTCCTGTGGTCTGATGAGACTAGGATAAACTTGTTTGGCTCAGATGGTCTCCAGCATGTGTGGCGACACCCTGCTGAGGAATATCAAGAAAATTGTGCTTTGCCTACAGCCAAGCATGGTGGTGGTAGCATCGTGGTCTGGGACTGCATGAGTGCTTCTGGTGCTGGGGAGCTGCAATTCATTGAGGGAAACATGTACTTGTGAAGCAGAACATGATGCCCTCCTTTTAATAACTGGGCCAAAGAACAGTTTTCCAACATAATTACTACCCCAAACACACCACAAAGATGACAACTGCTTTTCTGAGGAAGCTGAAGATGTAGGTGATGGAGTAGCCAAGTAGGTTTTCAGACCTGAACCCTATTTAGCACCTGTGGGGCATCTTCTAGCAGAAGGTGGAGAAGCGCCATGTGTCTAACATCTAGCAGCTCTGTGATGTCATTATGGAGGAGTGGAAGAGGATCTCAGCAAGAACCTGTGCACCTTTGGTCAATTCCATGCCCAGGAGGAATAAAGCAGTCCTGGATAACAATGGTGCTCACACAGAATATTGACACTTTGGACACAGTTTTGACGAGTTCACTTAGGCTGTACTTACATTTATTGTTAGTTATTCAGACAATAATGCTGTATGTTATTGTTAGAGAACAGTAAATCTGTACTTATATACAAGCTGCACATTGACTTCTCTAAAATATATTCAACTTTCATTTTTATAGTTTTGTCCCTTAAACAGATATAATAAAATGTTTGCTGAATGTAAGTGGTGTACTTACTTTTGTGAGATTGTCATTGTCCATCTGCATTGTGAAGCACCACCCAGAGGGTTTTAAGCATTTGATTGAATCCAGGCCGATAATATAGAACTATATACTTGTGTACAGTGGTCACATCATAAATAAATAAAAAGAAACACTGGCAGGCACATGTATAACGCTCTGGGATAGTCTAGTAGGCCAAAGCCAAAATGAACATACATCTGTCCATAAATATTTGACTGTACATGTGCTGCTGATAGAAGAATCACAGTGTTAATTATAAATGTAGCACATGGATGAACTTTGTGTTGGTGTCACAGAACAAATCAAACATTCAGAAGAGTTGATTGCATGATTGACAGTGTTTTATTTCTAATGACTGATGTGTTAACAATGTGTTCAATGTTCATTTACTGTATGCAGTTAAAAGGCTAAAATGTTTAATTTTATAGGTCATGTCTCTTCCCAGGTGGTTGCTATTGTATGTCTAGATGATTGGTTGGGTGGTTGTGATGGTGTGGCTATGTGATTGATAAAATCTTGTTTGGTGGATGATTATCCATTGCTCTGCTAGGATACTGGCATGTTGGTACCAGGTTGGCTGCTTTTGAGTATTTCAGAAAGTGCTGATCTCTCAGTACAAGTTCTTAAATGACCTGCTATAGAGCTCTGAACACAACCCAGTTAAACACATTTGGGGTGAATGTGAATGCTGACAGGACCCCAGGCCTCCTCACCTCATCTACATCAGTGACTTTACTAACACCCTTGTGGCTGAATAATCACAAATCTCCACAAACACAACCTGACATCAAGTGACAAACCTTCCCAGAAAAGTGGAGGTTATTATGCCAGCAAATGGGGAGTAAATGTGGAATATGTTTAAAAATCACACATGAATCATATGGTTAGTTGTCCACAAACTTTTGTCCATATAGTGCTTAATATAGTGTTTGCCATAAAGTGTTTGCTAGGTTGTTATATGTGGATGCTCTTGTATTTCAGCTTTCAGTGCAGTTCTGCATTTCTAGGTATGTTCTGTGGCATTTAAGTTGGTTGCTAGAGAATTGCTGCTGTGCTATCTTTAGGTTTTGCTAGATAGATACTGTGTTGTCCCTATAGCACCCCATCAGGTTGCTACAGTGTTATGATATTCTGCCTGGTACCCAGAGTTTTGCAAGTATTTCTTTGCGAGTTTATATGTGGTTGCTGTGGAATTATAGCTGGTTTGTGGGTTGTTGAAGGAAACTATAATATTCCAGGTAGAGGATGGCTAGGTGGTTATTTTTTATATTCCAATTAGTTGCTGTGGTGTCGCTAAGGGGTTGCATTCTATTTGCTAGACAGTTGACATTCTATGTGGTTACTAGTACCCATAATAATATATCAGTATGTCTGCTTACCAGGACAACCTAATAAGAAAATTAAGATTAACCAACATAATAATGATGTTATAGCATCTGGATTTGGCAATTATATAGTAATTCTTTATTTTTATTAATATACAAGGCAGCATACCTTAGCATTCATTCCATCCTCTGGCAAGATTGATTCTTTCGGTCTTGGAGGAAACGGACAACTTGGCACACGTAACACCTGCAACAGGATAAGTCCTGCTCCTGTAAAAGGCCAATGGAGAGCTCACACCGACTCCATACCAATGGATTCTGGTCAGTACACATATACTTGTTGATTCAGAGCTCATTAATAATCTATACTGCACTAACAAGCCTGTTAAAAAGCCTGTCTTACCTCTCAAACATCAGCAACTTCAGATACTGAAATTACATTTTAAGTTAAGGTAAATTAGGTTTCTAGTCTACTACACCCTGCTCAAGATTTATTCCAGCAATCAACACAGCTTTTAGGTGTATTATATTCGGTTTAAATGAATTATTTACAGTTAGTATTAACATTAACTTGATCCATAAATTGTTGTCTGTATTGCCTGTTTAAGAGGCTGAGCAGTTCTACTGTGTCAAGAGGATTTATGCTGGTGGAGACCAGAGCTTTGCTTACTGCTACTGTCCTCAGGTAGAGGAATAATTTTTCTTTTTGCATCTGATGAGTAACGTGCATATATGCAATATAATAACAGTTGTGTGGTTCTTTCCAATTTCTATAAACAATCAAATCACATCAAAATATTGATAATAATAACCACACTAGGGGTGTAACGGTAGGCGTATTCATATTGAACAATTTCAGTACATGACTTGCTGTGCAGTGCACATGTTTTACGTGCGGGACATATTTTAAATCTGCGTTGCCTCTCAAAAGTATTAAAACTGCAAGTTTTTAGTCTCTGTGACGCACATTGAGGGCAACGTCACTGTGGCCACTCACTGCATACTGAAAACAAGATTTTAAGGCATGTTCGAAAAATTGTATTTTGTTCTGCGCATGTGCGAAATTGCTGCCCCTTCCTGTCATCGTCATGTTTTAATGACAGTACAGTAATCCCTCGTTTATCACAGTGGTTACGTTCCAAAATCGCCCACGGTAAACGAAAAACCTCGCTAAACGGATGCCACCCCAAAAATGCTTTTTTATGTACACAGAACTGTACTGCTTTAAGATTGTACTTAATTTTATAATTAATAATTATATTTGTATTAAAAATTTTTATAATTCTACATAAAACTCCATAAAAACAATTTCCTAGAAGTTTTAAGGTCTGTCGTTCTATCCGCGAGAGACCGGAAAATAAGCAAAACTAAAACTAAGCAGTAAAGCGGGGGATTACTGTATAGCGATATGGATTCTTTTGCTTTTGTTGTCCAGCTTAAAGAATTTCTCTTTAAAGGAGACAATACTGACAATTCCACATATCAAGGGACTGAATAAATGAATGAAGGATGGATGGAATTAATTAATTTCCGAATAAATAAATTAGTGAATAAATAAATAACCATTGTGTGTGTGTTATTTGTTTTAAAACAGGTAAACTGTTCATGTTTACAAATGTTAATAATAATAATAATAAACGGCGTAAAAAAAAATAAAAAGCTATTTTGTTTTGCATTTCTTCCCCAAACTGTTCTGAAATTGAACCGAACCATGAATTTTGTGTACCGTTTCACCCCGAATCAGCACATATTTATGTATCTGAATGCAACTAATAAAATTATCAGAAAATTGGAAGGTGTCTAATTTCGCTTGAGTTTATGTTTTTGTTTGTTTTCTCAAGAATGGCTCTCCCCCAGATGATCTGCAAATACAACATTGTAACCAGCATGTCTTAACCTTAAATGGTGACCTTATACAGAAATGGCTGAGCCACGGTCAGGGAAGACTCTCACCAGAAATTACAGTGTACAGTATATCCAATATTTTAGCGTTTAAATCATTACAAATGTATTTTATAATAGTGTCATCTAGTTACTTCTGTATTCATGCCAATTAATTGTATATTTTTACATTATGTTTTTTTGTATACTGTGTATGTAGAAGAATGGCAACAAAGTTGAGTTGAGTTAAACTGATGTGTGTTTTGCCTATTTTTCAAATTGTTTTCTTATTTCAAATTTCTCCTGTTTCTTATAGTGAGATTGATGATGTATTCTCCTCAGCAAGTTGTCTAAATGGGAGTTTTCTTTCTGCAAGGTAAATAATTTAGATCTTTTTTCGAACTTTGGAATTGATTACTTAATAATCAGTACTAACCCAAATTACTTACTATTTTGCAAGTAAACAAATGATTGTACATTTAAAGAGATGCTGTTGACTATTATTAATGTTTCAATCTCAAGGCAATGCAAACTCGAGTGGCAGATTAAAATACTCAAAATATGTCTGCTGTGTTTTTGCACAACAACAAATTTGTTCCATTAATATATTAATTTGGAGAAAACTGCAGGGTGCATAATAATATTCTATTCTGGACTATTGAACTAACACTATATTATATTAATGTTTATTTACGATCGTGAGTATGGGCTATATAACATTTCCAAAATAATGCCATATAATTTTATTATGTATTATGTTACTATTAACTGCTGAATTTAGTGTTTTGTATTTAATAAATGTTTTGATATTAATCATTTTCCAGCTATCCAGATCATTATCGCACCAGCAGTAAATGGCCTGGGGTGGACATGAACATGGCTCGTCTACTCTTCCACAGACTCATCCAGCCTGATTTTCCACATATTTTACAGCACGTGAGTGTTTGACAAAACAGTCCTCATTATTGGTCTAAATATGCATGTTGTTCAAAAGAATTTATTGTGTCAGTTTTCCATGCACATGGACTTAATAGCTGTTTATTTTCTAAAAATCCAGATCACTGCCAGTTTGGAGAGGCATTTGATTCCCAACCTTTGCAGCTCTCCTCCAGACATTGAGGCACTGAGGCTCTACTTAATACTTCCAGAATGTCCTCTGTTTAAAAACCCCAACAATTACGTCACACTCACCATTCCCTTTGCCAAGGCAATCGTCTGCCTCAACAATACTCCCCTCAAAGTGCTTGGTAAGAATCATGCAATGTAAAGTTTGTGTGTAGAGAAGCCTCTGTGTTAGCAAATTATACAAAAACTTACAGGACATTGTTTAATGTTATATTAATCGTATAGTAGTTTCACTTAATTATTAGTAAAATACTACTCAAAATAAAAAAAATTTAAAAACAGGCTATGACTTAATGACATGATATGTTACATTTGTTTATATATATATATATATATATATAGAAGTCTACTGCAACGATTGTCTATTGCAGTACTGGCGTTAAAATTAAATAATTAAATAATGCCAGTCTTGGCTAACCTCTGGCTTATTCATTAGAGATCGATTTAATGGAATAAATTAAAATGTTGTTTTCTGAACAATTCCTGACAATGTCCATTCTCACATAAAATTTCACCAAGGAAAGCGCAGTGTAGAGGGAACGGACAAACTTGCACACATTTGCAAGTCAGAAAGTGGGACACAAAACTAGGGTGAAAATTACTCAGATTGGTGAAAGCAGGCAGTCAGTGAATAAAGGAAGTCAGACTGTGAAGAGAAACCATCCGTTTGAGTAGAGAGTAGATACACCTAGGAGCCCTCTAATTGAGCAAGGCCAAAAAAAGCAAGAAAGAAGTTACGAGAAATAAGATTAAGTGACCAAGGGCAAGCAAAGGGACAGGTGTGACAGTGACTAGAAACAAATGGAAAGGGGGGCAGGGTAGGCTAAACACCAGGCCCAAATGGAAATGCCACTACAAGAATTTCCTTGGTTTTCTAATAATCCTGTGGAGTCTCATGGGAAATGCAGTTAGGCTCCAACTCATTCCATGAAAGTCATCATATCTTCAAAAAGCAAAACACTACTAACATCAATAAGTTCACAGGAAACATGGGGGGCCTTCTAGTACTTTGCAAAGAGGATGGTCAGCTATCTGATGATAATGTTGTAAGGTAGCATTGAGATCATTTGCTTGACAGCAGCTGTACCAGGATTCTTTTGCTGATTTAAGCATGGAACAATGAAATGGTGCAGATTCGAATTGCAAGCTGCTGATGTGTGACTAGATCCTCTTATTATCCACAGATCAGTCCCTCACCAGCCCATTAACTTCACCATGGAATTCTTTTTCAAATTTATTTTGCAAATTAATACTTCATCAGAGGTTGCCAACATCTTGTGTGGCACATTTTGGATTTCCTTGTACACTGCTTAAGCAGTGCCCTGGTCTCAATGGCAGTTTTTCTTAACAGCTTGATGATCTTTTTATACAGTCCTTCTACACTGCCTGGCGAAACACACATTCACACATTCACACACTAATATTCTGCTAAACTGATTTATGATTACAGATTTGCTGTGACTTCATTTTGATAGGCTTATGCAATATCACAACATTTACTCTTAGTCCGGTTCCAAATAAAAAGTCGCAAACTATCAAGGATCCACAGTATAGTAATTTTTTGGGCACATATATTTGCCTCTCTTCTTTTCTTGATGCACTCATCACTCTGGACAAGGTAAATCTGGACTCATCAGACCACATGTCCTTTCCCATTGCTCCAAAGTGCGCCCTAAAAAATTTAGTTTTTTTTTTTATTTTTTTATTTTTATTAGCCTCACTGATAAGTGGGTTTCTAAGGCTACACATATGTTTGGTTCCAGAACCTTGAGTTTTCTTTACATTGTGCATGTGGAAATGCTATTTGATTTACTATTAAACATAGCTGTGATTTTTGATTTTTACTAAACACTTTAATTATTTGAAGATTTTTTTTCCAGCCACATTTCTTCCTTGAAGAACCTTAAAGTTCACCACTATATTTCCAGGTTTTAATAATGCAATGGACAGTTCTTAACACAATTTTAATAGTTTTAGCACTCTCCATAGTTGTTTTCTTTGTTTGATGCGGCCAATATTTTAAACCCTTCTGAAACAGAAGTATATGACATGGTTGTTAAGGAAATACGAAGCTACTCATAGCATTAATAAGGGTAAAATAACTTGATGCTAGCTGAAACATTAATCACTGGAGTAATTATCTGGTGGAGCTCCTACCTATTTTATTAGTTACAACCAGGTGGTGACTTTTCTTTGGCCAGGCAATGTATTTTATTCCTGAACTTGATTATTATAGTGTGTTTTCACATTGGTTGTGATAAAGCTGGTGATGATTTCGGTAGTGAATGGTGGTGGTGATGATTCTGTCTGGAGTCAAGAGGCAAACAAGCAATACATGTTGGTCTCTATATAATGACCTGAAAATTTCTTTAAGGCAATATTAGAGATAACAAATCTGGTGATTATTGACTTTAAAATGTCCTTGTATTCAATATTGTCAGCTGTTTCTAAGTGTTTTATTTTTCCTAAGGAATCAGGAATAATTAAGTCATCCGCTACTGTTATTTTTGTACTTATTGTAGTCAATATAAAATTGACAATGTGAAAAATAACATCGGGGCATTTCTTAAGTGTTGGGTGGAAAAAAAGTGTAAAACTTCATTGTTTAACCAAAGAAAATGATCCAGTGCGAGTTAACTAAGAATACGTGTACTAGGGACAAGCAAAATAGCCACTAACCTAATTATTGTAACCAAAATGTTTTTTTTTATATATATATATTTCTTACTGTCATTTTCTGTCTCTTCTTTTTTTTTTAGCATTCATTTTCTTAACTTTTCATACTTATATTATTCTCATGTTTTCACCTTTTCTCCAAGGAAATTGGTGGTCTGGCTTTGATCCAGCACTGTTTCAAGGACTTGTGGAATTGTACAAAGAGGTGGTTTTGTATCTGCTTCGGATGCAGAAGATGGGAATTTTGCCATCCGAGCACAGGACATTCACCTGCTTCCTCAGTACCTGTTTGAAATTTCTGGAGATTCTGCATTCTGTATGTATTTTGAGTGATATACCTTGAATGCAACACAAATTATGAACCTGTTCTGACAAACATTCTTTATGCTATATTAAGAAATAGGCGTAAAAAACTTAAAGAAAAAAAAAAATAATTAAAATAAACTTGCGTAAATATTTTATGCAAAACTGCTCTGATTTAGCTGTGCCTACAATGCAATCTTAATATTTTGCTACATGGTTAGCAAACAAAAATAGTAACCATGGTTAATAGTTTTATGAAATAAATATCTGCATGGAACATTTAAGAGAGCCAAGCCTTTTTTGTACTCAATTTATAGCAACAAAGAAAGATTATAACAGGGCATATCTAGAACATACAGTGATGAGTGGTTTACCGTATTTTTCAGACTATAAGCCGCTACTTTTTTCCCACGTTTGGAACCCCGCGGCTTAAACAACAAAGCGGCTAATTTATGAATTTTTCCTGGGTTTTTCCCGCTTTCACAAACTTCAAGACAAAAAACTGAGCGACTTACCATTAGACCAATAAAATTTCCGAACGGAAACGAAAAAACGCACCTCACCTGTGTTCTGAGCTGCACGGCTTCGGGAGAAAAAACTTCCATCGGGTGATTTTTAAACGCACGACGATGCCAAACGATAAACTCCCGAGAGAAATACAGTAGTTGTGAAAGGAAGGAAGAAGACAATGAACAATGACTTTTCCTTGGCAACAGCGTTACGGGTTAGTCAAAGAAACTTAGAAATGAGCATCAGAAAATAATCAGGACATATTCCTCGGTCTCCACACATGCAGTAATACCAGCAAAATGCAGTGTCTGGCTATTCCCAAAATACCGCTATGCTCCTAAAGGAAGCGCATCATATTTCACCCGTTACACCGTGTGTAACGTGTCTTTTATTAAAGCATGTGTAAAGTACATTAGTGTAGACACCTGCGGCTTATAGACAGGTGTGGCTTATTTATGTTAAAAATAAAAATATTTGTGCGGCTTATATATGGGTGTGCTTTATAGTCCGGAAATTACGGTATGTGTATTTTTTGGTCAAGAATTTAGCTTTATTGTATTCAATGTCTTCATTGTTTAATCATTAGATACCCTTACCAGTAAATACCATGTTTGGCTGATACACTTTACATAATACCTTGTAGGATTCAAGGTATTATGTATAAACATGTACTTTAAAAAAAAAAAATGCAAACGCCACCTATTGAGTTGAACTATCTTTAATTGTGACATTTTATAGATCTTATAGTGGCTGCTTATAGTGGCTGCTTATAGTGGCTGCTAGTGCATGTTTTTTTCCCCTTCACTTATGCTGGGTTGTTTCTTTCTGTAAAAAAAAAAACCCCATAATTTGAGTATGCAAGGTGAGGCAAATTGTGTAAATAAACAGTTGTATTGTTTTAATGATAATTTTCGTTTAAAACATACACAGACATTTTGTTCATTTGTAAAAATATAAGCATCTAGAATATATAATTAATTTTATTATTATGATAATATAGAAGACATGCTGTTTCAATGGTCCTCATGCTGAAGGCAGTGATTTAACTTTTTGCTTCTATGTAACTGAAACTGTATTAACTTTTTTTCTAAATGTTACATCTAAAGATAATTTTCATTGTAATCATGTTATATTATTATTGCAGGTAAATGAGCGAGCTGGCCAAATAATTCAGTATGATAAATTTTACATACATGAACTGGAAGACCTGGTTGACATCAGGAGTGATTATGTTACATGGATCCAGCACCAGATGTTTTCCATTGTAAGTCATTTTCTCTTACATATTCACCACCTGATTACCATGTATTCAAAACAAGATACTGAATTTTTGGTTTCTGCTGGGAACTCTGCGCCAAATGATCAGAAACACCTACATTGTGCTTACAATCATTGTCATCTTCTCTTATCCCTCTACTATAATTTTAACCCAGTGCAAATGAACAGCCCCTAACTGTTTCTTATTTGTTGCAATGCAAGTTCTGATCTGTCATATAATCTGTACCTATTTAATACTCGTACTGCCTATATTGTCTCGTATCGTCTGTTTTGTCTTGTCTTGTTTTGTCTAAATGTATAACGTATTTTCCAGGCTATAAGCCGCTACTTTTTTCCCACTCTTTGAACCCGCGGCTTAAACAATAAAGCGGCTAATTTATGGATTTTTCCTGGGTTTTTCCCGGTTTCACAAGCTTTATGCCAAAAAACAGCCCCATAGCATTAGACCAATGAAATTGCCGAACGGGTTTAGGTGAACTAATAAAATTCTTTATATCAAATCGGGTGCATTCCCACTGAATTGGGCCGCACCACATCATAAATATGGATGAGGTTCCTCTGACGTTTGACCTGCCGCTCACTCCGACTGTCAACAGGAAAGGTGAATAAGGATTCTACGAATGCCTCACGCTGAAAACAACCGGGCATTAAAAAAATGCACTTCACCTGTGTTCTGAGAAAAGCTTCCACCGATGGTGATTTTTAAACGCACGACGATGCCAAAAGAAAAACTCCCGAGAGAAATTGTTGTGAAAGGAAGGAGGGAGACAGTGAACAATGACTTACTTGGTAGGCTGCTGTTTAGATACAAGCCGTGTAACAGGCACTGTCTTTCGTTAAAGCCTGTGTAAAGTTCATTAGTTTCAATGTAGACACCTGCGGCTTATAGACAGGTGCGGCGTATTTATGTTTAAAATAAAAATGTGTAAAATTCAGTTGGTGTGGCTTATATTTGTGTGCGCTTAATAGTCCGGAAATTACGGTAGTGTTATTTTTGTCTGTACTTTTGAGAGTCACTAACGGCTGAAACCAAATTCCTTGTGTTAACACACTTGGCCATATGCTAAAAGCTACATGTTCTATCCATAATAACAAAAGCAAAAATTAGATTTGTGATAGCTTTGCAGATTTTTTACATCTGCATAAAACTTTTCATATTATCACATTACTTTTCCAACATAAAATGTAATGTAACATTAAAAAAGATGTTTGTATGTCAGTATAGAAAGTGCAGTTTCATGTGTCCAACAGACCATTTCTCAAACAACAATTAGGGTTGCTGGGTTTTGCATACAAAAAAGAGGAATGTTTGACAGTCTCCAGATGACTGTAGCAGATATCTCATTATTCTTGATATCCTTGATCCATGAAACATCATGTTAAATATAATAAATTGCCATGTTTTATTATGATGTGAGATGTAATGTAATAAACTTGCATGAATATTAATCCTTAAGGGAAAAAAAATTCTGATCTTTCTACTAGGATATGGACTCTCAGGTCACCCTGTGCAAATACCCTTTTGTATTTGATGCTCAGGCAAAGACCACCCTGCTTCAAACTGATGCTGTTATACAGATGCAGGTGAGTCCAATAGAAATACTTCTCAGGAGACATACTACTCCTCAACTTTCCTCAACTCCTTCACAAGTCTGCTGTTTTCAAACAGATGGCGGTGGACCAAGCAGAAAGACAGAACCTCAGCTCTTTATTCCTGCCTGGTGGCATGGTGGAGTCAGTAAATCCATGCCTCATTCTCATAGTGCGCAGAGAAAATGTCGTTGAGGACACTATGGAGGTTTTGCGGAAGTCCAAAAATGTTGATTACAAGAAACCTTTAAAGGTTTTTATGACATTTTATGACATATTATCTTGTATCTCTTTATTTTTCTTTCACAAACAAGATATTTTAAACTAAGATACACTATATGGACAAAAGTATCTGGACACATTTCCATGCCATGTGTGGGTTTTTTTCCCAAACCTACAAGTTGGAGGCACACAATTGTACAGGATGTATTTGTATGCGGAAGCATTCAATTTTCTCTTCTGAACTAGGAGACCCAAACCTGTTCAAGCATAACAATGCCCACGTGCACAAAGCAAGCTCCATGTAGATATAGCTTAAATGGGTTGGAGTGGAAGATCTTGAGCTGTCAGTTATAGAGCTCTGACCTCAATCCTACTGAGCACCTTAGGGATGAAATTTGGGATGAACACTGAGTGCACCCCAGGCCTTTTCACCTCACCTACATCAGTACCTGACTTTACTAACACCATTTTGTCTGAATGATCACAAATATCCAAACCTTATGCTCAGGTTTGCACAAACCTTTGTCTATACAGTGTATATATCGAGTTTGATTAAAATGATTATCTAATAGATAAGGCTTTGTTATGCCTGAATCACATTAAACATTTTTAAACACTAAACTGATTAAAAAATAGTTTTAGATTAACTTCTAGTCCATTTACTTGTGAATTAAAATGATAAAAACACATTGTTGCTGTATTTAGGTGATCTTTGTTGGAGAAGAGGCTGTGGATGCTGGGGGGGTGAGGAAAGAATTCTTCCTCCTCATCATGAAAGAACTGCTGGACCCCAAATATGGCATGTTCAGGTATTACATGGATTCCAGACTCATCTGGTTTTCAGACAAGGTAATGATTAATCAGTGTAATCTGAATATATATACTAGATTTAATAATAAATTTTTCCTGTTTTGCATTTTTATTTATTTATTCTTGTTTTGTAGACGCTAGAAGATATCGACTTATTCCACCTCATTGGGGTCATTTGTGGTTTGGCCATTTACAATCTGACTATAGTGGAACTAAATTTCCCTGTAGCCCTGTACAAGAAACTCTTGAAGAAACCTCCAACTCTGGAGGATTTGAAGGAGCTCATGCCTGTTGTTGGCAGGTAAGATATTCAGAGTTGATTTCACTATGATAATGCTTCTTTTGTACAGGAATGTTTCCTAGGTACTGTAACACTATTTCTTTACCTTTGTATGTTTGACCATATACCATAGGAGTCTGCAAGAATTATTGGACTACACGGAAGATGACGTTGAGGAAACATTTTGCTTGAACTTCACAGTAAGAACAGTTGCATTTCGAAATAAAATGATGTTTCTCTAAGTATTATTATTAAATATGATTGTAATAAGTCACATATTACACATTCTGTTTTGAATCTTGCCATGCAATTGACCACAGTCTATGGAGTTTATTGATACAGTGTGAAGTCCCTAAGACCTCTGTCTTTGCGTCTGTCTTTTCCTTTGCCCTACTCCATGTCCAAAAAACTACATAAATTATTTTTGTGTTGTTATTACCATAAGAAGTATTTTATGCAAAACAAAAATAACAATTTAGTGGTTATTGATCATAGGTGTAAATTAAGTATGTTTCAACACTAGAAATATGTTTTGGTTGCTTGAATTATCACAAAGGCTCTTATGTACCTACATCCTTCTCTAGTGTATATTGCATTCTCACCTCTCAATATTGATGGAGCAGGCTTTAGTGAATATGATCCTCTCATGGCCATTAAGATGCTGTTTTCTGCTCATCTAGACATAAAACTCAGAATAATTTTAAATCTATTTACAGTGCAAGTAGTAAAATAATAATAATATATTTTTTAATACCAGTGTAAAATCTTTCTTATTCATAAAATAATGTTTTGGTTGTTTTCTGTTCTTAGATTACTGTGGAAAACTTTGGTGAAACTGAGGTATTGGAGCTGGTGCCTAATGGCACGAACATCAACGTAAACAACCACAACAGGTATTTATTTTATTTTTTTAATTGGGCAATATTATTTTAAACAATGCAGAAATATCTATCAGAGAGCATCTACGCAAATGCTTCACTCTACAGAACTGATTCACATTCTTGTACACCTCTTTGACTCCATATCTCAATGCTCCAGAACAGCTGAAGAATAAGGAAAATAAAAGAGAGAAGGTTGGATGATGTAGAGATGTGAGAGGTGAAGCATGATGATAGGTGGATAGGAGTAGTAAGGAGGAAGTGAAAGTAGATATTAAAAGGATGAAGAGTGGAAAGTGGGTTGGACCAGATGACATACCAGTAGAAGCATGGAGATGTTTAGGAGAGATGGCAGTGGAGTTTATAACCAGGTTGATCAACAACATTTTGGAAGGTGAGAGGATGCCTGAGAAATGGAGGAGGAGTGTGCTGGTAGCGATTTTTAAGAATAAAGGTGATGTGCAGACCTGCAGTAACTACAGGGGAATTAAGTTGATCAGCCACACCTTTAGTTATGGTAAAGTGTAGTGGAAGCCAGGCTGAGAGAAGAGGTGACCATCTGTGAGCAACAGTATGGTTTCATGCCTAGGAAGAGCACCACAGATGCAATATTTGCTTTGAGAATGTTGATGGAGAAGTTTAGAGAAGGTCAGAAAGAGTTGCATTGTGTGTTTGTGGATTTAGAAAAAACGTACGACAGGGTGGAGAGAGGGTTTGGTATTTTATGAGGAAGTCAGGTGTGGCAGAGAAGGAATGGATATATGCAATAGGAACGACAGACTACTTTAAGGTGGAGGTGGGACTGCATCAAGGATCGGCAGTAGGAATTCAGTAGGAATAATAGGAATAAGACAGAGTACATGAGTGTGAATGAGAGGGAGGGCAGTGGAGTGGTGCAGTTGCAGGAAGAAGAGGTGGTGGATGTGGATGAGTTTAAGTACCTGGGGTCAACAGTGCAAAGTAATAGAGAGTGTTAAAGAAGTGAAGAAAAGAGTGCAGGCAGGGTGGAGTGGGTGGAGAAGAGTGACAGGAGTGATTTGTGATAGAAGAGTATCTGCAAGAGTGAAAGGGAAAGTTTATAGAACTGTGGTGAGACCTGTAATGTTGTATGGATTAGAGACAGTGGCATTGAGTAAAAGACCGGAGGTGGAGCTGGAGGTAGCAGAGCTGAAGATGTTGAGATTTTCATTGGGAGTGACGAGGACCACTAACAGGAGCAGCCGAAAGCAGAAGATGATCCCAGTGCTCCAGAATAATTAGTACATGCACTGTATGGACAAAAATCTGTAGACACCTGACCGTAAGATTTGTATGTGCTTTTTGAACATCCAATTCCACATTGAGTCCCCGGTTGCTGTTATAATAATCTCCACTCTTCTTGAAAGATGTTCCACTAGATTTTGGAGTGCGCTTGTGGAGATTTGTGCTCATTCAGCTACAAGAGTATTAGTAAAGTCAGGTACTGATGTAGTGTGAGGAGGCCTGGGGTGCAGTCAGTGTTTTTGAGTCCACCCCAAAGGTGTTTAATACGGTTAAGGTCAGAACTCAATAGTAATTTATTCAGTTTTCCATTTTAAATCATTTATTCATAAATTCCATCATTGTTATGCTGCCATATGGTTTTTTGTGTGTGCCTCCAACTTACTTGTAACTTTTTGGGAAGAAGGGATTGGAATTGTCAGGTGCCCCAATAAATTTGCCCATATCATTTATAAAAGGTGGTCTTCATCAAATACACTGAAAATTGCCCCGATGTTAGTGTTTGTTGGTCTTATAATATCTATTTATAATTCTATATTTTAGAACTAAGTATACATTTTTAATTGGCATCCTCAAAAGGTTTTGGTGGGTTTTTTCCCCATTTAATGCTGTTTTATTTTATATGGAATTAAACTGGTTTTGACATAATCCCACACTAAATAATAATAATAATAAAGTAATTATTTGTGATAGAAAGGGGCTACATTTAATCCAACATTAACTGTATGTTGTTGATTTTAGCATACACATTCAACTATTTGTTGAGCTATTACTGCCTGAACCCCTCCAACTGATTAAAACCAATGTTTGCAAGCCAACTACAAACTATACATAAAGGACTGCATACAGTAAATTGTAAAATCTTGTACAGTTTTGCTTGGAACTTGGAAAGGGCTAAAATGTGAATGATCCCCAAGAACTGGTTGCAAAACACTATTTTTGTGTCCATAATGTGAAACATTGTATAACATTGCGGCACACAGCAAAACTGTGTATGATGGCAGGCAACTTGGTTTTATAAATACACGGTTTAAATATGTCTTCTACCATTTTTTTTTTTCTTTTCAGACAAGAGTTTGTAAATGCCTACGTTGACTACATTTTCAACTTTTCTGTGGCTCCTCTTTTCAATGCCTTCTATGCTGGATTCCACAAAATATGTGGAGGGAAAGTTTTGGAGCTTTTTCAGCCAAATGAACTGCAGGCCATGATTATTGGAAACACAAATTACGACTGGAATGAACTAGAGAAGGTATGGATATTTAAACTGGGGTGTTTTTTTTTTCTTGCCTGAAATCAGCTGAATGTTATAATCAGTCCCCACTAAAACCTTTGGGATATCAGGGCCACTAGTTAATATTAATAATATTAATCAGAATTTCAGAATAAATTTCCTGCTATATATATATATATATATATATATATATATATATATATATATATATATATATATATATATATATATATATATATATATATATAACACGATGTAGATAGTTGGACCTTTTGTTATACCCACAATTTTTTCAAGTGACCACAAATATTGAAATATGTGGTTGTCATGTGTTTCTTGTCGCCCAGAAGTGCTTTGGGAGAGTGATTGTTGATTGTTTAAACAGTAAATATCTCTAAATGTCTACTGTTGGTTTGAGCCATGGTTGTGGGCTGCGAAGACTGCATTTGTTGTTAACGATAAACCAACGTGAAAACCAGAGCGCTGGAAGAAAACAAAAGCTTTAAAAAAAATGATCAGAACAATTTTGTCATAGCCAAGTGTTAAGAAATAGACAAAACATTTACTAACCACCAGATATAAAATAGGTCAACCAAGGAAAATAGTAGTTGATGACATAAACATTGTGAGAGCTGTGAAGTAAACAAAGCAGAAACAACAATCACTGACATCACCAATTCTGCTGAAGGACACTATTTCAGTCAATCACTGAAAGAATTATAAAGGCCTTTTTCCTTGCTGCTGCTCCTTATTGAAAACACAGAAAATGAGAGTATTCTTGCACATTTGCCCTTGCAATCACTTCAAGTCAAGTCAAGTCAAGTTTATTTGTATAGCGCTTTTCACAACAGACATTGTCTCAAAGCAGCTTTACACAAATCAACAGTGATGGTGAATGGTGTGAATTTGTCCCTGATGAGCAAGCCGTGGCGACTGTGGCAAGGAAAAACTCCCTTAGATGTTATGAGGAAGAAACCTTGAGAGGAACCAGACTCAAAAGGGGAACCCATCCTCATCTGGGTGACATCAAGAGTTTGATCATAAATCTTTCAACGATACAGAACACTGAAGAGTGAGAACTAACATGAGTACTGGAGTATAAGTTTATAAGTGATGTTCATCATGAGGTGGGAGGTGACTGAAGCTGGCCAAACCTCAGGGTGTCTCGGGATGGGGAGAGAAAGCGAAGCAGTGGAGAGGAATTAGCGTAGCTTCTGTTCATGATATTAACAGCACAAGTTGATAATGTGATGTGATCAGATGTTCTGGAGCACAAGGTTATGATGTGAGACGTATGTTATGTGTAGGCTTTGCTAAAAAGATATGTTTTTAATCTACACTTAAACTGGGTGAGTGTGTCTGAGCCCCGAACACCGTCAGGAAGACTATTCCAGAGTTTAGGAGCTAAATGTGAAAATGCTCTACCACCTTTAGTGGACTTTGCTATTCTACGAACTACTAGAAGCCCAGAGTTTTGAGATCTTAGGGAGCGTGGCGGATTGTAGCGTGTTAAAAGACTGGATAGATACATGGGAGCCAAACCATTTAGTGCTTTATAAGTGAGAAGTAATAGTTTGTAGTCTATTCGAAACTTAACAGGAAGCCAATGTAGGGACGGTAAGATCGGGGTTATGTGATCATATTTTCTTGCCCTTGTAAGAACTCTGGCTGCTGCATTCTGGACTAACTGAAGCTTGTTTATTAATGATGCAGGACATCCACCTAGTAACGCATTACAGTAGTCTATTCTGGAGGTCATGAACGCATGGATGAGCTTCTCTGCATCGGATATGGACAACATATTTCTTAGCTTAGAAATATTTCTAAGGTGGAAGAAGGCTGTTTTTGTAACTTGGTTGATATGATTTTTAAAAGACAAGTCGCTGTCTAAAATAACACCCAGGTCTTTTACCGTTGAACTAGTGGTTACAGAACATCCGTCTAAATGCAGGTTGAGATGCTGGAGCGACTGTATACTAGTTTTTGGGCCAATGAGCAAAATCTCAGTCTTATCAGAATTTAAAAGTAGAAAGTTATGGGTCATCCAATCTCTTATTTCCTTAACACACTCAGTTATCCGGGTTAATTGAGCTGTATCGCCTGGTTTAGATGAGATATATAGCTGAGTATCATCAGCATAACAATGGAAGCTAATTCCATGCCTTCTAATAATATTTCCTAACGGAAGCATGTATATTGTGAAGAGCAGGGGTCCTAGAACTGAACCTTGCGGCACGCCATAATTTACTTGCATTAGCCTGGATAGCTCTCCATTTAAATCTACGAAATGGTAACGATCGGACAGGTAGGATTTAAACCAGCTTAATGCCTGTCCCTGAATGCCGATGTAATTTTGTAAGCGATCTAGGAGGAGATCATGGTCTATAGTGTCGAATGCAGCACTAAGATCTAGTAAAACCAACAGCGAGATGAAGCCTTGGTCTAAAGCTAAAAACAGGTCATTAGTTATTTTAACTAGAGCAGTTTCTGTGCTATGATGGGGCCTAAAACCTGACTGAAATTCTTCAAAGATATTGTTCTTTTGCAGGTAGGAACATAACTGGGCAGCGACAATCTTTTCTAAAATCTTGGACATAAATGGGAGATTTGAAATTGGTCTGTAATTTATCTTATTCTCTTATAATTTCTCTGTAAAATCACTTCTGTTGCTTCTGCCCTCATTTTAACAAACAGGTGCTTGACCATAATTCCGCCTCCATATATACCACTGCCCTACTGAATCAAGCAGGGAAATCTGCCACAGCTCTTTGCATCCACTGAAGTTGAACATGGTTTAAACAAAGGGTGAGAACCCATCCCAGTAGATAGTTTTGGAGAATGAGAAACATTCACTTGTTGGCCAGATATTCCTTCTCGATTCCACTGTGTTTTCTCTTTCGCACTGAGAGCCTCTGACTGATGGACAGCATGGGGCCCTCCTCCCCTCCACCACCTGGGACAACACAGCCCCAGCTTTGCTATTGATTAAGGGGACTGAGGCAGAAAATCTGCTATGCCCAACCTCTATTTGTTTGTTTTACATTGTATTCAGTGTCCCTGAATCGCCATGCAAATTTGAAAGGCCACAGGTAAGTGATTTGGAGTTTGACATGGGCAACGAAAACATGTACATTCTCTTGTAGCAGATTGTCCATTGTTGATTGCCCCAATGTGTGAAGTTTTGCTCTCAGGTCAAGACTCTGGTCAAGTGGTTAGAAGGTCCATTTTCTCAGTTTCCTTAATGATGGCATGAAAAAAAAACCCCTCTTCAAAAGAATGACATACATGGTCAACTAGGCTTTGGTTTATTGCTATTAGAGGCTGACCGATTCATTGGTTTTGCCAATTAATCAGCAACGGTAGTTGAATGCTGGATCTGTTGGCTAATGGCAGAAAACCATACCGATAGTTTTTTCTGGGTTTGCTGGAGCAGTTGAGACGGTCTGTTGATGTTATACAGTGCAAGAGCTGCCTCTGAATCACTGACAACACGTGCTGTTTGTTAAAGTCTTTTTAGTTCATTTTGAATGCAACTGTTTTTATTTATTTGGAGTGTTACTTTTGGATGGCTTGAACCCAGCCATTGGGGTTTCACAAGCCAGTGCACTCTTGGTGCCAGTCCTAAGAGTTGTGGGTTGTGTTAGGAAGGGCATCCAGCATAAAACGTGCCAAATCAAATATGCGGATCACGAAAGAGAAATTTATACCGGATCGGTCGAGACCCAGGTTACCAACGACCGCCACAGGTATTGTTAGCCAACAGGGAAATTAGGCTACTGTTGGCTGAAGGAGGAGAAGGAGAGGAGGAAGATGTCTACAGAGACAGCTGGGAAAAGAGAAGTGTAGGAAAATAGAGGTTAGGGTTGGTACTATGACTGGTAAAGGGAGAGAGGTAGCTGATATGATGGAGAGAAGAAAGGTGGATATGTTGTGTGTTCAGGAGACCAAGTGGAAAGGTAGTAAGGCCAGGAACATTGGAGGTGGGTTTAAACTGTTCTTTCATGGTGTGGAAGGAAAGAGAAATGGCATAGGGGTGATTCTAAAGGAAAAGTACAGTAAGAGTGTAGTGGAGGTAAAAAGAGTTTCTGATAGGATTATGAACATGGAAGTTAAAGTGGTGATGATAAATGTCATCAGTGCTTATGCTCCCCACAAGTGGGTTGTGAGATGAAGGCGAAGGAAAAAATTCTGGAGTGAGTTGGATGAAGGGGTAGATGGTGAACCTAGGAGTGAAAGATTGGTGATTGGGGTAGATTTCAATGGGCAGGTGAAGGGAACAGAGGAGATGGGTAGGTGATGGGTAGGTATGGCTTTAAGGAGAGGAATGTGGAAGGGCAGATGGTGGTAGATTTTGCTAAAAGGATGAAAGTGGCAGTGATGAACACTTATACATTACCCTATGATCCTCCTCCTTTTTTTTCAAATAAGAGTAGAGGAAGGTGCACAACCCAGCCATTAGTGAAGCAGAAGCCAGAGCACTCTTAGTGTCTGTCCCAAGCCCGGATAGATGGGGAGGGTTGCGTTAGGAAGGGCATCCAGCGTAAAACATGTGCCAAATCGAATATGCTGGTCACGATTAAGAATTTCATACCGTATTGGTCGAGGCCCGGGTTAACAACGACCGCCACAGGTATCGTTGGCCAACAGGGTACCGGTGGAAATTGGGCTACTGTTGGCCGAAGGAGTAGAAGGAGAGGAGGAAGACATCTACAGAGGCGACAGGGAAAGGAGAAGTGTAGGAGAGCGGAGGTTCGGGTTGGTACTTTAAATGGTGGCACTATGACTGGTAAAGGGAGAGAGGTAGCTGAAATGATGGAGAGGAGAAAGGTAGATATGTTGTGTGTTCAGGAGACCAAGTGGAAAGGGAGTAAGGCCAGGAACATTGGAGGTGGGTTTAAACTGTTTTATCATGGTGTGGATGGAAAGAGAAATGGTGTAGGGGTGATTCTGAAGGAAGAGTACAGTAAGAGTGTAGTGGAGGTGAAGAGAGTTTCTGATAGGGTAATGACTGTGAAGCTGGAAGTTGAAGGGATGATGATAAATGTCATCAGTGCCTATGCTCCACAAGTCGGCTGTGAGATGGAGGAGAAGGAAAGATTCTGGAGTGAAGAGATGTTTAGGAGAGATGGCAGTGGAGTTCTTAACCAGGTTGTTCAACAAGATTTTGGAAGGTGAGAGGATGCCTGAGGAATGGAGAAGGAGTGTGCTGGTAGCGATTTTTAAGAATAAAGGTGATGTGCAGACCTGCAGTAACTACAGGGGAATAAAGTTGATTAGCCACACCTTTAGTTATGGTAAAGTGTAGTGGAAGCCAGGCTGAGAGAAGAGGTGACCATCTGTGAGCAACAGTATGGTTTCATGCCTAGGAAGAGCACCACAGATTAAGGTACATGGTACCTGGTTTCAGTGGTGCAAAGTAATGGAGAGTGTGTTAGAGAAGTGAAGAAAAGAGTGCAGGCAGGGTGGAGTGGGTGGAGAAGAGTGGCAGGAGTGATTTGTGATAGTAGGGTCTGCAAGAGTGAAAGGGAAATTTTTTAGGACTGTGGTAAGACCTGCGATGTTGTATGGTTTAGAGACAGTGGCATTGAGTAAAAGACAGGAGGTGGAGCTGGAGGTAGCAGAGCTGAAGATGTTGAGATTTTCGTTGGGAGTGACGAGGATGGACAAGATTAGAAATGAGTTTATTAGAGGGACAGCGCTTGTAGGACGTTTTGGTGACAAGGTGAGGGAGGCGAGATTGAGATGGTTTGGACATGTGCAGAGGAGGGACATGGGGTATATCGGTAGGAGAATGCTAAGGATGGAACCACCAGGAAAGAGGAAAAGAGGAAGGCTAAGGAGGAGGGTCATGGATGTGGTGAGGGAAGACATGCAGGTAGTTGGGTTGAAAGAGGAAAATGTAGAGGACAGGGGCATATGGAGACGGATGATCCGCTGTGGTGACCACTTATAGAAGAATCCGAAAGAAGAAGACGACGACTTTTTCGTTTGCATATCTTTTATTTTCTTAAGTATTTATTAATGTAATATATTAATATTTATTTTATTTAGCACATTTTCTTGATTCAGTGCTGTTTTTTTAATTTTTTTATGTTAAATAAAGTTCAGTAGTTTTTTCCCCTTTTTTTTATTATTTATTTATTTATTTTTTATCCAGTATCCTTTTTCAAACCTATCAGTTGATTATTCGGTTATCGGCAAGTACAGTCCAACCAGCTATCAGTACTGGTAAAATCGGGTGACATTTACTTGTCACTGCTGCATGATGAAGATCGTTTAAATTTGATTGGAAGCATTTCTCTTTCAGCCGAGGGATTGTTTCTGTACATTTGTGAAGTTATTATTTTTCTACTATCATCAATAAAGATGAGTCCTATTTCAGAAGCAGCCATGCAAGGCCAAGCCAGGACACTACCTCCACTGTGCTTCAACCATTAACTTGTTTTACTGCCACAAGCAGATAGCTTCTATATGTTTATATTGAGTTCAGAGCTGTAGCTCACTTCATAACTGTAGTCATTGCATAGCACAGGTTACTCCCAATGCCCATCATGTGTAAGTGTCTACACAGTTTTATTAATCGGAATGTTTCAGTTATAAATTTATTTTTAAAAAGGAACAATTTATGGCAAATGCTGATCACTTCCTACATCTAACAATTAGCAGTTCTTTATATGTCTTGTTGGTAAGATATTTAACTATTTATCTGATATTTAAGCAATTTTTAACTGAAAAACCTCTTTCTTCCCAGCTCCTGCAGAAAACTTAAGGGAACAGCTTTATGTCAAATTACTTATGTTGACCAAAATATTCGCTTTTAAATAAACATATCCTTACATGTAGTATTTGTGAATACCTAACAACACAAATTGTAAAAAAAAAAAAAATAAAAACTTTACAGTGACAATGGTACTAATTGGGGGGGAGTAAATGCAGTATATATTTTTTTTTTATTAAGTTTATTTATTTATTTATTTGTTTGTTTATTATTATTATTATTATTATTTTTACATCTCTTTTAGAACACAAAGTACAAGGGAGAGTACTGGCCTGAGCACCCAACGATCAAATTCTTCTGGGAGGTTTTCCATGAGTTGCCTCTGGAAAAGAAGAAGCAGTTCCTCTGTAAGTAAAAACAAGCTTTCTAACTGTTGAAATTAGAAAAAAAGTTTTTATTTATTAATTCATTTTCAGACATTGCTATTAGTCATGGTACTGGGGGCTGGGCATGGGGAAGGTATATTTCAAGTGCATTTAGAAAGTATTCAGACCCCCTTTACTTTTTAAAATTTTGTTAATTTGCAGCCTGATGCTCTAGTTAATAATTTTATTTCTCACATTCAAAACTTTTTTTGTTGTTAATACTCATTACACTGAACCCAGCCATTAGGGAGGCACAAGCCAGTGCACTCTTAGTGCCGGTCCCAAGCCGGGGTAAATGGGGAGGGTTGAATTAGGAAGGGCATCCAGCGTAAAACATGTGCCAAATCAAATATGCGGATCACAAATGAGATTTTTATACCTGATCGGTCGAGGCCCGGGTTAACAACGACCGCCACAGGTATCGTTAGCCGACAGGGTACCGGTCGAAATTGGGCTACTGTTGGCCGAAGGAGTAGAAGGAGAGGAGGAAGACGTCTACAGAGACGGCAGGAAAAGTAGCAGTGTAGGAGAGTGGAGGTTCGGGTTGGTACTTTAAATGTTGGTACTATGACGGGTAAAGAGAGAGAGATAGCTGATATGATGGAGAGGAGAAAGGTAGATATGTTGTGTGTTCAGGAGACCAAGTGGAAAGGAAGTAAGGCCAGGAACATTGGAGGTGGGTTTAAACTGTTTTATCATGGTGTGGATGGAAAGAGAAATGGTGTAGGGGTGATTCTGAAGGAAGAGTACAGTAAGAGTGTAGTGGAGGTGAAGAGAGTTTCTGATAGGGTGATGAACGTGAAGCTGGAAGTTGAAGGGATGATGATAAATGTCATCAGTGCCTATGCTCCACAAGTTGGCTGTGAGATGGAGGAGAAGGAAAGATTCTGGAGTGAATTAGATGAAGTGGTAGATGGTGTACCTAGGAAAGAACGATTGGTGATTGGGGCAGACTTTAATGGGCAAGTTGGTGAAGGGAACAGAGGTGATGAGGAGGTGATGGGTAGGTATGGCCTTAAGGAGAGGAATGTGAAAGGGCAGATGGTGGTAGATTTTGCTAAAAGGATGGAAATGGCAGTGGTGAACACTTATTTTAACAAGAAGGAAGATCATAGGGTGACGTATAAGAGTGGAGGAAGGTGCACACAGGTGGACTATGTTCTATGCAGGAGATGCAACTTGAAGGAGATTGGAAACTGTAAGGTGTTGGCAGGGGACAGTGTAGCTAGACAGCATCGGGTGGTGGTCTGTAAGATGGTTTTGGTGGCGAAGAAGAAGATAAGGAGAGTGAGGACTGAAAGAAGAAGAAGATGGTGGAAACTGAAGGAGGAAGAGTGTAGTGTGAGGTTCAGGGAAGAGGTCAGACAGAGGCTCGGTGGTGGTGAAGAGGTGTTGAGTGATTGGGAAACTACTGCAGGAGTGATGAGGGAGGCAGCTAGAAAAGTACTTGGTGTGACATCTGGAAATAGAAAGGAAGACAAGGAGATGTGGTGGTGGAATGAGGAAGTGCAGGAGAGCATAAGGAGAAAGAGGTTGGCAAAACAGAAGTGGGATAGACAGAGTGATGAGAAAAGTAGGCAGGAGTACAAGGAGATGCGGCAGCAGGTAAAGAGGGATGTAGCGAAAGCCAAGGAAAAGGCATATGAGGAGCTGTATGAGAGGTTGGACACTAAGGAAGGAGAAAAGGATTTGTACCGATTGGCCAGGCAGAGGGACCGAGCTGGGAAGGATGTGCTGCAAGTTAGAGCAGTAAAGGATGGAGAGGGAAATGTGTTGACTAGTGAGGAGAGTGTGTTGAGAAGGTGAAGGGAGTATTTTGAGCAGCTGTTGAATGAGGAAAATCAGAGAGAGAGAAGGTTGGATGTTGTGGAGTTGGTAAAGCAGGATGTAGATAGGATTAGTAAGGAGGAAGTGAGAGCAGCGATTAAGAGGATGAAGAGTGGAAAGTCAGTTGGACCAGATGACATACCTGTAGAAGCATGGAGATGTTTAGGAGAGATGGCAGTGGAGTTTTTAACCAGATTGTTTAACAAGATTCTGGAAGGTGGGAGGATGCCTGAGGAATGGAGAAGAAGTGTACTGGTACCGATCTTTAAGAATAAGGGAGATGTGCAGACCTGCAGTAACTACAGGGGAATTAAGTTGATCAGTCACACCATTAAGTTATGGGAAAGAGTAGTGGAAGCCAGGCTGAGAGAAGTGGTGACCATCTGTGAGCAACAGTATGGTTTCGTGCCGAGGAAGAGCACAACAGATGCCTTATTTGCTTTGAGGATGTTGATGGAGAAGTATAGAGAAGGACAGAAGGAATTGCATTGTGTATTTGTGGATTTAGAGAAAGCGTACGACAGGGTGCCAAGAGAGGAGTTGTGGTACTGTATGAGGAAGTCAGGTGTGTCAGAGAAGTATGTGAGGGTGGTGCAGGACATGTATGAGGACAGTGTGACAGCAGTGACGTGTGCAGTAGGAATGACAGACTGGTTCAGGGTGAGGGTTGGACTACATCAAGGATCGGCCCTGAGCCCTTTCCTGTTTGCAGTGGTGATGGACAGGTTGATGGACGAGGTCGGACAGGAGGCTCCCTGGACTATGATGTTTGCGGATGATATTGTGATTTGTGGTGAGAGTAGTGAGCAGGTTGAGAAGAGCCTGGAGAGGAGGAGATATGCCCTGGAGAGAAGGGGAATGAAAGTCAGTAAGAGTAAGACAGAGTACATGTGTGTGAATGAGAGGGAGGGCAGTGGAGTGGTGCGGTTGCAGGGAGAAGAGGTAAAGAAGGTGGAGGATTTCAGGTACCTGGGGTCAACAGTGCAAAGTAATGGAGAGTGTGTTAGAGAAGTGAAGAAAAGAGTGCAGGCAGGGTGGAGTGGGTGGAGAAGAGTGACTGGAGTGATTTGTGATAGAAGAGTATCTGCAAGAATGAAAGGGAAAGTTTATAGGACTGTGGTGAGACCTGCGATGTTGTATGGTTTAGAGACAGTGGCATTGAGTAGAAGACAGGAGGTGGAGCTGGAGGTAGCAAAGCTGAAGATGTTGAGGTTTTCGTTGGGAGTGACGAGGATGGACAAGATTAGAAATGAGTTTATTAGAGGGACAGCGCATGTAGGATGTTTTGGTGACAAGGTGAGGGAGGCGAGATTGAGATGGTTTGGACATGTGCAGAGGAGAGACATGGGGTATATCGGTAGGAGAATGCTGAGGATGGAGCCACCAGGAAGGAGGAAAAGAGGAAGGCCAAGGAGGAGGTTTATAGATGTGTATAATAATATATGAGATAATAGTCTTTGTTAAATAGTTTGCTTTGCAAGCACCATTAATTATTGTTATTATTATTATTATGAGAAAAAAACTGTAACCCTTTCGGCCCATGCCATAATGCAGAGATAAATGAGTGCTCTATATTCCAGCTTATAAAACTGTCTTAAACATTTAGCCTTACTTTACTTATTTGGTTTGTTATTGTATTTATGTTTATTACTGTTTTCCCTTTTCTAATAATTCTGGTTGGTATCTGCAGTGTTTCTCACAGGTAGTGATCGAATCCCCATCCTGGGAATGAAGAGTCTCATCTTGGTTATTCAGCCAACAGGAGGTGGAGAGAACTATCTTCCTGTTGCACACACTTGCTTCAATCTTTTAGATTTGCCCAAGTATACAAGAAAAGAAAACCTCAAAGAGAAGCTTCTACAGGCAATTGAACACAATCAGGGCTTCAATCTGGTATGAAAGTTTACAGGAACACATTAGTTTCAAGACCACAGATGTTTGAACCCGCCAATTAAAAAAGACTTGAGAGGTCAATACTCATGGGAGTTTAATAAAAATAAATGATCTCATTAGATTGCACTGTCGATTAAATGACTATACTCAGCAATTAAAGCTTTGTTGACACCGTGTGCACATTTGATTATTTTTCTGTTCTTTGGAAACGTCTGCCAAATATAAGCTTTTGGGGTGTTTTTTTGTTGTGTGTTTAATAGTGCTGCTGAATTTCACTAAGGTCGAAATCTCTTGCCTGCTCATTGTTCAATACTGATTTACTTTTTACAAAATAAAACAGTTTAGTGATTTGATGCATAAAGCTAACTTGCCAGCCTTATTTAACCTCTGGAGATTGAGTCTTTGGTTCTTGGTGTAGTTGCAAATAAACTCTACTGATTTGGATTTTTTATTAATTATTTTATATTACTGTCTTTATGATACACAAAGAGATGTTTAATGTATCTTAACTGAGAATAGTGATAAAAATTGATCAAATTATTTGCTAGAAAGGTGTGTGTGTGTGTGTGTGTGTGTGTGTGTGTGTGAGTGTGAGTGTGAGTGTGTGTGTGTGTGTGAGAGAGAGAGATCTAGAGATAAACTGGTTTATTGAAATCATCATTCCTTTAATTTTATTTTTGTCCCAAATGTATTGGATTGTCAAAAGTTGAGTGAATCGCAATACATTAAATATAGTTTATCAAAGTTCATCAAAGGTTTGCTGTAACTTAGATTAAACAAAATGTCCTCCTAATGCATATAACAGTTTTTAATTTGCTGAAATTCTGTTTTTAAAACTGCACAGGGTAAAATTACTCCATATTACTACATTTAGCATTGTTACCTGAAATGATTTTGCTCAGAACTACCCTATTCCTGTCCCCCATGCTAGTGGAGTTCGCTGAATGTTAAAATGCAAGCAGTGTACCGACTGACTACAGAATCAACACATTGCGGAGAGTATGTAATGGCAAAATGAGGAGGTGCTGTTTCCCTCTTTACATGTACTTTTCCACCATGGTGTCTGTTTTATGCTTAAAAGCTACATTTAATCAACGTTCATCTCATCATAGCATAATATAAATGCTAGAAAAGCATTTATCAACACATGAGAACAGATTGACGGTTGTGCAATGGGCAGTGTTTCCTCCTCCCAGCTCCAGGGTCCTAGGTGACGGACTTGGTCTAGCCCGTGTGTCCATGTCTACTTGTATCCATGTGGGTTCCCTTCAATTTCCCAGGTTTCCAACCACCTCCTGAAATATCATTTGATATACAGAGTTCATGGGAGAGGCTCTGGATCCACCACAACTCTCACCAGGATAAAGCAGTTACTGAGAGCAAGTGACTGAGAGACAAAGGAGCTTCCACAGTGTTTTATTTTTTATTTTTTACATATACTAGTTGTTAATTATTACATGGTTTGTTATACATAATCCCAAGAGCCCAGGGCAATGCATGGAGGATATGTCGACATAAGGTAAACATGGATTATTACATTATATAATCTTAAAATGCAAAAGCATTGCAAGGTGCAGTAGCAGTGCACATCACATCTGGTTTAATAAAACTTCCAAATATGTTATATTGTGCTTGTTTTTTCTTTTTTTTTTCTTTTTCTTCCAAAATTGGCCAGCTGCCACTCCCTACCAACCAGCTTTCCTCTCTCATATGACAGTTAGCACATAAATATCCTATACTGTAGGCCAGCCTTTTACTTTATAACCTGCTGCTCATGCAGCTTCACACAGGTAGTATAACACAAAAAGAGATGATCGATGAACGCTATGTTTGTTGCACGCCTCATAATTCAAACCTGCAATCTCTGGATAACAGTAAAAATCCTGCTGTGCTCTCATTCAACTGCCAGTACTACATAGTTCTAAGAGGTTTAATAAATCATTAGATTTTATTGCACAGACACGAGAAACTAATCTTAGCCTTCCATTGTGCATATATAATTAAAAATGTTAAATAAAAAAAGTATAAAATATACAGTGCTGCCTACTGTTTGAGATAAACGCATGACCTATGTCATTAAACTAAATTTATCTACATATAAACCTTTAACTGGATGCAGATTTGCTCACATTTAAACCACACAAGTCTCTTCTGAAAGGGTGAAAAGGAGTTAACTAGTACAAAGGTATTGCATTGGGCTGTCAAAATATTTTAGAAGGATTTACCTTTTAGGCAGTGCTCGAATAATAATAATAATTAAAATAAGTCAAGTCTTATGGGGGGGTTCCCAGTTGTTGTGTAATTTATAAATTTTTTTACTAAAATAATCCTGAGTATTTTTTACTTGTCATGGAGGTATTTTTTTTACCTTATGAGGGGGGTCCTGGATCCCCCCCAGGCCCCCCTCAAATTCAGTACTGCTTTTAGGAAATGGAAATTGATAAGATGATGTTGGAAAGGAAACAAGAGAGGTAAGTTATGGAATGGAGTCTTGAGCTGTGGCTGACAAATGTAAGGGAAAAAGTCAAGTGATAAAGAGGTCAAATGTATGTGAAAGCTTGACCACTCACCCATTTGTGGATGCTGAAAACACCACTTCAGACTTCAGGTCCACATCTGCTTTGTTTGAACTACCTTCACTCTTTCCAGTAGATTATGGTATGTGGCTAACAGCAATAGTAAGGTCAGGCATTAGGACAGTGTTCCAATTTAACCCAAAAAGGTTCAGTGGACTTAAATTTATTACTCTACTCAGGCAGTTTAAGTTCTTTCACATTAACATTGTCAAAAGTACATTGTTCTGGATTTTACTTCTGGGCATTGCCTTTTTCGAACATATTTAGACTCCTTAGTTCTCAAGTCTATCTTACTGCTCAAGTCTATCTTATTGCTCAGCCTTTATGGCAACAGTTTCATTGGCTCTGGACATGTACTTTGCACAATGACAGTAAAGTTGAATCTAATCTAATCTAAAACAGTTTGGGGAAGACCCTTGTTTGGCCATTTGGTCTCTTGTGACAGTTTTGTCTTACTGTAGTACAATAAGCCACAATACCTTTCTAAAAACTTCTAAAAAAATATTTTGGATAATCAGAAGAACCATGGCTTACTCTCTTGTCAAAAATGACTAAAATCCAAAGATTGGTCATTAGAGAGCATAATCCTGTAACATGTTTAAAAAGAATTGTACCATACCAGTTGCACTTCAGTTAGCATGGGCTTACATAACCCACATTCTACAATTCATTTCCTACAGCAGTAACAATTATATATATATATATATATATATTTTTAAAAACATTTGTTTTAAGTATATGGTTGATTCTTTTCTGAACTTTACTTCTTCTATCAGCTGCTCCCATTATGGGTCACCACAGTGGATCCTCCAACTCCATTCCACCCTATCCTCTACATCTGCCTCTTTCATATTCACCACCTGCATGTCTTCCCTCACCACATCCATAAAGCTCCTCCATGTTGCCTCCATCCTCAGCTTTCTTCCACCGATATACTCCATGTCCCCCTCTGCACATGTCCAAACCATCTCAATCTTGCCTTTCTCACTCTGTCTCCAAAATGTCCTGCATGCGCTGTCCCTCTAATAAACTAATTTCTAATCCTGTCCATCCTCATCACTCCCAATAAAAATCTCAACATATTTAGCTCTGTTACAAACACACAATGCAACTTCTTGTGACCTTCTCTATACTTCTCCATCAACATTCTTAAAGAAAATATTGCATCTGTAGTGCTCTTCCTTGGCATAAAACCATACTGTTGCTCACAGATAGTCACCTCTTCTCTCAACCTGGCTTCCACTGCTTATTCCCATAACTTCATGGTGTGACTGATCAACCTTATCCCAAAAAACACCAGATTTTAACACAAATGGTATTGTTTTGTCAAACAGACAAAAACATGAAAATGATGAATAGGACATGTGGCTTTGCATGGTTAAAAGACATACAGCTGTTATCACTTAAGGTGTACTCACTTTTGTTGCCAGCTATTTTGACAATAATGGCTGTATGTTGAGTTATTTTCAGAGGACAGTAAATGTGTACTGCTATACAAACTGCACATTGACTACTCTAAAATATTTCAAAGTTTTATTTTTATAGTATTGTCCCTTAAGAGGAAATACTTAAATGGTTGCTTAAATGTGAGAGATGTACTCACTTTTGTGAGATACTGTATATGTTTTGGATCATAAGCAGATTCTTTCTTTCTTTACACCTTCGCTGTTTAATCACTTTGTTAAAACATGGTTAACCTCAACCCTGTATTTCATTGTGAAAGTCAATTTGGTTTATGAATTTAGGGCTCTAACAACCATAGATATACCGAGCTATTAATTATTTGAACAATCGATCCTGACAGGCACACATGGGCAACTAGAAACACTTCTTTGTCATATGTTTTGAATTATTCAACGACTTAAGAAATGGAGGATTAAACCGAGCTATATTCATTTTTCGACTCAGACCCAAATGGACTTATTATTCATCTGTTCAAAAAATATAATTTCTGTAAAGTTACACTGTCACACAGTTTAGTGTGATATTTTTTATCAAATTCTTTATTTACACGATGGTGGTCAAATCTTGAATGCAGTGTTTTAATTTTGACATGTCTTGTGAGCTTTAAAGGTAACACTCTAAATAACAACAATAAAAACCGACTGTAACACTGTATGGTAATCCTTAATGGTTACTACAAAGCATATAGTTCAAGAATACTCTCTTACTTTTAATTACTGAGCTTGTGTACTGTATCTATATAGTTTGGAGAATAACTTGTACTATCTATCTATCTATCGATCTATCTATCGATCTATCTATCTATCTATCTATCTATCTATCTATCTATCTATCTATCTATATATCTATCTATCTATCTATCTATCTAATCTAATCTTATCTAATCTAATCTAATCTAATCTAATCTAATCTAATCTAATCTAAACCAATCTAATCTAATCTAATGTTATCTATCCATCTGTCCATCCAGCCGGAGCTCCTCCTACTCAGGGAGACCCTGGTTTTGACGTCATCACAATGACAGAGGAGAAGGTACAGTGTCTTTTATGGTGCACGGAGGTAAATATTGTGATGGACCGGGGACTGTCCGCTTTTCCTGCAGCAGAGACACGCTGTATGAGACAGTTTTATTGGCGTTATTTCCTGGAACATGCTGGACTTGGCGCTTTGGTGTAGTGGAGCGGCTGTCCCCGAGGAGGTTAGCTGTGTGCTGGGTGAGGTGAGTGTATCTGCATCATGTAGCAGTGCTGAGACTGGAGGGACACGGAGACGGGGGGGGGGCAAGAAAGGGGAAGGAAATGAGTCTTAGAAAACGCTCGTACTGGTAAATATGCCGCTTTTACGAAAATAGAAAGGCATTTGGGTGAGATGAGGCAGAGGGAATAGGGCAGTAAAGATGCCCCGTGGGGACGATGTGAAACTGTTGTGCAGTGAATATGGACCCGGTTATGGATCCAGACACCGCGGTGCGCAGGCTGCCGGAGACCGCGTTACAGCCGGCAGTTATTCCGCGCTCGCTGTATTCTAAGTTGACAGGAAGTCGGGGTTAGCTTAGCATAGCACCGCAGGAGCTAGCCACTTGCTGCACTAATCAACCATTAGTTTTAGTTTACGTTCCGGTCGGCTAGTAACAGCTAGGAGGTTAAATGAACGATGAGAATATGACAGTGTGGGTAACAACATATCACGCAAACGCTTTGTTCTGAGCGGAAATCGGTCTCCTGATGCCTCCTCAAAGTTGTCTGATAGAGAGGCGACAGTTAGTGGTGGGGACAAGTCACTTTCTGTTTTATTAGCACATGCTAGCTAGCTGTAGACTCTCCAATAATGTCATGTCAACGCCTATGAGCTTCATTCTCCTATTCTCTGGTCCTGTTCATTTGTTTTAGGAATAAAAAGAAATCCCCATGGAGTTTTGACGAAGACCAGGAAATACGGTGGATTCAAAGGTTCCAAAACAAGTCAAGATTTTAAATGGATCTGAACCTTATTATCTAGTTTATTAAAACCAGTTATCCCTATTGTCAAGCTGGGGCTGAAAATGGCCAACCAACAAGCATCAAGTCTCACTCTGGCCTGGGAGAAGTATATGGACTGTCGCACACAGGGAGCAGATCTGCATGTAAGTATTAACATACACCTTTGCAGCACAGGTGCACTACACTGTTTTTCACTACACTGGTGTCCATACCATCATATTCATCAGCAGAGGTCTAATGATCACCAAATACTTGCGTCCTGCTTTTCGTGCATCATCTTGTACTGAGCATCACCTGTTCACATTTCATGAGTAGAAATCATCAGGATGTGATCCTGGCAAGTTTCAGTCCAGCATGGTATTCAGGTGGCATCACTGCTTTGCTATTTAAATTATTTGCCCGAAAACATTTAATTTGATAAAGCAAGCGAAATGTTGCACCTGCATTATAATCCTGGATCTTACTGCACGGCTCAAATTTTCAATTGTTCTGCATGCAGGTAATAAATCAGCTGTCATCATTTAAAGACATGTTTAGCTCAGATTGTTTTTACAGCTTATTTTGATTGCACATTGCTGAGACACGTTGCATGCTATCTTTAGAAGTTCTTCTAGATTGTATGAATGTGGACGGTAAATTCCTGTGACGTGCAAAATTCACACGAAAAATCTTTGCTGAGCATGTATGGAGGAGATTTGGACTCGGTTTCAGAGTTGCATGTTGGAGATCCTCTGATTGTGTGTAGAAAACATATTAGATTTGTTGCATTTTGGATCTTGTACCTTAGAAGCAGGTGGACAGTTTTTTTCTGCAAATCATGCGTGGATCTTTGAGACTGTAAATGTAGACTGTAAATTTAAGTGAAATACAAGGTTAAAAAGAATCAAACATGCTTCCTGATGATATTATTATTGATAATAATTATAATATTAACTGTCCTGCTTTAATTATTTTGTTAATTTTCCATAATTGAAGTCAGTTGAAGGTCAGATGACTGTTTGGTGAAGATCAAAGGAAATCTACTGCCACAAAAACATTGTTATCATGACTTTTCCTATATTTATATTTACCGTAAATGATAATTTATTGTTATTTCCGATTATGGTTTATATAATTAGTAATTAAAGTATTACAGCACTACGCTTTATTGCACATATCTGAATATTTACAAACAAATCCAAACGTGTCCAGTCTGTTTATTAGGACTCAAGTTTTACATTACATGTTTTAGTAACAGAAACAGTACAATTTGAATAATCTAACAAATCTGCCATATCTAAATGTACAAAGATAAATTAAGGGAGGGAAGTTAAAAAAAAAAAAACCCATGTGGGCTACTGACGGAGGACGTCTAAATTTTAGGAGGGTTGGGCAGGTCCTGCATGCTATTTATGTGATCTGTAAAGGACTACTTCTTACACCTTCAACAAAACTCCTGTTTGCACCATGATAGGAGAACTTTATCTTTCTAATATTATAAAGAGAAGGTCATCCTTTATTTAAAGATGGGTGTGGAATTTTCCAATGAAGTTAAATGAGTCACCAAGCCAACAGTGTTAGAAATGCAGCTAAGTCTAAGAAATGGGAGGGACAATGTATTGTCAATAGGAAGGACACCAAAGAGGGCAATTATATAGTGGAGCAGGTATATGGAGGGTATGTGTAATGTGAGTCTGCAAAAACGAATTGCGAGAAGATAGGGAACCACGATAACAGAACCTGGTAAAGGGCTATGCTGATTCTAGGCATATTCACATTCCTGCTAAGCCAGTTTACTTATAGACCAGTAGTTTAAGGACAGTTTTGCACTGTAGGACACTATTTGCTGGGACTGTGTGACACACAAGGATTTAGAGGGTGGTGTTTGCAATAAAATAGAGATGCTACATTTTGGATATTGTACCTTTGAGCAGGTGTCCACTTTTAAAATAGTGTCAAGGGCTGAGCTTGGTGGTATGAGGAACGAGGTATGAGGAAAATTGGAATCAAAGACCTATAAGAGTCCCGGACAAAAACAAAAAGAGCAGATAAATTGATCAAATGAGACTAAACTTATTCTGTTACCATATATGTGATTTCTCATGGTTTACCCAAACTGCTTATCAGAGGAAAGAAAAGGCTTGAGTGCTCGAGGGACACCAAGCTTTTTCTAGTGGTGAATAAGTACGTTATTTTGATAGAGACATTATGAATTTCGTTTGGAAAGCATTTCAGTAAGTCTGAGAGTTACCTTTGTATGTGCAGCCATGGTGAAGTTTGATCATGGTACTAATACGTATAAGTTTTTCAAGCATATTCACTAACACAGCTGTGCCATAAATACTTTCTCATACATATATCTCAACTGTGATTGCAGACACCAAACTCTTTACACAAGGAAACAACAAAATGTCTTGGGGCTATAATGGAATGTTTCGGTGTGTCATCTCCAATGCCATTTGGAAAACAGGAGGGAGAATGAGTGTCATAGAAAAGCATGCACCAAGCTGAAGAGAATGCATATGAAAATACAGCACATTGACATGCAAGATCAGCCACTTGTCAATCACTTAGTGCTGGCCCTAATAAAATGCTGCACAGCATTTAAAGAAAATTTTAATTTTAATTTTAACTTTGTCTTGCAAAGTTTTTGCATGTTAACAAAACTGATAAAATAATCGTGATTGGCAGGTTCTTGTAAATGTCATCATTTGATTGGCCAATCATTCACACAGCAGTTTCTTTTCAGTGATCCAGTATGCAAGATTCACTGCAGGAATTTCCTTTTTATCTAATCGTAGGGTTTCTTTTTTCCGTTTGCGTAGTGTCTTCCAAAGTATTGGAAAGGCGATGCATTTTGCAAGGCACTAAAGACATTATCTGTGTAAAGCTGCTTTGTGACAATGTTCATTGTTAAAAGTGCTATACAAATAAAAATGAATTGAATTGAATTTGGGTTTGAGATCAAATGTTGAATATGATACAACGGAATTTTCAAACTTGATTTGTTAAACAACTTTGAACATGGCACCTTTTGTTTGAACCCACCCTTGTTTCAAGTGGCAAAAACATGTGACTAGCTTGTATTTGTTGTTGTCCAGGTGTGCCAGATAGATAGATTGATTGTCTACACTTGTTAGGTTGTCTACTCTGGGTTTTGCATTTAAAGACTATTTTTGTTGTTAGAAAGGATAAATCTACATAAAGCCCAGACCAGTGTTGGTGGGAGAAAAGCAAGCCATTTTAAGGCTAATAGCTGAGGAAAAATTAGCCAGAGCACAAGCATTGGGCATAGCCAACACAACAATGTGAAATACAGTGACTATCACTGTACAAAGGGCAGGGGTGACATTAGCACAATGCACTGTGTAAAGAAGTCTTTAAGAACAGAAATATAGAGGCCATACCACAAGATGCGATCCTGCAATCAGCAGTAGATTTTACCAAAGAGTTGAGAAAGAAAGGATCTTTTCATGATCCAAAACATAAAACCATCAGTAGGGCACAGTGGAAGTAGTGTCATGGCTTGTGCTTTCTGCTTCTGAAATGGGACGACTAACCTTTATTGATGATGTAAAACACAATGGTAGCCTCAGAATGAATTCAGAAGTCTACAGACACCTTCTGTCTGCCAATTAAAAAATGAAACGCATTCTATCTAATTTAGAGGCACTTCGAACATTGTAGCAAGGTAATGACCTCGAACACACTGGCAACACAGCAAAGAACATAACCTGGGAAAAGGTGTGTGTTTTAAAACTGTCCATGTTCATTACCTGGCTTCAACTCATTTTCACCTTTTGAAGACAAGACTGTTTGGAAAAATCAGAGCAACAGCTGAATGGATCCCACTAAGCATCGTGGACGACCACACACACCTCACACACACTCTTCACCCCCTACCATCAGAAAAGAGGCTCTACAGCTTCTGAAACACAGATCTGAACTGAAACACACACACACACACACACACACACACACACACACACACACACACACACACACACACACACACACACTCACCTGTGTGTTACTGAGCTGCTCAAACACACAGTCAATACTCATTTCATTCATACACATTCATGTCTTCAGCACCACCCATTTTATCAATTCATTATAACTATATATAACTGTTTAGATGCTGTTTTGCACATATAATTGATGGCTGCTGTTATTAACTTTTTGTGTTTATATTTTGTGTTTGTTAAAAAATACACTGTTGTTTACATTTCTCATTTGCACATTGCACTGTGTAACACATTATAACAGTAGGTTTTGGCAGCGCTATTATGTGTTTTGTGTATCTGTCCCACACTGCCTTGTGTTGTCTGTTTGTACTGTCTAACTCAAAAATATCTAAATTAGGATTTTTGTATTAGTTTACACTAAAAATATGCTTTACAGATGATTTGCTCATTCCCTCTGTCTCTCTGTCACTTAGGTCAGTCTGCAGTCTTTGGAGAAATTCCTGATTTTGTTCCACTCTGTGCAGAACCTCAGGGAGCCTGGCATTAAGGATGCACTGAAATTCTGGTATGCTCTTTTTGACTTGTTCAAGATTGAACAAATTTCAATAGGTGTTTTGATATTCATAAACATTTATAAATATATACAGTGAAAATGCTCTACTGATGTAGTAATAAATAAGTGGTCATATAATCCTTTATTGATAAGTTCCTATAGACAGTTTGTAAAATCAATACACTAAATCCCTCACATCTTTAGTCCGTAAGTGAATGGGTGCACTGACTTCACCTAGAGACCACCCTCAACTTCACGGTCTTCTTTCATAGAATACATAATAATATGGAGAATGGCCAGCTAGTTTTGAGCCGAAAGGAAGTTTCAAGTAATCAAAAACCCCTGTTTTAAAATTGTGATGAGTATAAAAGCATATGGCTGACTAGAAATCATAAAATTTTTGTCATGCATATAAGAAATATTTTAAATACATAGATGCAAATCCTTAGTGGTCAAAGACTTTGTAAAGACTAGAACCCATGCATATCAGGATATGCTGAGTTTTGTTATTAGACGTGTTTTTGCCAGGCCTACTGCTTTTTTGCGGCTTGTTCATGGGTCTTTTTTACTTCAGTTTTGTCTTCATTATACATTATATATTATTTTTCTTTAGACTTAAGAATGTTACTTTGGCTGTATGTTAAGGTCTTATTAGAATTTATCTTTGGTTCCATTTTTACAGATGAATTATTGTACTTTGGATCATGCGCCCCTCCTTTTTTTCTCTATACTTTTATACTTTTACTATAATTATGGTACAAGTTAATCTTATGGTCACACTTTTTAGATGATATCGTAGTAGTAATATAGTGTTTTTTACTTGGCTAGGTGTTATTTAGCCAAACAAATTAGTTTATATATATATATATATATATATATATTGTTTTTTAAATGTATTTCTTTATTTTTTTATAATATATATATTTTTTTCAATCTAAGTTAAGTTAAATTTAAGTTAAATTAAAGATGAACATGAACACTTTCATTACACCTTGATTTAAGCATTAAAGTTAATTTTGGTGGTATACTGTCCAGTACTTGTTCAAAGACCAGACAATAACTGCATGTTGCCTATAGTTAATTATCATTAATCTCACATATTTACCTGTAAAAGTGTTTTAAATATTGGAGTATGCAACATATGCCTTCCTTATGCAAATATATGTATTTATTTACTCTCAAATGTACAATATTGATTATAAAAAGCTTAAAAATCAATTTATTTGCACAACTTTAACCCAATTAAAACAAAACAATACAATTCCTGGAATCCGCATAGGACCTGCATTTAACCGATTTTTTTTTTTATTATTATTACCTCCACATAGAATTATGATCATTTCCTGGATCCCTCACACTTCTCAAGCAAACGAGACAAAATAATTGTGTCCAACTTGACATGGTATAAAAAATAAAAGCCTAGAAAGCATCTCTTATGCAATGTGGTACAAATACAGGAATCAAAAACATTAATAAACAATAAATAAATAAAGAGTGCAGGATGCCAGGGGAGTGCAAAACAAATTCTAGGCCTACTTTTGGATGTTGACGCTGGGCTTGGTTTCCGTTTCTTTGCACTAAACCAGCTGCATAAACCACACGCTTTTTTACATGGTCAGATGACAGGGAAGCTTAATTTGCCCAGACTGTGAAAATAATCCCTTACACAGAACCGATGTGGAATGGGTTGCCAAGTACTTGCGTACGAGGCAGACCAGAATACTGTCCCTTTTAATGTTCCACTACTGCAAGCAGTTTTCTATGCTATGCACACATTTCTCAGTAGAATCCAGCACTTCATCAGAGTTGTGCCCTGAAGCAGTCCATGAGAGCTGCGTTCTTCTTGAGCAGTTCAGAGTTTGCTGTGCAGACACTTGTTGGTACTAAATCTATGATCAAGTGCTGTCACTGTCCTCTGCCATGCCATGTTTGGAATAGTTTTTGGTATTTCTGCAGTTACTTTAGCTTAATTGTTAGTTTATCACCAATATGGATTGCCTGTAGGGGTTCAGTGGTTATTGGTATTTCTTCACATGCCTTCACAACTCGTCTCTTCTTGACACAATATTGCCTCTGAATAACAATTTATATGTACATTTGATAGAGGCAGTCAGAATGTCATGCACACCTTCATCTTTCACAATGTTAACCTCATTTAATCATATCTGCAGTCATTTCTGCATTCCATGATATTTTATTCCCTTCTGGAACAGTACGAGGGCAAGTCTGAACTTTGCTTTGCAAGTCTGACCCTGAGCTTAAGCATGTGCAATTATAGACTGAGAAAGAACATTTTCCCAACCTTCTGGCACCAGATCATGATGCACAGAGCTGTCACAATGCTTCTATAAACACACACAGAGCATTTTATTTGGAACACTATACTAATACTGGGTTTCCTTTTTTCTTTTTGGCAACAGCATCCATTTTTTTGTGGCATGGATTCCATGAGATGCTGGATTAAGTTCTGTTTAGATGCTGGCTTATGTTGAGAAAATCACCTCATACAATTCCTGCAGATTTTTCAGGTCACCTGTTATGTTTAAGATCTCTTTTGTATATATTTATAAATATTTAGAGATATTAGGAAACCCTTTAAATTCTGAGATGGTGATGGGGAAGGGCCATCATTATCATGTCCATATAACAAGTTTAAGGAGACTTTGTGATATGGGACATAATCATTCTGGATGTAGCCATTGTAGGATGTATAAACTGTGGCCGGGGAGCGACGCACACGGTCAGTAATAATAAGTGAGCTATAGCATTCAAGCAATGATCGACTGGCATTAACACACACAAAGTGTGCAAAGAAAACATCTACCTCTGACAGCCTGGACCACTGACAAAAAGGAGGTTAGGTCTATGAATTTACATTGTTGGGGCCAAACTGTGACACTTCCATCTGTTCCAATACTTTTAGAGAGGACTGTATTTCTCACCCAGTTGTTTGCTTTTGTACACTGCAGGAATCATCTCAATTAGTAATGAATGTTTATAAGCTTAGTGCAAATGTGAACACAGACACATGGCAGAGTGCATGCTCATACACACACACACACACACACACACACACACACACACACACACACACACACACACACACACACACACATTCTACACAACTTTTTTTATTTCTTTTTCTTTCAAATGCAGTTGATCTAAACCTTTCCTAATTATTATAAAAAATAGTTCTTAAGAATACATTGTATTGTTTTGTTTTTCTTTCTCATATTTCAAGACATTTCATTTTATTGAGCATTTTATTGCCTTGTGATTATTGCAAGAAGTCATTCTATTTAGGAGCAAGCCTTCAGATACCCAGTAAATCACTTTCATTTAATGAGACTGATTGCCTGATGAGAATCATTTAATGAGACTGATTACTTTTTGAGGCCGATTATACAATATACTATACAGGAAGCCCTAGATATGCAAATACATAAAAGCAACATGCATGCTTCACTGTAAAAACAGATTAATTTCACATACAAGATGTTATCTAGGAATTCTTCCCATATATATATATATATATATATATATATATATATATATATATATATATATATATATATATATATATATATATATATATATACACACACACACACACACACACTGCACAGGCAGTTTGTACCATTTGTATGCACATTTTTATGAACTTAATTGCTGTGATAAAAAGAGCCCTGCTCTGAGTTAGCAGTGAGGTGGGCCTTAGAGGAAGAATGAGGACCATGTGACATCACAAGCATTCATGTGATGCACTGACCACCCACATCTGAAAAGCATCCATTTGCATATCCATTTTCGTGCGATTTGAAGTGCAGGGCAGAGAATTTATTCCGCACTAAAGCATGGAAGTATTAGAAGCAACAGCGCATATCACAGTAGTAGAACCTAGGTCCTGTGGTCATGAAGGGTGTGGGTGGGGGTCTAAGCAGTGAACAATGAGTATGCACTTCAGAGCTTCACTTCAAACATGCTTGTAGAAGGGAGGTGAGTCAGGAGAAAATGCCTTGTTTACGGTATTTGAATGACACATTTAAAGGTTGGCTTTTAGTGTAGTTGTTGGATGCTTTATGGATATATATATATATATATATATATATATATATATATATATATATATATATATATATATATATATATATATATTGTATATGGTATTTATTTTGTTTTTACATATTTGTTTTGTTTATGTGTGCTAATTTTGAAAATCAGGGAAATTCTTAAGGATCCAGCAGTGGCTTTCTGGCAGGCCTAGGATTTGAATTCTAGTTGCCAACACACCAACACATAATCCTAACTGAGCTAATACTGCAAAATTTTTTATGTTGTTGCCAGTTTCCTTTCCTTTTATATCCAAAACTTCTCAAATCTGAAGATGATTAAATAAAAATGAATATTCCTTTTTTCAATAATTAAAAGATGTTAACATTTTTCAAAACTAATTCAAATGGGACCACGAAATGGACATGGCACATACCGAACTATTGGACCTATGTGCTTGTTCCTGTGAAGAGGTTGGAAATAGTGTATCAAGCCTGATCAGGAGGATGGAATAACAGGCTAAAGTGATACAGTAAGCCTCTCTGTGTCAGTGTCAGATGACTGGAGCAGGCTAGCTCGTGTGTTCTCTTTAAACAGGTTGCATAACAGCTTGTGTCTCACTTGTTCAGCCATCACACAGACGATTAAAGACTAAGCTGAAGAATATTAGTTGGTGGTGCCACACAGTGTTTTAAAACTTGCCCAAATACAGAATCTCTCTTTTTTGTTTGCATATCTTCACTTGATGCCTCTCTTGTATTCACATGGTTCTTCTTGAATAGTGTATGGAAGAAACTTAGCCCTTTATTCGTCACATACTTGTAAATGATGTATCATGTGCAGATGATGTGAATATCAATAGATAGCATTAGGTTACACATTAGGTAGTGATTTTCTATAAACTCTTGAAAACCATGAAATCTTGATTAATCTTGATAACTGCCGAGGATTAAAGTTTATTTCATTTCATGCAACTGAGCAAGGGTTAAGCAGTGGGTGCTGGGATTTGAATTTTTTTTTGATCAGAAGTCTTATCAACTGCTCTACCGCTGTCCAGCTGGATGTCTCCTTGTATTGCTGTGCTAGATTTTCAGATTTTTTTTTGCTAATTTTCTCCCAGACATACCTTTCGTAGGGACATGATAATATAACATCATATGTTATATTGATTCCTTTATCAGTTAAAAGGCACACATTAGTACGAGTAGCATTTACGTTCATGGGACTCATGCATAGTTCTAGTGCAACCGAGTTCAGAATCTCGTGTCTGGTTCCATGATGTGATTTCCAGTCCACATACTAGCATTTACATGACCAATTTCTCATGTAAACTGCACTGTGCTCTGCTCTGTAAGGGAACTACTGCAGCAGCTGCAGTCAACATTCTAAGCATTTTTGCCATCAAATTGTTTAGCATTCTGACTTAATCTAGCTCCATACCAGTGACCTATGCAGTCATCTCTGGCATTTTTTCCTGAAAAGAGTTAATGAGGAAATCTCCAAACAATCTAATCCACATACAGTGAGGAAAATAAGTATTTAAACACCCTGCTATTTTGCAAGTTCTCCCACTTAGAAATCATGGAGGGGTCTGAAATTGTCATCGTAGGTGCATGTCCACTGTGAGAGACATAATCTAAAAAAAAAAAAATCCAGAAATCACAATATATGATTTTTTTAACTATTTATTTGTATGATACAGCTGCAAATAAGTATTTGAACACCTGAGAAAGTCAATATTAATATTTGGTACAGTAGCCTTTGTTTGCAATTACAGAGGTCAAACGTTTCCTGTAGTTTTTCACCAGGTTTGCACACACTGCAGGAGGGATTTTGGCCACTCCTCCACACAGATCTTCTCTAGATCAGTCAGGTTTCTGGCCTGTCGCTGAGAAACATGGAGTTTGAGCTCCCTCCAAAGATTCTCTATTGGAAACGGTGGTCCCAGCTCTTTTCAGGTCATTGACCAGCTCCTCCGGTGTAGTTCTGGGCTGATTTCTCACCTTCCTTAGGATCATTGAGACCCCACGAGGTGAGATCTTGCATGGAGCCCCAGTCCGAGGGAGATTGACAGTCATGTTTAGCTTCTTCCATTTTCTAATGATTGCTTCAACAGTGGACCTTTTTTCACCAAGCTGCTTGGCAATTTCCCCGTAGCCCTTTCCAGCCTTGTGGAGGTGTACAATTTTGTCTCTAGTGTCTTTGGATAGCTCTTTGGTCTTGGCCATGTTAGTAGTTGAATTCTTACTGATTGTATGGGGTGGACAGGTGTCTTTATGCAGCTAACGACCTCAAACAGGTGCATCTAATTTAAGATAATAAATGTAGTGGAGGTGGACATTTTAAAGGCAGACTAACAGGTCTTTGAGGGTCAGAATTCTAGCTGATAGACAGGTGTTCAAATACTTATTTGCAGCTGTATCATACAAATAAATAGTTAAAAAATCATATATTGTGATTTCTGGATTTTTTTTTTTAGATTATGTCTCTCACAGTGGACATGCACCTACGATGACAATTTCAGACCCCTCCATGATGGGAAGTGGGAGAACTTGCAAAATAGCAGGGTGTTCAAATACGTATTTTCCTCACTGTAAATCTGCTGTGAGATAGATTGTTAAAAAATTGAGAGCCTTTAAGACAGGTCTTGTCTTTCCAGGAGTTTGGTCAAAACTGGATAAATTAAATGGTAGCACAGTTAAAAAAAAGCCTGAACAATTATGACTTTTATGGAAGGGAAGAAGACAAAGCCCCTCCTCTCTAAAAAAATAAATAAATTATTTAATTACACTTTATATACTATATACTAGTTTAGCAAAATTGTATGTGAACAAACAACAAAAGTTCCACAAAAATATCCTTTGAAGAGACCAAAGTGTAGATGTTTAGTAGCCATGCAGAGCACTATGTTTGACATAAATCTAACAAATCACATCACTCCAAACACACACACTGTTGAAAATGGTGATGATTATTAGGACTCGTTTCATGCCAGTATGCACAAGATAAATGTGAGGCCCTCTGTAATGCACCTCAAGCTGGCATGGCATGCAACAGGAAATAATCCCATCGCACACCATAAAACTGACATCTGAAAAATGAAACAAGAATAAAAAACAAGGCTAAAGCTCGATTTCCACCATGTTGAGATGCTGTGAGCAGGATCTTTGCGTGCAAACGAATGCCCTAAGATATCATTGAACTGAAACAATAGAGAAGAGTAAAGAAAAAAGTTTCTCTAAAATGATGACTGATAAACTCCAAAATAAAGGTTTAATAATTTATTATTAAAGGTGGCTGTACATGTTGCCAAATTATAGCATATACTTAGTTTTCCCACCTGGTTTCTGAATGTTGGTTAAAAAAAAATTGACTACAAATCTGAAATCTGTCACATGATTTGTAACGATGCAGACTTGTTACTGCTTAAAGACATAATTTGTGCTTATTGCCAGTTTTGAAGTACAGGTCCACCTCTACCTCTGACTATTATTATACACTGCAACAAAGATAGTTAAAAAAACGCTCGTGTAAAAAGGAGAGAAAATGAAAAAGAAATTCCTGCCATGATGATGATTCAGTTTTACATCTTTGCATAGTTACTACATGGGTTTGAAGATCTGAAATAGAACTCAATTTATACCACAGTGCAGTGTACTTATTCAAGCTGAATTTATTGATTACTTCTAAATGACAGCTGATCTGTGGCAGTGGATTTGATGCCCAACAGGATTTAAGCTTTTTAGTTTAGAATAAGGTCATGTAGCAGCATTCCCCATGCTCTATTATTACTTGGTTATCAGTTAAAGTAAATGTCTTTAAATCAAGTGCGTTACTGTGATTTCTCCATCTGCTTCTCTCGATCTAGCTCAGACATGAGTGGTGCCAGTAACACCCTGGCCCGGGAATTTCTGACTGATGTTCACCAGCTATGCAGTGTTGTGGCTCAGCGAACAGAGGCACTCAGAGAGGAGGAAGAGGAGGAGAGTCACGTAGTGGCTCTGGGAGAGTACCTGGTCCAAGGCCGTGGCTTCCTGTTGTTAAGCACCCTGGATGCTGTTCTTGATCAGGTCAGTTAAAGCTTAATTTTAGACATATTCAAACCTTTTTCCCCATGAGCCCCACTTCCATGTTTTTATTTATTTATTATTTTTTTATGATATCCCTTACCCTCACACACCCTCACACACACACACACACACACACACACACACACACACACACACACACACACACACACACACACACACACACACACACACACACACACACAAAAAGATATGAGAGTTTGCATGAATAGCATTGATTATCTTTTTATAATGGCACCTGTTGAGGGTCAGTATAGACAACCCCAGTTCCAAAAAAGAAAGAGCAGTGTAAAATAAAAACAAAATGCAATGATTTGCAAATGTCATAAACCCATGTTTTAATCACAAAAGAACAAAGAAAATGACAAGGAAAAAACAAGGAAATGTTTAATGTAAAATTTTAAGAAAAATATAGGGTAATTTGACATATGTTGGTCGCAACACGTGTCATAAAAAGTTGGGACATGTTTCCCACTGTGCATTTAATTTTTTTTAACACCAGTCTGCATGCATACATCTGGGAACTGAGGAGACCATTGCTGGAGTTTTGGGTGAGGAATGTTGTGATACAAGATTCTAGCTGCTCAACAATCCTGCATCTTTTTTTTCATATTTTTTATTTTATGATGCACCAAATGTTTCTTTTTTAATGGTGGAAGGTCTAGACTGCGGCAGGCCAGTTCAGCACCCAGACTACAGAGCCATTCTGCTGTAATAGATGCAGGATGCGGTTTAGCATTGTCTTGTTGAAATAAGCAAATAAGCTCTTCCCTCATTAAGAAGTTTTATGTGTGGAAACTAGCTGTATGTTGCTCTAAAAATGTAATATACCCATCAGCATTGATGGTTCCTTTCCAGATGTGCATGATGCCCATTCTATTGGAACTAATGCACCTCTATACCTCAAAGATACAGGCTTTGAACTGAGTGCTGATAACCAGAGGAGGAGGAATCCCTGGTTTCCAGAAAAGGATTTCAACTTTTTATTTATCTGACCACATTTGCACATTGCCTCAATTCATTTTAAATGATGTTTGGCCCAGAGAAGATGTTCACATATGGCCTTTTCTTTGCTTAAAAGAGCTTTAATTCAATTCAATTCATTTTAATTTTTATAGCGCTTTTAACAATGGACCATTGCATCAAAGCAGCTTTATATAAATCATGTGGTAAGAAAGAATGATAATGATGGCAGGGAAAAACTCCCTGAGATGGCATAAGGAAGAAACCTTGAGAGGAACCAGACTCAAGAGGGAACCCATCCTCATCTGGGTGGCACCGAATGTCTATTTATTACAGATAAACAATGTTGCAAACAACGTGCTGTGCAGTGATGGTGATCAAGTGCAAACTGTAGTCCTGTTTCAGTGTAGCAGACATGCAAACTTCAGCAAACTTGACAACAGATGGATGGCAGTGTCTGTGTTCATAGATTACAGAATCATGCCTGTTTTTTAAGCAGTGCTGTCTGTAGACCTGAAGATAACAAGCACCCAATATTGATTTTTGCCGCTTGTCCCTTACAAATAGAGATTTCTCTATATTCTCTGAATCATTTAGTGATGTGTATTTGCAAATTTTTGTTTTCAAAATGGTTCATAGTCATATTGAACTTTTTCACAGATTGGTGAACCTCTGTTTGTCCTCTTTATTTCACCCAGTCATGTTACTGAGCTGTTAACCTAATTAGTTGCAAAATGTACCTCCAGCTCCCAAATTAAACGTTTTTCTTTTTTTTTTTTTCCCCATCCTAATTTTTTTAGATGTCTCGCAGCCATCAAAATAAAAATGACACTATTTTTTTCTTAAGTTGTGTCATGAAACTTAAATTATATTTTCTCCGCTTATACATTTGACATTTTTATGCTGTGAATAAAATATGGGTTTATGAGATTTGCAAATCGTTGCATTATGTTTTTATTTATACTTTACATGCATGAATTTGTTGTATGGAAGGAGAAATATACATAAAATATAACACATAAAAATAGTATATGAAATGTGAGCAGTGTACTTGGAATTGTGTGCAGATGTGTGCAGTTGTTTGTGCAGTATAAGCAAAATGTATTACTGGTTCAGAGGGTCCAAATGGCCTCAAGGAAGAACCTCTTCCTCATTCTCTCTATGTTGGCCTTCAGAGGAAGAAAACACTCCCCTTAACAGAGAAATGAAATCATTGCTGGGATGGCTTACCTCCACTATCATACTGGCTTTGGGCTTGGCTTGGTCATTTATACTGCTTTTGTGCTGTTCCCAAACCAGTGTGTGTGTGATGCTTAGGTTTTGCACCTTAGAAAGCAGTTTCAATACTTTTAAGTAACTAAGATTGCAAAGACACCAGCAGGCCTTCTTCACGAATGTGTTCATGTGATTGGACCATGATAATGCAAGCACCTAATTATCGGAAACTGTCCACTCTCTCTACTGGGGCCCCATTGATATTAGGTTGGTGGTAGTTCTTCTCCTGCATTGTCTCCTGAAGTCCATTATTAGCTTCTTTGTCTGCAATGTTCTTCTAGCACCAGTTCTACAGGCTTTTTAGGCAGGTATATCTTCTCATCATAATCCGAGATCAAGCCCACCACAACAGGGTCGTCAGCGAACTTGAGTTGAAAGGGGCGTTTCAACATTACAGCTGAAGTCAAGTCTACTGCTGCTGGAGTTTCTTTGTAACAGGAAAAAAAAAAATGGACTGTTTGAAGCATGTGGGAATTATTGACTTTTCCCAAGAAAGGAGAATATCCCCAATAACACCAGTGCCAGCCGGTCAGTGCAAGCTTTAAGGAACAGACACTTGTTTAATGTTCTGAAGATAGTTTCGACACTCACAACTTTGGATTATAAAATGTCCTGATGATTTTAAATATGCGGCATTTAAAATTAATCCCACAACAGCTTTTGTAAACACATAGTCTGGTACTGCTGGGTTTAACCTTCTCTCATGAAGCAGAGGAAATTACAGTATTGAATGTTCCCCTGGAGCTTTTCTCATGGCCCTGAGCTTCCTAAACGTTGCTGAAGAAAACTAGAGAAGTAGAACTTTTCATGATATTTGTATTCCCTAATTGCAGTGTCTTCTTATTTCAGTTAAAGCAAGCAAGAGAAATGCAACCAAGTATTGAGTCTTATTTCATTTACTGTCTCTCTGTTCCTATACACTTGCTTACTTATAAATTCGGTGGTCTGCCATCAAAGGTGCCATGGTTTAAGATAATTAAGATGATGGCATTTTACTGTGAAAATATCCGGAAATAAAAGCTGCAGTTCTAATCGAATTTTTGTCTTTTGATCTCAACCCCAAATATCTTCAGTGTAAGCTAGCTAACTATTTCATAGTGGTTATTAGCAACTATTGAACAGATTTGCTAGCTAGCCAAGTGAGAAACAATGTTGCTAGCTCTTTATTGTTTAATTTAACCAAGATTGTACAGTTAGTTGTATATTGGTATTCATTTTTTAAATATATATTGTTTCCTAATTGTCTCACACTGGAACAGCTGGAGCAGGTCTAGTGCATAGTAGAAGTTGCTATTGGAGCTCATTTTGCTCATATGAACCTTATGGCACATTTCTCTTGGACCAGCATTCCTAGCAATGCATGTAGGTGGTATGAAGCATGCTACAAATAATGGCCATTGAATCTTCCAGCTACTGTTTCCCTGTCAGACATATAGAATAGTGCACAGTGATAGAGCTGCCTGAAAGGCACTTTTATGTCACAAACACGTTTGCAAAGTGAACATTTACTGAATGTTTTTATCAAATAATAAAAAAAAAAAATAATATTGTGTGGATATTTGAAAATATTGATCAGAAATTCAGATAAAAGTGGTTCATGAAAGTTTAGAAGATCCCCTTTATGAAGCAAAAATTAATTATTCACCTCTATTCAGATCAGCTGCAGGCTCAGGAACATCAGTCCTTGTGGCAACAAGTGTAGCCATGTTACGCTCCAAATTACTCACAGTTGCTTTAAGGTCACATCGCAAACTGAAAACATCAATTGGGTGGTAAAACAAACAGGGGAGTGGCACTGTAAATAGATTACCTGAACAGCTACCTACTACAGTAATAGAGTGAAGCACTTCCTGTCGCTCTGGCAACAGTAGATTTTTGAGAGAGAGAGAGAGAGAGAGAGAGAGACAGAGACAGAGACAGAGCGAGAGACAGAGCAAGAGACAGAGAGGTGGGACCAGAGGTGGGCCTGAAATCCATCTGATATTCTGCTGAATGTCTTCACGTAGTGGTGTTTAATCTTAGGTCCTGTATTTATATACCCTCCAAGATTATTTATGTGCATTTGTCTTAAAATGTTTTTCCTTGTTAGGATACCAGGAAATTTTAGGAAAGGTTGGCTTTTCATGTGTAAATGTTTCATGAAACACAAAGGTAGAGGTGGCAAAAGTACACACATCCTTCACTTCCTTCACAAGCAGAAGTTCAGATATCATGTTTTAAAAGATTCGGGTGAAAGTTGAAGTACTGAATACACTTTTTCTCTCAAGTTTAGTTTTACCTGTTTTAGTGTCACGCTGGTAACTGGAACACATCATATTAATATATTAATACAAAAGAATTTTAAATTTTGTTACTTAATGAATTTATCCATGATGAACATCCACCATCTAGAACACAAGCAGAGAAAAGATGATGATGATCAGGTGATCAGGAATGTCTCTGTTCTCAGTCATGTTTACGTCGCTGATTCCCTCTGTCTCATCCACGTTAACCCCAAACTTCTTGTTGCCTTCTACCGCGCTCATTGTTAGCTTCGTAAACTAGCCCACGCCTGTGATGCGTGAGAGCCAGGAAAGATACACCAGTGATAGATTGAAAAAGCCGCGCAGTGACAAAAAAATAGGTTGATGGGTGAAAACGGTGAGCAGTAAGAAGAAGATGAAGAAAATATAGGTGCTGTATTGCATTAGTAGTGTGCATAGTTTACTTATTTTCTTTTTAGAAATTAGCCTGTTATCTTTAACATGCTTTTCTTTTAAGTATTTTACAATTTTCCTTACCTTGATTCACCTTTAACTAAGTCTTGTAGACCTTTTCTTTTAATGTGTTCTATTGTGACGCATCATATGACTGAGAACTGGCTGGTTTATGGGTTTGTTTCTCATTCTTTAGTGAACAAATTTCAGAGGCAGGCAGTTCAGGTTCAGGTTGAACAAAATCGCACAAAATGTGAGATGTTGGTTGTCAAAGGGTCAATAGTTTGTTTGATGCACCTAAACTTAATTTTGAGTGTCATGGCAAAGGCTATGAATACTTATGTACATGCACGTGATTTTTTTGTTTTGTTTTTGTTTTTGTTTTGTTTTTGTTTTTTTGAAATTTGCAGATTTCATACAAACCTCTTTCACGTTATCATTATAGGGTATTGTTTGTAGAATGTTTAGGAAAATAATGAATTTAATCAATTTTCGATTAAGGCTGTAACATAACTACATGTGGAAAAAGTGAAGCGCTGTGAATACTTTCTGAATGCACTGTAGATGATGGAGAATGATAAGAAAACATGGTTGTTTGCAGAAATGTTCTTAGGAAAGAATTTGGATACATTTCATACTGATTGTGGGGCATGCTGTAATGTTATGTAACCTGTTAAACCCTGACAATAAATTGAAGGACTCTATATAATGACTAAATGACGAATACAATGACTCTGCTAGTAATGTACAACCAAATCAATAACACCAGTAGATAAAACATACGAAATCTTGGATATCAAGAATCTGTACAGGCAAGATTTCGAAATGTTGGAAAACCACTGTAATGTAGCCTCAATACTGGGTAAGAGAGCAAGTGAAGCCATGAACTGAATCAAACTGAATTAGAAGAACATTTTGCCAACAGATCACACAGTCACCTCTATTAAACACCCAGCCAGTGAACACAACAAATAAAGACATAATATCCTGATTTATTTAGTAATGATGTCTGCTAGGAAGAAGAATAAAGAATTGAGACTGACGATTCAGTAAAACCTGTGCGACACCCACAAAGTGTTTTGGTGGCCACCCTGAAATCTTTTTAAAGGAAGAAGGAGAGAAATCCGGATCAGTAGAATAGTATGGGTACAGAATACCAAACACGGACACTAGAGTTCGCATTGATCCAAGATCTTTGAAGAAAGTTTTAAAGCGTAGCAACAGTGTGTGATGTTGAAAGTGGGGTTAGGAATGTGAAGCTGGAGGAAGAGTCCAGCAACCTCACCATAGTCTCTTTTCTGTTTAGAAGAAACAGGTGGTCTTAGATCATGTTAGGCATAAGTCTATCCCCTGCTGTCTTTCAGGTGAAGCTCACATTCACATAGCCGATGATGCGCTTGCTACATGACAAAGAAACACTCTAGACATAGTGTAGCCAAAGTGTTATGGAGAAAAAGGAATTTTAATGCTGACAAACTCAAAATGTGACAAAGAGAAGTCTCTTACATAAGACACGTGGATTAAAAATTGCCCCAATTAAAGTTCAAGCTATAACACATGCTTAAATATGTGTACTTACTTATATTCGAACCTGAATCGAAAACGTTCCTACCTATTAATTTGGTCATTAATTAGTATTCCACTACTTCAAATTCACGGCTACACAAGAAGCTCTCTGCCATCAACTGGTCATTTATAATTCTGCAACATTTGTGGATCCACTTTGTTCACCCATTGAAACTCGTGCTTTTCTTTTTTTTTTTTCTTTTCTCATTTCAATTTAAATCTTTTTTTTGTTTGTTTTTTTTTTGTTAAGTTTGTTTACAATATAAACCTTGGTCCAGCATCATATACTGAATTTTGTATATGATTGATATGATAATAAAATCCACTTGACTTGACTTCACTCCTATGATAAAGATTCTGGAGGTGTTAGAATGTGATAAAGGTATCAGAGTTTGACCACTATGAATACTAACCAAATTCAGTACCATCAGCAATCATCTGGTGTCTTAACACCCATATTGAGAACCAGATGGCAAGTGCTACACAGGTACTCAATCACTTGAGCCAGAAGCTGGACACCTAAAGAAATCTCTAAAGACTTGGAAAGATGGTGCCACATGTAGCACTCGCTGTGTATATGTTGAATGTTTGTGATTGAGATATAAAAATTACTGCACACATTTTATACTGAATTTATATTTGTTATTGTTTTTTTGTGAAATGTGAAAATCTAGGTCAACTGGGACACCAGTCTAAGAACCAAGAGGTTCTTTAGAATGTTGGATCTGGGAAAAAAAAAAGAAATTGTGTTGCAGTAGGAGTCTCTAGGAGTTCAGTGTAAAAAGTCACCCTGTCTTTTATTACTTATCAGAATGAGAAGTACCTTAATTGGTGACACACACACACACATACACACACACACACACACACACACACACACACACACACACACACACACACACACACACACACACAAACAAGTAATGAATTGTTAAATTAATCTTCCAAGTGCATAAACAAATATGACAGCAAGGCAGAAGAAAATACAAGGGGTAATAAAAGGTGCAGAAATTAGGGGTATATGCAGGCAATAGAATATATAGGAATAATTTCCTATTGCACATTAAAATCTATTCTCATTGGGAAAACATGCACAGAGATATAGTTACATTAATTAGTGGGATTGCCTATGGGAAAAGCTGCTTTTGTGTCTGAATGTTCTGTTTCTCAGTGGTCTGTACTCTTCCTCATTCTGGAAGAGTACAGTTGCTTAAGTGAGGGCAGAGGAGCACCAATAATCTGCATTGTCATTGTGTTTCTGGCAGGATTATACATAAACATGTGTATATCGATATAACAGTGATGTATTTGTTATTGTGGTTCAGGTCCATTATGGTTTGTGTCTCTGGTGTTGTATGCGCAGTGCTTTAAATTCAGTTCACACATGAGATTTGCTCTGTAATAGTAATGAGCGAGTCAAGGTGTTGTTGCTCTGTCAGTAATTTGATCTACCAGGTTTGGCAACACGGAAAAAAAATACCTGTGCCTGTTTTGTTTTATTTGCAAATAATTCACTTGGTTTTCACCTTTTGGTATGCATTTAAGATGTTGAAAAAAGTTTAGCTTATTTATATTACTTTTCTAATTGTTCTGGGTCTTTTTTATTATTATTCTCACTTCAGTATTGTATCAAATCATTTTAAACACTTAAATCCAATTAAGGTCAAACTGAACCTATAGCAAAATGTAAAAAACAAACAAACAAAAAAAATCGAAGAAAAAGAAGAATATAATATTATAGGTTTGCGACTCAGAACTAAAAGCTGCTTTTTTGCCACCAGTAGTTTGAACAGCAGAACAGATCACCAGGTAGAGTAAGGGGTATGTTTTATGAGTTCTTTTATTGACCGGGATAAAACGCCACTTAAAAGAATAGAATTTTGAGGACCAGCTCTTCTGACCATAGTTCATGAACAATCAATGTGACATTTATATCATTTATATGGGGGTTGTTTACTTTTTATTCTCAATTTTAATTGTATTTTATGTGTGTATAAATATATCTATTTATGTGTATCTGTATTTGTGTATCTGTATTTTTTTATGTGTATCTCTATATACCTTACTGCACATCCTGCTTAATAGCTCACATCCATGTGTATGTATGTATATCTCTATCTATACATATATGTATGTATGTCTGCACAATTCTCTCTGCTCACATGTATTTAAACTTTCAGACTCTGTGAACACATTGAGAAATGTGTATACTCATTGCAAATAAGCTGTTGGTGTGGCGTATGTCACACAATGTTTAGAAAGTAAGAAAGTAACGATTTTCCTTTTGAGCTGAGAAAAAGAAAAAGCTGCTATACTGTAGATACCTTCCTTTTGTGTTTCTGTATCACTAGTGTGTAATTTAGGCCACACATGAAGGCACCACTATGTTTGGTTAAAATTGTGTATTGTAGTGAATGTAGTTTGTAATGGTTTACCCCCCACCCATATTTACTTTTAATTCACACATGCTGGAACACTTTCTCTCCTCCTTGTGAAGAATGCTTTCACAGAATGACCAGGGTGGAGCTAGTATTTAGGCACTGTCTTTCACCATCTCATGTCTAAACACACGTCTCAATGTAGTCAAGTAGTTACTGTGCACTTGTGTGTAATTATGTTGTTATTCTGCGTATGATGTGTGCCAATTGCTCTAGACTCAGAAAGTGAATGTATTTGTAAGTCTTCTATGCCTTTGTTTTTGTTTTTTGTTTTTTTATAAGAAATGTAATTTTTTTTATTTCTATTGAATATTAATTAATATTTATTTAAATTAGAAGCTGGTGTTCCTGGCCCGGACATACAAAGTGGATATAGAGAAATCTTTTTTTGACCTGGAGCTTCAGTTGATTAGATTTTTTCTTGTTTTTTGTTTTAGGAACTGACGTGTCGGGAAGAGCTGCTCACACTCTTGCTATCACTGCTACCATTAGTGTGGAAGATTCCTGTTCGGGAAAAGCTCCCTGGTTAGTGTTGACCCATTTTTTAATTAGCTCTTGGTTATTCAAATATATTGAAGATAATATTTATTTTGTTGTCTATGGCTTGGATTTAATTTATGAACGATCATTTGCCGAAGAAGAAGATTTGTCTGTCATTAACAACAATGAATAGTGTTAGTGTTTTTTTTGCTTTATGGAAATATATGAAATGTTTTTGAAGGAACCGTCATTGGTATGAATTGTTTAGCAGCTTTTGTGCAAATCCGATGTAAGGAATTCACTTGCACTGTTTCTGTTTATATAAGGTATTTAGTACTTGCATGCTAATCTATTCTAACATGTTCCTCTTACATTGTTTGCTTATTAGTTCCCATATTTGTGTAGCCTTTTCCCCCAGAAACATGCGTGCAGAATACGTTCTAACAACCAGATTAAATACGATTATTCCAGTTGCTCATTAATCATTCACCTAATTTTAGGTTTTTGGTTGTATATTACCGATAGCATTTATAATCCAGTGTTGTTTGCAAGAAAAGTAGAATTAGGATCAAAATTTTACTAATATTTTGGTTTGTTTGTTTGTTTGTTTTTTAATCTTCGTAGATTTCATCCTGCCTTCACTCCTGGAAGTGCGTCTTTGCCGAGAGAAAAAAGCTTCCACTCTGAACGTGGGAAAACAGAATGCACAGAACTCTGGAAAGCACTTCTCCCACAATTGGAAGTCACGGCATATACGAAGGACTGCTCAGAGATATTCATCAAGTGATGCGCACAAATCCCAGATCTCCACATCTGATTCCGATTCAAACTCAGATGAAAAAGCAGCCAACGCATGGTTCAAACACTGCAGGTCTCCAGGCTCGTCGAGTCGGGCTGGTCATCAGCATCGCCAGTTAGTTATTCTTTTGCAGCAGCCATTGCAGTATCCTTGTGTGGATGGCATGAGCAGTTTTGAAAGGCCAAGGCCGTCAATGAGGCACTTTGAATCATTGCCACCCAACACTGAACTCCTAACTGATCCTACAGCCTTTTCTATTTTAAATAATATTGCAAATTCACCATTTGACCTCTGTCAAGTGTTATTGTCCTTACTGGAAAAAATCTGCAAATTTGACATGACTATCAATCACAATCCAGGCTTAACTGTTAGTGTTGTTCCCAAACTCACTGAAATTCTGACGGAGTTCTGTGACTGTTGTGGCCCGGGAGCAGAAAGTGATCGTGAAGGAATAGACGAGCTAGCCGCAGGCTGGGCAGAGGAGCCAGTTGCTCTTGTTCAGCGAATGTTGCTACGCACCATCCTGCATTTAATGTCATTAGATATTGGCCAGAGTGAGGTGCTACCAAATAATCTGCAGCAAAGCCTGAGTGATGCTCTTAGGGCCATCCTGAAGATACGCACCTGCCTTGATAGGCAAGCCAACCCATTTGCTCCTCGAACTAAAAAGACTCTACAAGAGGTGCAAGAAAACGTTTCTATTTCCAGTCACCGTCACCAAGCTTTGCTGTTGCCAGAGCTCCTTGAAGGTGTCCTTCAGTTTTTGCTCGGCTACTTAGAAGCCTCTGCCCCAAATCCTTTCTTTTTCAGTCAGGCTCTTGAATTAATTCATGAGTTTATGCAGCACCATGGCCTTGAGCTTTTTGAGGAAACTTGCCTTCATCTCGAAGCCCTTGCTAATACGTGCGATTCTAAGATGAGTGGTGACGTCTCGGAAAGATTGAATGGTATTATTTCTGGTGTATTTAAGATAATCAGTGTGGTGAAGCAAGTCAGATCAGAACAAATACACCAGACATCATGTGCACGACGTCGTCACAGACGCTGTGAATATTCCCAGTTGCTGCACCATCACCATGACACCTCAGGACTGCCTGCCACTGCCTTCAAGCAGGAAACTCAACACCAAATTGGGGATCGGACTGAGGATAATGGCTGGCAAGTGTGCTACCCTGAACATGTTTGTATTCTGGCTGTTTGTGCTCATCAGTGTTTGCGACTACTTCAGCGCCTCTCACCCTCTGGACCTGCCGTGCTGCAGATACTGGCTGGCCTGCAAGCTGTTGGCATTTGTTGCTGTATTGATCCACGTTCAGTGGTGGCTCCTTTGCTTCATGTATTTCAAGCACCAAGTCTGTGCACCTATCAGTCCTATATTCTCAATGTACTTAGTAGGCTTGTGCTGGAGCAGCTGGGAGGGGAGGAGCCCTCGCTGAAGGTCAGACTTACCTCTTGCGATATCTGTATCTTGGACAGCAGCCAGAAACTTGATATTGAAAAGATCTTGCAGGAACGTGAGCTGGGAAAGGAGTTAGCCTCCTCCACTTCTCTCTGTTCTTCCTACCAATCACAGGGGGCTTTACCAAGTACAGGGTTTGAAGACCTGCTTTGGAAATGGGATGCTTTAAAAGCCTACCAAGAAGTAGTCTTTAGTGAAGATTGGCAGCTGAGTAAGCAGATTGCCAATCATGTATGCCAACTGACCTTAAGGGGAAATGCAGTGATACAGTGGAAGATGTACACTTACATTTTTAATCCTATGCTCCAGAGAGGTGTCGAGCTAGCAGGCCATGCTCATAAACTAGGTGTGTCCAAGACATGTAGTCAGGTCTGTAGCCATCACACCCACCTCCTCCCTGTGGAAGTGCTGCTTGTTTATCTTCAGGTGCTGCCCTGCTTACTCAAGTCAAGGTACGATTTCCTTTCCTTTCTATTTTTGTTACACCTTTCTGTGTTTTCTGATCGAGATTGAAACTATTAAATATAACATGAGCTGACATTTTAGCAAAACTAAGAGTTGTAATGCAAATGATATCTAAGTAATATCTATATCTGAATAAAACTGATTTAAACTGTGCTGCATGGTCATTATTTATCACAATTGTTTTATTTGATTCTCATTGATTCTCATTGATTCTCTTCTGCCCGCAGCACAGTGGTGCGTGACATGTTCCTGAGCAGTGCTGGACTATACCAGACGATGGAGATGATCTACCTGGATTCCACTAGACCTTGGGCTCTGAAGGTGTTTGAGACACTGATTTTAATTGGCTCTGATCCTCAGACAGAAGCTGCCCTACATGGGCTGGTTAAAGCAGAAGACCAAGAGTCTCAAGGGGCAGGAGATGGTCCACAACATTTTAGTAAATATCATGAGGATCTCAAAGAGACATATCTAAATTGGAGGGGCAGAAGCAGTACGAGTGCAGGAATCAGATGGAACCATGAAGGATCATATTTGAACATTGTTAACCTTTTTTTGTGTGTGGCTTTCTTATGTGTGAGCAAGGAGCATGACTGTGAAAGCGACTCTACTAATGAATCAGGATATGACAATGCAGCCAGTGGACCCCAGGGCGAGCAGTTACCTTTCCTCCTACCAGATAGAGTGGCATTGCCATCTAAGGAGCAGGTGAGGCGAGCAGCAGATGTGTGGTCTGTATGCCATCGGGTGTATCTGGAGTGCCCAGTGTTCCAGAGACAGCTGCTAAGGTTTGGTGGCCTGAATGTGTGCTGTCGCCTCATGACGATGATCCTTCAGAATCTTACCTTGAAAATGAAATCTCAGAAAAAGAGTGACAGCAATGGCAAAACAAGCCCAGTACACTCAGTGTCTTCAGCTAAAACACCAATGCAGACTGCTCTGGAGGATGCAGCGGTTGGGACACACGAAACACAACAGCTAAATCTTAATAATTCAGTAAGTCCTGGTCATAAGGAGGTGAAGACCAATATTCCAGCAGACAGGCTGGAAGAAGAGTGGCCTTTACAATGTATACGCCTGCTGGAAGCGCTTCTGTCCATCTGTCTTCACGGTTTGAAGTCAGGGCAGAAACCTGAATCTAACATTTCATTTCAGGTAGATCAAATATAATTTTTTAGTAATTATTTATACATTGTTTTCTTTAAACAAACACACAGTCATAGTTGAATTCACCCCATGGTGTAGTTTTATTAAGCTGTATTAGACTTCAAATCTTATTACTGGATTTTCTAATAGGAGCTTTTGACCAAACTCCATATTTCTTTTCTCTCCCTTATGCACTCCTTCCCTCTCCCTCTCCCTCTCCCTCTCTCTCTCGCTCTCTTTCTCCCTCTCTCTTCCTCTCTTATTTTCTCTCTATTTCTCTCTCTGTCCATCTATGTTCCTTGTTCAAGGACCCTCTGTGTGAGGTGAAGAATCAGCTGTCTTTCTCTGGAGTGCTGAACTCTGACTTGGCTATTCCCCTGTTTGACTGCTTGTTGCGTGTTGCGCTGGTTCAGGTGTCTGCCCCAGCCACTGCTATTGAGGAGAAACCTGAAAGGGTAAGTGCTTTTCTTGCTAGCCTGTTAAATTTACCTCAGATGTAATAAACTCAGTACTAAAGTTTAAAGTCTGTACCAACTGGTGCCTGATTCAGTATTGCTTGACTTTTTTTTCTTTGAACAAAAAAAATAGCACATGAACTAAAACATTATCTAAACCAATTCATTTACGAATTCATTTATTAAAATCATAGTGAAATGTATTTTATTTTTTATTTTTTATATTTTGTAAACAATGATCAGACATGTTCTAATACTTTATTAAAACTTTGACATTGCTAACTGGCCTGCATACATGAATCAAACCTTTGTTCATTTATTAGTGAGTGAATTCCTGAGGCTTTGACCTCCTCTGTCTTTACAGGCTACAGTCAGCTGATTTGGTCTTGTGACCAGAGTGTTTATTTTACTTATCGTAATTTTCTTCAGATCAAATAAGAAGTACACTACAAAAAAATTGTTGTTGAATGCTAATTAAAGTATTATGCATGCGTACATGTATCTTTAAAGAGTTCAGACTGTTGTACCGAAATGTTTTTACTCGTCTCAAGCTTTCGAGTTTCTTATTCTCTGGGCAGACCGTTTCGTTTCTTTCCTGGATTAAATGCACAAAACATAAAAAAAAATTATAGAAGCCAACAGAACAAGTCGATTCCAAGCCTGAAAAAAGTCAAGCATGTCTAAAAAAAAATCTGTTTAATCATCATATGTTGGCTTTATTGTAATCTTAGTTATAGAGATTAAAATATTATATTTAAGATATTGTTTCTTGCTGTCATTTTCACAGTGTAAATTATCCAGTAAATTGTTACTGGATATTTTGCAGTGTAAAGAAATGGTACAATAGATGTGTGTGCAGCTGTGCTGTTAGGTGTTAAGGAAGACTATGTGGCTGGAATACTGAACGCATTTTATTTGTGTTATGTTCTAAATATTTTATTAGGTATGAAATGTCAGTCTGCATGTTGGACCGTTTTTTTATGTTGCCCTTAATTTTTTTTTTTAAGTGTCACGCTAGTCGTGAGGTCACGACTTCAGCCGGGGATCTGTCTGATGACGTGGATGAAGTTCAGGTGTGTGATGTTCAAGCGCTGGGAGAGGAGAAAGGCTACGAGGCTGATAGTGAAAGCAACCCTGAGGATTCTTCACAGCTGGAGGAAGGTAGTACACATGTATGCATACACTTCACTACTGTGCACATAAATACATCACATCTCTTGGAAAATATGGTATAAAGGGAAACTTTTTCAGAATGTTTTTAATTCTCAAAATTATATACACGATCTGTATTTTGATCCATTTGGCTCCAGTCTGTCAAGTCTGTGATTATTTGCATAATATGCAAATCCTACTTTTACAGAACTAATCCTAGGTATTTGGTCGATTTTCATAATCTTGATGTTATAATACTTAAAAGTGACTTTCATTTGTAAACAATATGGCCACTGGTGCCATTATTTTAAGGAGGTGAAGCTGAATTTAATCAGATTGGTCTTGCACCATTAAAAAGAAATCTTTTTTTGAAGAACCTAGACTAAAGGTCTGGGGTAGGGCTGCACGATTTGGGGAAAATGTCATGTTGCGATTATTGTGGTCAATATTGCCATTGCGATATAATAAATGGTTTTACGAGTCCACTCGATTGGTTATCAAGGAGATTGCACACAGATTAGTGGTAATGCTAAAATGTGTATTTGTAAAACGTTTTGAAAAAATATATTTTTTTACGAAATGAAATAACATTTGCAATAATGTAAAAAAGATTCATTCAAGGTACTGCTGAATTAAATAAAACAATAAATAAAAACATACATTTTCACAAAAATAAGATATTTAAAAAATTTGGCCCAAACAGGGAACGCCCTGCCGCTGCCCATTTCAATTATTTACCTGTTTTCTGCTGAAGTTTGAGATGCTGTATATGTTTACATACTTGAATTCAGACAATTTTGCAATCATTATTATTAAATTTATTTAACCTTTTTTTTTATGGAAGATTGCTAATGATTTATATGGTGTGGAAGTGGAGCATGGTGGTGGGAGGGCAGAGCAATGGGGGAGTGAGTGAGTGAGTGAGTGAGTGAGTGAGTGAGTGAGTGAGTGAGTGAGTGAGTGAGTGAGTGAGTGAGTGAGTTCACTCACTCACTCACTCACTCACTCACTCACTCACTCAGTGTGTGAGTGAGTGAGTGAGTGAGTGAGTGAGTGAGTGAGTGAGAGAGAGAGAGAGAGAGAGAGAAAGAGAGAAAGAGAGAGAGATACCCGGGCAGAGCTGACTGCATGGAATTGGGATGTGTGTGGGAAAGCGGAGGTTGCCAGGTGAAGGTGCGTCGATCCGCAAGTGTGTGTGTGTGTGTGTGTGCGTGTGTCGTCGTGTCTTTATGTAGCTCTATGTTGTTTAGTGTAGCACCAGAGTTCTAGAGGAACGTTGTCTCATTTTTACTGTGTACCACTGTGTATAGTAGAAATGACAATAAAAGTCTTTTGACTTGACTTCAGTACGAGGAAAAGGAAAGTGGCGGGCAAAAGTGAATGAAAATTAAAAGAAAGCTCTGTTTGTTAAACCATGGCCTGTCATATTTTTCTTTCAAACTGGAACTAGTGAGATCTGTTACAGATTTGTTATATTGCCATGTGATGTAGCAACTTTAATTTAGCAAATCTTGCACAGTTCCTTACTCTACCGGTGCAATGTCCGTCTGCTCTGCATCCGTCTTCACCTGGTCTCCATGTTGCGCGCGGGGAAGTCACGTGACCACACACTGTGCACTGCCTAAACTGAGACTATCTGGTGTTTTGTTTTGATACTAGTGCAGAAATCTGCAATCTGTTCTTAGAAAGTACCGTAATTTCCGGACTATAAAGCGCACCCATATATAAAGATTTTTATTTTTAACATAAATAAGTCGCACCTGTCTATAAGCCGCCTGTCTGCACTGAAACTGATGAACTTTACACAGGCTTTAACGAAAGACACTAAATGCAATATGTTGCGCTTCTATTTGGAGCATAGCGGTATTTTGGGAAAAGCATGTCACTGCATTCTCCCGCTATTACTGCGTGTGTGTGAGACTGAGGATTATGTGTTTATTATTTTCTGATGCTCATTTCTAAGTTTCTTTGACTAAC
>JBCEWE010000463.1:10432500-10571921 GCA_039877035.1 Silurus lanzhouensis | reverse complement strand
AACAGAGCTTGACATGAAGATCGACCAAGAGTTCTTCTGGACAGATTCACAGGTTGTTCTAGCATACATGCTAGAAGCATGAAGGTTTCATGTATTCGTTGCTAACCGTGTGCAGCTCATAAGAGACATTACGGATCTGAGTCACTGGCATTATGTTAATACAACAGAAAATCCAGCTGATACGCCTCTTAGGGGGCTTCACGCCTCTGACATCTCTTCATCAAATTGGTTATCAGGACCCAAATTTCTGTGGGAACAAGAAGTAAGTCCACACCGTACACATCTGTCAACCTGCTTGTTGGTGACCCTGAAGTTAAATCAGTTCAAACATTTGTGACCACAATCAGCAACAGTACAGACATTCTTAGTCGTTTCAGCGATTTTCTTCTTGGTCAATGCTTCTAAAGGTTGTTGCAAGGATAAAAGACTGGGATCCAAACAGAAATTCCGCAGTGATCATGTGACTGTCGAGGAGCGTCAGAAGGCTGCTGAAGTGGTGATTAAGCTTGTCAGCAGGAAGCATTTTCCAAAGAAACAAGAATGATTGAGAAGGGAAATTTTCTTCCAAGTACTGGTGCATTATACCATCTAGATCCTATTTTCGACAAAGGTCTTCTTCGTGTAGGAGGAAGACTGAAAAGGTCATCACACCCAGAACTAAAACATCCAGTGATTCTCCCAAAGGAGAGTTACATTACCATCTAATTCTGTCACATTACCACACCAAAGTTTGTCATCAGGGTCGAAACCAAACTCAAACGGAGCTCAGAATGAATGGATTCTGGATCATTGGAGGGCAGCAAGTCAGTTGCCAAGCTGATACACAATTGTGTGCAATGCCGAAAACTTAGACGACCAACAGAAGAACAGCGAATGGCAGAACTTCCTAAAGAACGTGTTGAAGTATCTGCTCCCTTCACATTCTGTGGCATGGATTGTTTGGGCCATTTGTCATAAAAAAGAGCTCGCAAGGAATACAAGAGATATGGCCTAATATTCACTTGTCTATCATCTCGTGCAGTTCATATTGAGATGATTGAAGATTTGTCCACAGATGCTTTATTAATGCCTTGAGGTGTTTTATCAGTCTTAGAGGAGCAGTACGCAAACTTCAGTGTGACCATGGTACCAACTTTGTGGGAGCTAGAAATGAGCTCAAGGAATCAATGAAACAAGTTGACCCCAAAGCTCTGGAAGTGGTTCTCTCTGAGAACAATGCGAGTTTGTATTTAATGCTCCCTCTGCATCTCACGCTGGAGGCATCTGGGAGCGTCAGATTCGAACTGTGCGAAATGTATCAATGCCACACTAGCTCAGTGCCCAGGTAGGCTTGACGATGCTTCACTTAAAACACTGTTCTATGAAGCAATGGCCATAGTAAATAGTCGTCCACTAACGGTGGATGGTATTAATGATCCAAATTCACTTGAACCTCTGACCCCAAACCATTTAATATTGATGAAGTCTGATGTTGCACTTCCACCTCCAGGAAAATTTGTCAAGGAAGACATGTATGCTACAAAACGATGGCGTAGAGTCCAATACTTGGTCGAGCAGTTTTGGAGTCGCTGGAAGAAGGAGTATCTTCTTAACATTTCAACGCGCCAAAAGTGGCATACTCCTCGCCGAAACCTCAGAGTAAATGATGTTGTAATCATCAAAGAAGATATGCTCCCAAGAAGTCAGTGGCAGTTAGGCAGAGTGGTTGAAACTGTCAAAGAGAGTGATGGATTTGTTAGACGAGTGAAGGTACAAGTAGGAGGAAGAAAACGTGATCAGTCCTCCAAGCCGACAATCATTGAAAGGCCCATCCAGAAATTGGTGGTGCTTCTTGAAGAAGAGTGACTGTTAATGGCTTGGGTGATACCCTCACATCAGACCAAGTAGTTGTTTCTAAAATGCTTTTTAGTCATTACATACATTCATGAAACTGAAAGGAGGTCATGTAGAGGTTCAGAATCATGTTCTGATTCATTTTCAGTTTGTTCTGTTTATTCATCATTCCATGATTGGTGGGAGTGTAAATGACTGTATATGGTTGTGTCACTTTAAATTTTCCTTGAAGATGTTACATGTTTCAGCATGCTTCTTGAGCATGTTAGGTTATGCAGTAGGGGGAGTAACGCAAAGGTAATTAGATCAGCAGAGAGAAGAGCGAAGATGCATGTTACTCCACATCCATGTATATACTGTATATATATGTGTGTTTTCCAGTGAGCAGAGACTAAATTCTGCTTAATTTCATTTTAGTTCCCTTTGGTAAAGCGGAGCGAGGTATGTGATGTCGTGTTAAAGTTTATTATAAATGTACATGTTAATCATTAAGCTCTTTTTGTTTATTAATCGTTTCATATTGTCTTCATTCACTTTATCATTGATTTTTTATATGTTTCTCTGTAAAAGTGAACTTTATTTATAGTGTTCTTTTTTGTATATTTATCGTATTTATTTGTTATGTTGTTTCTTTGTGTAGTTTCACGGTGCTACGCAAACTAAAGTTTAATGGCGTTCTTCACGAGCGAATAAAGAAAGAAGCACCCGTCGGAAACTCTCTGTGTCTCTTTTATGGATACCATTGGGCAGCTACATTTAGAATAAGTCAAGTCAAGTTCAATTCAATTCAATTCATTTTTATTTGTATAGTGCTTTTAACAATGAACATTGTCTCAAAGCAGCTTTACACAGATAATGTGATGATTAAAATGTGGTGATTAAGTCAAGTTTATTTTTATAGCGCTTTTCACAACAGACATTGTCTCAAAGCAGCTTTACAGAATTTTAAGAGTTAAGGTGAATGGTGTGCATTTATCCCTGATGAGCAGCCATGGCGACTGTGGCAAGGAAAAACTCCATTCGATGTTATGAGGAAGAAACCTTGAGAGGAACCAGACTCAGAAGGTGAACCTATCTTCATTTGGGTGACATCAAGAGTGTGATCACAAATCTTTAAACAAAACCGAACACTGGAGAATGAGAACTAACATGAGCACTGCAATGTAATTATGAGTAATGTCCTTTTTACAATCTTTTACAGTCATTTGTGGTTATAAAACTGGGAGCTACTGAGCAACTCAAAAATAGTGTGTTGAATTAACATTGACATTTTGATGAAAGCCAACAGCCAAAATGGTGTGATTACACTGACATTGAACTAATATATATTTGTAGTTGATGACCCATAATCCATGGGGTCATGGGCGCTTCTTATTTCCTTAATTGTGTATTTTTAAATTAGTAATCTTAAACTCAAGAGCATTATACAACTTTGCCTAAAAGACAACATACATTTTAAATAAATCTTGAGTTTAAATGAACCATAAATGTCACATATATTGATAGCTTTATTAAGATTTATGAAGAATATTGTAATCATATAACCTCACCTGGTCACTCAACACCAGCTCCATCACCAAAAAAGCCCAGCAGCGTCTCTACTTCCTGAGAAGGCTGAGGAAAGCCCATCTCTCCCAACACACACTCGTACTCACATCGCACACCCGTGTTTCAGCACCACTCACACTACATCACTTAATTACCATAAATTGTTTACATGCCGTTTTGCACATCTTCCTGGATTGCTAATATTTGCTTTTTTGCACAATACTCTGTTTACATTTTTGCTACTGTTCACTTTATCTCGTTATGACAGGTTTACTGGCGGAGCTATTTTGTGTTTTGTGCATTTGTCTTGCACTGTCTTGTGTTGTCTTTGCACTGTTTGCACCAGGTTGCACACATGCACTTTATGTGGCGAGAACACTTACTAGTCCTTGGCCCTGTGTTTTTCTGTTTCTGTGATTGTTGTCTTATGTTGTTTTATGTAGCATCAGGGTTCTGGAGGAACGTTGTTTAATTTCACTGTGTACTGCGTCAGCTATATATGGCTGAAATGACAATAAAAGCTTCTTGACTTAACTTGACTTAATCAAGTTTGAAAAATATAAAGACAGAGCTCTTAAGTGCACACAGGTTATGTACCTATACAATAAAATGACATGAAGTAATGCTTGAGTGTGGAGGGACATTTAAATGTATAAATTCAGCTTCCTTTAATCCCCTCCATCCTTATGTTTTATGTCTTTTTTACTTGCATCCTAAGAAAGAAAAGGAAAAAAAGGGATTTAAGGATGCACATTAGTTTCACATACCCATGTGTATTTGACTTCCTGTTAAGAGAGAAACACAGCTGCATCCTATCCAGTCATGTTTGTTGAATTGCCTTTAACTGCTTTAACATGTTTGTATAATTTTTTTTTCTTAATAAATAAATCATGATTTAATCTTTAAAATTTGATTAACACATTTCCAACAACATTCTTTAGATGCCTATGAGCATGAATAATAAACTATATGTTTCTGTTACTCTTTACATTTCTTCAGAGGAATTCAGTAGAAAGGGTAAATGCTGATGAGGATGGATAATTAGAGAAACGAGAAGCAGTTTTTTTTGATGATTTAACAACTGTTTTGAGGCATGGCATTATTTATAATAGAAACAAAATCTCACAATGGCTACTCAGGCTGTGACAAATGGGTGAGTGGCAAAATAAAATGACATACCCAGAAACTGATGCAAAGCTGAGAAGTGATTTTAATTTTTACAATATGATTGATGAAGACCACCACTTGAACCAAAGACTCTCCCTTTTAGCTGGCTTGGTGAAGATGATTACCTTGTTTCCATTCCACTTATGCTGCCTTGGTGGAGCTAGAAAAATTTTGATTATATGAATCAGAGGTAGATCATATATTACTCGGTTGTCCACTCAAATTGTAGCTGAAATTTCAAAAAAGTCCATATACAGCTGTTGAGTTTAGCCGGAAAACAAAAGGGATGTTAAAAATTGATCGCTGAAAGTGACTCAGCTGCGCTCATTTACGTTGTACACAAATGTGTTCATGTGTTTATGTTGTGCTTCAAAATAGCATTCAAATACAGATTTATGTGAACTTTGTTGTTTTCTGCTGCTATGCATTTGCTTTTGTCCTCTGGAACCCCAGAGGTCTTGATTGATTGTACTTGTGGCGGGGCGGTGTTGTTTGGTAAAAGTCGACACTAATGTACAATGAAAACGGAAAGCAGACTACGCCACCCAGTTTCTATAAACTGGGAAATTTAAACTCAAAATAAAGCACACAGGTTCGTTTTCACTAAACACAGTAGACGTGGATATAAATACAAAATTGCTTTTATTTCTCAAATAAGAATTAGCTAAAATATAAAAGAACTGTTGACCAGGCAGGAATAACAAAAAGAAATAGAAATACTTTCAGGCTGAGGCTTACCAGTAGGGTGGCTAGCTGCACAGTGAGTATCTTAAGACACCCCACTCACCCAAGTATGCTCCGCACAAACACCCACACACACACACACACTAAGTGAGGGAGATACAATGGACACGGCAAAACACTCTGTGAGAGAAGCACCACCACCACACAGGTCAAAACAGCTAGCTTCCCTCACTGGAGGCCTTCAGCTCCTGAAATAAACAAAAACACAAACAAGAGTATAAAAACAATCAAACACCCATACAGTGAAGCAATTTTGATGGGTCAAGTTCAAACCATGAATGACAAATCTGGATCATTTACTGGCCACACAGGTTCAGAGAGACAGGAGCTCTGCTAGGTTGGCATCACAAGCTCATGAACCTAGACACAATGGCTCGACCAAGGGCCCAAGAAAAGAACGAAAACAAAAAGAGGGAAACAAGATGAAAGAAAACAAACAAACAGGATTCACATCAAGTTACAAAAACAACAAATTAATAAAAGAAGAAACTAAAGAAAAGATCCATGAATACTCAAATCAGTCCAATTAAACAGGAAACAAAAACTAAAATTCAGTACCAATGGTCACAGAGGGATAAAAATAGCAGAACAAACATCTGACAATTCCAATACAAATGGTCACAGAGTAATGAAATACCAAAATGGCAGAACAAACATCTGACGATTCCAATACAACTGATCCCAGAGTAATGAAAATGGCAGGAGAACCAACAGTGCAGTCTTAATATGGTATCGGGAGTAACTTATTTGCCCCGCAGTCCACAGTGACAAAATGCTCGCGAACAATTACCCCCACCAGAAGTAGATTATTAAACAGGTTCAGTTACGCGCAGTTTTATCCAAACAGCAACGAGCAGCAAATATGCGGGTGTTCCATCATACACAGGCTGGAGTGAAAGACAGCCTGTACCCAACAGCAACGTCACGCCAACCCTAAACACAACCTGGCTCCCGCACAGCCGCGTGCACCCGCCCACAAACGACAATGATTGGATCATGCACGCTCAGGTGACATACCCGGCGTCTTTAAATATGCCTGGAATGTCACACCAGTCATTCAGGCGACAGTCACGCCTACGAGGGCGGTACCTAGACTGCCCCACTACAATCTACCCCTGGCTCTTGCATCGTCGCCCCGACGATGGACGAAACCCCACTACGGCCAGGAATTGACTTAACACCAGGGCCGGAAAAGGGCAAAAACAGCATTAGACACAGGAGCTATCGTAGAGACACTGCTCCTCCCTGCTTCCACTGCCTGAGGGAGGTGGTGCAGATTAGAATGATGACCAGCGTTAGCTCGCCTCGTCCGCCGCAAGGCAAGTTCACCATTACTAGACTGACTTACAAGTGAGGGTTCCCTTACTGACCCCAAATCTAAAGATACCACACCAGATGGTCCAGGCGCCACTGAAGTTGTACGGGCAGTATCCTCGGGTAGGCGTCGAGGAACACGGGCAGGTGAAGACACTGGGTCCCTTAGTGTTGACCCACCAACACCCTGTGGAGTTTCAGGTACCAAGACCCACAGATCGACCTCCTCAGATGGAGAGTCCTCCGATGGTGGAACCTCCACTACTACAGAATCATCTGCAGGTCTAACAGGAGAATCTCTTTGTATGCGGGTCTTCAACAAAGAGCGGTGAACCCGTTTTACCTTACTCAAATCATCTGCTGGTGCAATCGTGTATACTGACCCACCTACCTGAGGCGCTCTCACCACCTGATACACCACTGGGCTCCACAGGTCCTGGATCTTATGGCGCCCTCTCAGGCCATAATCGCGAAGGTAAACCAGCTGACCCTCCCTCAATAGTGTATCACGAACTTGCCGATCGTGCTGCTTCTTACGACGTTCAGCCGTCGCCTTCAAATGTTCTCTAGCCCCCTCAAAGGCCACCTGTAAGCGGGTTTGGTGCTCCAACACCCACTCATTCACTCCACCCGCCACCATCTCCTGGCTTCTGCCTAACAAAAAATCGATAGGAAGCCTTGGCTCTTGGCCAAACATCAAGAAGTAGGGTGACTCACCAGTCGCTTGATGAGGGGTAGTATTATAACAAAAGAGCACCTGAGGGAGAGCAGCGACCCAATCTGCCTTCCGAGAAGGAGGAAGGGTACGCAGGAGATTATGCAGGGTCCTGTTAAAACGTTCGCACTGCCCATTACCTGCCGGATGGTAAGGGGTAGTGCGGGATTTCTCAATCTGATAGAGACTACAGAGCTGTTGTATCAAGGACGACTCAAAGCCGCGCCCCTGATCAGAATGAATGCGCCCAGGGACACCAAACTTATAGAACCACTCCAATACCAAAGTGCGGGCCACAGTTTCGGCTCGCTGATCCCGAGTGGGGACCGCCAGGGTGTATTTTGTAAAGACATCAGTCATCACCAAAACATTTTCCAGCCCGGAGCGAGATGGTTCCAGCAGTGTAAAGTCAATGGCCAAGATTTCATTCGGCCTAGAGGCCAACAGGTGACCCATGAAACTACGAGCTACTGGCTGCGTATCCTTGGCGACCTGACACCTTTCGCACTCCCGACACCACTGGGCTACATCGGATGTCAGTCCCGGCCAATAGTAACGCTGTCGCACCAGCTCAGTGGTCCGTTCGACCCCTTGGTGTCCATGTCCCTGGTGCACTTGTGACAAAACTTCCCTATACAAAACAGCTGGCAGGACTACCTGGAGAATCTCTTCACCACCGTTAGAACGAAACACGCGGCGATGCAGAACCCCTTCTTTTTCCAGCAAACGATCCCACTGACGCAGTAAAACTAGGGCTGCTTTGGACAGCTGGCGTCGCTCTTCAGAGCTGGGAGGCACTCCAAGTCTCCAGAACACCAAAATCTCCCCAATCACAGGATCCGCCTCCTGTAATGCCTTCATATCACCCACCAGACTAGGAAACACAGAGACTACAGACTGGGTAGCTGGCATCACTAGATCTAACCCTGATACTTGTGCCAGGACCTCTGGAACCTCAGTCCCTGGTAACAAACCTCTCACTTCACTATGACTAGCGGGGTCCTGCCTGGAAAGGGCATCAGCATTCCGGTTACTCCTCCCTGGCCGATACCGGATGCTAAAATCAAATGCTGCAAGTTGAGCAGCCCAACGCTGCTCGGTAGCCCCAAGCTTTGCAGTGGTCAGGTGGCTGAGGGGTTGTTATCCGTATACACAACACACTTCTGCCCTAACAAATACTCCCTAAATTTCTCAGTCAAGGCCCACTTGAGCGCCAAGAACTCCAACTTCATGGAGCTATAGTTGGACATATTGCGCTCAGTGGGCCTAAGACTGCGGCTAGCATAAGAAATTGGCCGTACTGTACCTCCTTGTTCCTGCGAGAGGACAGCTCCTAAACCCCCATGGCTGGCATCTACCTCCAGGATAAAAGGCAAGGAAAAGTCAGCATAGGCGAGTACTGGGGCAGACGTGAGCCTTCTCTTCAGCTCATCAAAACACTGCTGGCACTGCTCAGTCCAGGCGCTAGAAAAACCCTGCCCAGCTCGTGTTCTAGGTTTAGTGGCAGCCCATTCAGCTACCAACCTATGCAGAGGGGCTGCCAACTTCGCGAACCCCTCAACAAAGCGCCGGTAATAGCTTGCAAAACCTAGGAATGAACGCAACGCCTGCACACTAGTGGGGCGTTGCCAATTAGCTACGGCCTCAATTTTACTGGGGTCCGTGGATACTCCCTGAGCTGAGATAACATGTCCCAGGTACTTTACCTCATGTTGGAAAAATGCACATTTACCCAATTTAGCTTTCAGACCCTCATGCTCTAAACGACTTAGAACCACCTCCAACCGCTCTAACTGCTGCGACACTGAGGAAGAGAAGACTATAATGTCATCAAGGTACAAAAGTACAGACCTACATTGCTGGTCCCCAAACATCCGTTCCATTAAACGTTGGAACGTGCTTGGAGCGTTGCAAAGCCCAAAGGGCATACGATTCCATTCGAACAATCCGAAAGGAGTGCAAAATGCGGTCTTGGGCTTGTCTCTTTCAGTGACAGGGACCTGATTATACCCACTGGCCAAGTCCATAGTGGAAAACCAGCAGGCCCCCGTCAAAGAGTCTAACGACTCCTCTATGCGCGGCAGCGGGAAAGCGTCCTTACGGGTCTTTGCGTTCAGTTGGCGGTAGTCAACGCACATACGCAGACTACCGTCTTTCTTTTTAACAAGCACAATTGGGGCTGCATATGGGCTACAGCTCTCTCTTATAACATTAGCCTCCAACAGCTGATTAATGTGGGACTTCACCACTTCATATTCCGACGGAGGTATACGCCTATATCGCTGCCGGACGGGAACGTTATCTAGCAGGGGAATATCGTGCGAAATCAGGTTGGTACATCCTAAATCACCCTCATGAGTGGAAAACACTGACTGAAACCTGTAAAGCAGGTCCCTTACCTGACCCTGTTCGGTTTCGGATAAAACAGACAGGTCGAGTGCGTCAATTTGTTCTTTAACGCCAAGGACGGCTTCCCCAGCTAGAGAATGCACCGTGGCCGCCACCGACCGGACCTCACTAACTCCTGAAGGCAAACTAACCACACAAACATTAGTCAGTGTACCAAGGACAGTGTTAGCATAAAGCAACACATCAGTGGTTCCCACATTTACCACAGGTAGATAAACAGTACCTCGTGTAACCTGCACTAGTACAGGGGAAGCTAACAGACCAGCTGGTAACCCAGCGTCTGGGGGTTCAAAAAGGACAGTACTGTTGGCGTATTGCTCGGAACAAGTGGCTGCCACAAACCTCATCATGCCACCTCTAATGCGACATGGTCTCCGCCCTCGTACTCTAACCCGTCCTGAATGTACCACAGGCGACTGATTATCAACTTGACGACAATGTTGTAGTGCCTGTAAAACAGAATTTGGAACATCTATGGTTGAGAGTGAATCAAACAAGTCCGGGCCTGTTGTCCGAAAAGCCCCTGGTAGCATCGACTAAGGACATTCATTCCCAGAACACCTGGGACCCGTGTACACAAGCCGCCAGGAGGATCCCGCACAACAAGCACACCACATTCTGTTATTACTTGATCGCATAGTTCGATAGTTAACTCCATATAACCAATATAGGGAATTGAAAGACCATTAGCGGCTCTAAGCTGCAACCACTGGCACGATTTAAGTCGATCCTGGCCCCATGGTTCGAAGTGTTTACGGAAACAACTCTCAGTAATCGTAGTCACCATGGAGCCAGTATCCACCAGACAGGGCACTCGAACACCGCCAATTAAAACGATCAGGTGTGGGCACGATGACATCAAGTGCGACATATTTGAAACGTTTGAGCCAGTTACCTCCCCACCCGTGCTATGGCCCTGAAGCACGGTGGGGGCTAGTTTTCCGACGTTGCTGATGGGCCAGGCCGTCTACCTCCATCTCTCGGTCGAATAGAGGGTGAGGAAAGCTGAGGGCGCGAAGGGACACGTACCTCGTCACAGTCTCTGGCAAAATGCCCAGGTTTTTGACACCTCCTACAAATAACTGGTCCCTGTCGGGAAGGTTGACCCCGAAACGAGGGAGCCTGTAAACGGGCAAAGCTTTGCGCAAGTTTAGTCAACTGCGCTTGCTGGCATTGGAGCATATCCCTCAATTCAGCCATTTCCGAATTCCCAGATAATCTACTCACCCCAACAAATGGATCCCCTTGTACCCCATATTGAAGCCCATGAACTGATGGAACAGAATGACTTCTGGTCCTTGTACTTCCTGGCATGCTCTCCCGCTCCCACCTAATGGCTTCGCTACGCACCTCCAACAAAGTTAACGTAGGTTGACGACGTATCAACTGCTTTAATTCACGATGCAGAGCGCTATCAAAAACATGTTCAACAAATTGGTCCCGTAGTAAAACATGGGAATTTGGCATACCATGAGGTGATCGTTGTTTCACTTGCTCAAGGAGACCCATCAGGACGAGGGAGAACTCCAACAGGCTCTCACCCTCCTGTTGCTTTCTCGAGAAAAAGGCCTCCTGCAAAGAAACATATGACCGCGAGCAACCATACAGTTCCCGCAAAGCCGAAATTATTTTGTCTGGGTCTTTACGCTCTACCTCTGGGCGGTACTTAATCTCTTCCCTTGCTTCCCCTTCCAAGTGGTCAAATAGATAAAACGCCTTGTCAGTATCAGAAAGATGACGGGCACGCATACAAGCCTGGGCCTCCTCAACCCACTCCTCAATATTAAGGCCGACCCTGCCATTAAATTTTGGACACTTTCTGTCTCGTGGTACAAAAACAAATCGCTCTGGTCTAGTGACATCTACATTACCGGGTGGTAGCAAAACAGAAGGCCCAGGGGCAGAAGCAAATAAGTCATTAGGACCTAGGGGCACAGAGGTATGCTCTTGACGCAACCTCTCATTGTCTGCTCTTAGCTGAGCAATCATCTCCCTTAACTCGTGTAACTCCTCTTCCATACTTGAACGATAGAAGCACTTTACAAAAAAATTAAAAGTACACCCACAATAAGGGCTAGGTTCAGTACAAGACGTGCACTGTTGTCCTGCTGCCACTCCACACCAAAAAAAAGAAACCCAATCCTGCAATACTTAAACAAGGAAAAACAACTGTATATACATTCACGTCTCTGTCGAATGTGGAAATCCTGCCGACTGCGCCAAAGTGTGGCGGGGCGGTGTTGTTTGGTAAAAGTCGACACTAATGTACAATGAAAACGGAAAGCAGACTACGCCACCCAGTTTCTATAAACTGGGAAATTTAAACTCAAAATAAAGCACACAGGTTCGTTTCCACTAAACACAGTAGACGTGGATATAAATACAAAATTGCTTTTATTTCTCAAATAAGAATTAGCTAAAATATAAAAGAACTGTTGACCAGGCAGGAATAACAAAAAGAAATAGAAATACTTTCAGGCTGAGGCTTACCAGTAGGGTGGCTAGCTGCACAGTGAGTATCTTAAGACACCCCACTCACCCAAGTATGCTCCGCACAAACACCCACACACACACACACACTAAGTGAGGGAGATACAATGGACACGGCAAAACACTCTGTGAGAGAAGCACCACCACCACACAGGTCAAAACAGCTAGCTTCCCTCACTGGAGGCCTTCAGCTCCTGAAATAAACAAAAACACAAACAAGAGTATAAAAACAATCAAACACCCATACAGTGAAGCAATTTTGATGGGTCAAGTTCAAACCATGAATGACAAATCTGGATCATTTACTGGCCACACAGGTTCAGAGAGACAGGAGCTCTGCTAGGTTGGCATCACAAGCTCATGAACCTAGACACAATGGCTCGACCAAGGCCCAAGAAAAGAACGAAAACAAAAAGAGGGAAACAAGATGAAAGAAAACAAACAAACAGGATTCACATCAAGTTACAAAAACAACAAATTAATAAAAGAAGAAACTAAAGAAAAGATCCATGAATACTCAAATCAGTCCAATTAAACAGGAAACAAAAACTAAAATTCAGTACCAATGGTCACAGAGGGATAAAAATAGCAGAACAAACATCTGATAATTCCAATACAACTGATCCCAGAGTAATGAAATACCAAAATGGCAGGAGAACCAACAGTGCAGTCTTAATATGGTATCGGGAGTAACTTATTTGCCCCGCAGTCCACAGTGACAAAATGCTCGCGAACAATTACCCCCACCAGAAGTAGATTATTAAACAGGTTCAGTTACGCGCAGTTTTATCCAAACAGCAACGAGCAGCAAATATGCGGGTGTTCCATCATACACAGGCTGGAGTGAAAGACAGCCTGTACCCAACAGCAACGTCACGCCAACCCTAAACACAACCTGGCTCCTGCACAGCCGCGTGCACCCGCCCACAAACGACAATGATTGGATCATGCACGCTCAGGTGACATACCCGGCGTCTTTAAATATGCCTGGAATGTCACACCAGTCATTCAGGCGACAGTCACGCCTACGAGGGCGGTACCTAGACTGCCCCACTACAATCTACCCCTGGCTCTTGCATCGTCGCCCCGACGATGGACGAAACCCCACTACGGCCAGGAATTGACTTAACACCAGGGCCGGAAAAGGGCAAAAACAGCATTAGACACAGGAGCTATCGTAGAGACACTGCTCCTCCCTGCTTCCACTGCCTGAGGGAGGTGGTGCAGATTAGAATGATGACCAGCGTTAGCTCGCCTCGTCCGCCGCAAGGCAAGTTCACCATTACTAGACTGACTTACAAGTGAGGGTTCCCTTACTGACCCCAAATCTAAAGATACCACACCAGATGGTCCAGGCGCCACTGAAGTTGTACGGGCAGTATCCTCGGGTAGGCGTCGAGGAACACGGGCAGGTGAAGACACTGGGTCCCTTAGTGTTGACCCACCAACACCCTGTGGAGTTTCAGGTACCAAGACCCACAGATCGACCTCCTCAGATGGAGAGTCCTCCGATGGTGGAACCTCCACTACTACAGAATCATCTGCAGGTCTAACAGGAGAATCTCTTTGTATGCGGGTCTTCAACAAAGAGCGGTGAACCCGTTTTACCTTACTCAAATCATCTGCTGGTGCAATCGTGTATACTGACCCACCTACCTGAGGCGCTCTCACCACCTGATACACCACTGGGCTCCACAGGTCCTGGATCTTATGGCGCCCTCTCAGGCCATAATCGCGAAGGTAAACCAGCTGACCCTCCCTCAATAGTGTATCACGAACTTGCCGATCGTGCTGCTTCTTACGACGTTCAGCCGTCGCCTTCAAATGTTCTCTAGCCCCCTCAAAGGCCACCTGTAAGCGGGTTTGGTGCTCCAACACCCACTCATTCACTCCACCCGCCACCATCTCCTGGCTTCTGCCTAACAAAAAATCGATAGGAAGCCTTGGCTCTTGGCCAAACATCAAGAAGTAGGGTGACTCACCAGTCGCTTGATGAGGGGTAGTATTATAACAAAAGAGCACCTGAGGGAGAGCAGCGACCCAATCTGCCTTCCGAGAAGGAGGAAGGGTACGCAGGAGATTATGCAGGGTCCTGTTAAAACGTTCGCACTGCCCATTACCTGCCGGATGGTAAGGGGTAGTGCGGGATTTCTCAATCTGATAGAGACTACAGAGCTGTTGTATCAAGGACGACTCAAAGCCGCGCCCCTGATCAGAATGAATGCGCCCAGGGACACCAAACTTATAGAACCACTCCAATACCAAAGTGCGGGCCACAGTTTCGGCTCGCTGATCCCGAGTGGGGACCGCCAGGGTGTATTTTGTAAAGACATCAGTCATCACCAAAACATTTTCCAGCCCGGAGCGAGATGGTTCCAGCAGTGTAAAGTCAATGGCCAAGATTTCATTCGGCCTAGAGGCCAACAGGTGACCCATGAAACTACGAGCTACTGGCTGCGTATCCTTGGCGACCTGACACCTTTCGCACTCCCGACACCACTGGGCTACATCGGATGTCAGTCCCGGCCAATAGTAACGCTGTCGCACCAGCTCAGTGGTCCGTTCGACCCCTTGGTGTCCATGTCCCTGGTGCACTTGTGACAAAACTTCCCTATACAAAACAGCTGGCAGGACTACCTGGAGAATCTCTTCACCACCGTTAGAACGAAACACGCGGCGATGCAGAACCCCTTCTTTTTCCAGCAAACGATCCCACTGACGCAGTAAAACTAGGGCTGCTTTGGACAGCTGGCGTCGCTCTTCAGAGCTGGGAGGCACTCCAAGTCTCCAGAACACCAAAATCTCCCCAATCACAGGATCCGCCTCCTGTAATGCCTTCATATCACCCACCAGACTAGGAAACACAGAGACTACAGACTGGGTAGCTGGCATCACTAGATCTAACCCTGATACTTGTGCCAGGACCTCTGGAACCTCAGTCCCTGGTAACAAACCTCTCACTTCACTATGACTAGCGGGGTCCTGCCTGGAAAGGGCATCAGCATTCCGGTTACTCCTCCCTGGCCGATACCGGATGCTAAAATCAAATGCTGCAAGTTGAGCAGCCCAACGCTGCTCGGTAGCCCCAAGCTTTGCAGTGGTCAGGTGGCTGAGAGGGTTGTTATCCGTATACACAACACACTTCTGCCCTAACAAATACTCCCTAAATTTCTCAGTCAAGGCCCACTTGAGCGCCAAGAACTCCAACTTCATGGAGCTATAGTTGGACATATTGCGCTCAGTGGGCCTAAGACTGCGGCTAGCATAAGAAATTGGCCGTACTGTACCTCCTTGTTCCTGCGAGAGGACAGCTCCTAAACCCCCATGGCTGGCATCTACCTCCAGGATAAAAGGCAAGGAAAAGTCAGCATAGGCGAGTACTGGGGCAGACGTGAGCCTTCTCTTCAGCTCATCAAAACACTGCTGGCACTGCTCAGTCCAGGCGCTAGAAAAACCCTGCCCAGCTCGTGTTCTAGGTTTAGTGGCAGCCCATTCAGCTACCAACCTATGCAGAGGGGCTGCCAACTTCGCGAACCCCTCAACAAAGCGCCGGTAATAGCTTGCAAAACCTAGGAATGAACGCAACGCCTGCACACTAGTGGGGCGTTGCCAATTAGCTACGGCCTCAATTTTACTGGGGTCCGTGGATACTCCCTGAGCTGAGATAACATGTCCCAGGTACTTTACCTCATGTTGGAAAAATGCACATTTACCCAATTTAGCTTTCAGACCCTCATGCTCTAAACGACTTAGAACCACCTCCAACCGCTCTAACTGCTGCGACACTGAGGAAGAGAAGACTATAATGTCATCAAGGTACAAAAGTACAGACCTACATTGCTGGTCCCCAAACATCCGTTCCATTAAACGTTGGAACGTGCTTGGAGCGTTGCAAAGCCCAAAGGGCATACGATTCCATTCGAACAATCCGAAAGGAGTGCAAAATGCGGTCTTGGGCTTGTCTCTTTCAGTGACAGGGACCTGATTATACCCACTGGCCAAGTCCATAGTGGAAAACCAGCAGGCCCCCGTCAAAGAGTCTAACGACTCCTCTATGCGCGGCAGCGGGAAAGCGTCCTTACGGGTCTTTGCGTTCAGTTGGCGGTAGTCAACGCACATACGCAGACTACCGTCTTTCTTTTAACAAGCACAATTGGGGCTGCATATGGGCTACAGCTCTCTCTTATAACATTAGCCTCCAACAGCTGATTAATGTGGGACTTCACCACTTCATATTCCGACGGAGGTATACGCCTATATCGCTGCCGGACGGGAACGTTATCTAGCAGGGGAATATCGTGCGAAATCAGGTTGGTACATCCTAAATCACCCTCATGAGTGGAAAACACTGACTGAAACCTGTAAAGCAGGTCCCTTACCTGACCCTGTTCGGTTTCGGATAAAACAGACAGGTCGAGTGCGTCAATTTGTTCTTTAACGCCAAGGACGGCTTCCCCAGCTAGAGAATGCACCGTGGCCGCCACCGACCGGACCTCACTAACTCCTGAAGGCAAACTAACCACACAAACATTAGTCAGTGTACCAAGGACAGTGTTAGCATAAAGCAACACATCAGTGGTTCCCACATTTACCACAGGTAGATAAACAGTACCTCGTGTAACCTGCACTAGTACAGGGGAAGCTAACAGACCAGCTGGTAACCCAGCGTCTGGGGGTTCAAAAAGGACAGTACTGTTGGCGTATTGCTCGGAACAAGTGGCTGCCACAAACCTGTACCACAGGCGACTGATTATCAACTTGACGACAATGTTGTAGTGCCTGTAAAACAGAATTTGGAACATCTATGGTTGAGAGTGAATCAAACAAGTCCGGGCCATGTTGTCCGAAAAGCCCCTGGTAGCATCGACTAAGGACATTCATTCCCAGAACACCTGGGACCCGTGTACACAAGCCGCCAGGAGGATCCCGCACAACAAGCACACCACATTCTGTTATTACTTGATCGCATAGTTCGATAGTTAACTCCATATAACCAATATAGGGAATTGAAAGACCATTAGCGGCTCTAAGCTGCAACCACTGGCACGATTTAAGTCGATCCTGGCCCCATGGTTCGAAGTGTTTACGGAAACAACTCTCAGTAATCGTAGTCACCATGGAGCCAGTATCCACTAGACAGGGCACTCGAACACCGCCAATTAAAACGATCAGGTGTGGGCACGATGACATCAAGTGCGACATATTTGAAACGTTTGAGCCAGTTACCTCCCCACCCGTGCTATGGCCCTGAAGCACGGTGGGGGCTAGTTTTCCGACGTTGCTGATGGGCCAGGCCGTCTACCTCCATCTCTCGGTCGAATAGAGGGTGAGGAAAGCTGAGGGCGCGAAGGGACACGTACCTCGTCACAGTCTCTGGCAAAATGCCCAGGTTTTTGACACCTCCTACAAATAACTGGTCCCTGTCGGGAAGGTTGACCCCGAAACGAGGGAGCCTGTAAACGGGCAAAGCTTTGCGCAAGTTTAGTCAACTGCGCTTGCTGGCATTGGAGCATATCCCTCAATTCAGCCATTTCCGAATTCCCAGATAATCTACTCACCCCAACAAATGGATCCCCTTGTACCCCATATTGAAGCCCATGAACTGATGGAACAGAATGACTTCTGGTCCTTGTACTTCCTGGCATGCTCTCCCGCTCCCACCTAATGGCTTCGCTACGCACCTCCAACAAAGTTAACGTAGGTTGACGACGTATCAACTGCTTTAATTCACGATGCAGAGCGCTATCAAAAACATGTTCAACAAATTGGTCCCGTAGTAAAACATGGGAATTTGGCATACCATGAGGTGATCGTTGTTTCACTTGCTCAAGGAGACCCATCAGGACGAGGGAGAACTCCAACAGGCTCTCACCCTCCTGTTGCTTTCTCGAGAAAAAGGCCTCCTGCAAAGAAACATATGACCGCGAGCAACCATACAGTTCCCGCAAAGCCGAAATTATTTTGTCTGGGTCTTTACGCTCTACCTCTGGGCGGTACTTAATCTCTTCCCTTGCTTCCCCTTCCAAGTGGTCAAATAGATAGAACGCCTTGTCAGTATCAGAAAGATGACGGGCACGCATACAAGCCTGGGCCTCCTCAACCCACTCCTCAATATTAAGGCCGACCCTGCCATTAAATTTTGGACACTTTCTGTCTCGTGGTACAAAAACAAATCGCTCTGGTCTAGTGACATCTACATTACCGGGTGGTAGCAAAACAGAAGGCCCAGGGGCAGAAGCAAATAAGTCATTAGGACCTAGGGGCACAGAGGTATGCTCTTGACGCAACCTCTCATTGTCTGCTCTTAGCTGAGCAATCATCTCCCTTAACTCGTGTAACTCCTCTTCCATACTTGAACGATAGAAGCACTTTACAAAAAAATTAAAAGTACACCCACAATAAGGGCTAGGTTCAGTACAAGACGTGCACTGTTGTCCTGCTGCCACTCCACACCAAAAAAAAGAAACCCAATCCTGCAATACTTAAACAAGGAAAAACAACTGTATATACATTCACGTCTCTGTCGAATGTGGAAATCCTGCCGACTGCGCCAAAGTGTGGCGGGGCGGTGTTGTTTGGTAAAAGTCGACACTAATGTACAATGAAAACGGAAAGCAGACTACGCCACCCAGTTTCTATAAACTGGGAAATTTAAACTCAAAATAAAGCACACAGGTTCGTTTCCACTAAACACAGTAGACGTGGATATAAATACAAAATTGCTTTTATTTCTCAAATAAGAATTAGCTAAAATATAAAAGAACTGTTGACCAGGCAGGAATAACAAAAAGAAATAGAAATACTTTCAGGCTGAGGCTTACCAGTAGGGTGGCTAGCTGCACAGTGAGTATCTTAAGACACCCCACTCACCCAAGTATGCTCCGCACAAACACCCACACACACACACACACTAAGTGAGGGAGATACAATGGACACGGCAAAACACTCTGTGAGAGAAGCACCACCACCACACAGGTCAAAACAGCTAGCTTCCCTCACTGGAGGCCTTCAGCTCCTGAAATAAACAAAAACACAAACAAGAGTATAAAAACAATCAAACAACCATACAGTGAAGCAATTTTGATGGGTCAAGTTCAAACCATGAATGACAAATCTGGATCATTTACTGGCCACACAGGTTCAGAGAGACAGGAGCTCTGCTAGGTTGGCATCACAAGCTCATGAACCTAGACACAATGGCTCGACCAAGGGCCCAAGAAAAGAACGAAAACAAAAAGAGGGAAACAAGATGAAAGAAAACAAACAAACAGGATTCACATCAAGTTACAAAAACAACAAATTAATAAAAGAAGAAACTAAAGAAAAGATCCATGAATACTCAAATCAGTCCAATTAAACAGGAAACAAAAACTAAAATTCAGTACCAATGGTCACAGAGGGATAAAAATAGCAGAACAAACATCTGACAATTCCAATACAAATGGTCACAGAGTAATGAAATACCAAAATGGCAGAACAAACATCTGACGATTCCAATACAACTGATCCCAGAGTAATGAAATACCAAAATGGCAGGAGAACCAACAGTGCAGTCTTAATATGGTATCGGGAGTAACTTATTTGCCCCGCAGTCCACAGTGACAAAATGCTCGCGAACAATTACCCCCACCAGAAGTAGATTATTAAACAGGTTCAGTTACGCGCAGTTTTATCCAAACAGCAACGAGCAGCAAATATGCGGGTGTTCCATCATACACAGGCTGGAGTGAAAGACAGCCTGTACCCAACAGCAACATCACGCCAACCCTAAACACAACCTGGCTCCCGCACAGCCGCGTGCACCCGCCCACAAACGACAATGATTGGATCATGCACGCTCAGGTGACATACCCGGCGTCTTTAAATATGCCTGGAATGGCAGCCAATAGGCTGTCACACCAGTCATTCAGGCGACAGTCACGCCTACGAGGGCGGTACCTAGACTGCCCCACTACATACTCATGAATTGCTTGTCTCTTTTGCATGCCACTTTATACAGCTGTATGGTAGACATGAAATAGTCTACAATATACACCAGCTGACTCATCTGGCTGAAGAATATCGTCTCTTTGGACCTTTGGATAATGTGTCAGCATTTCCTTTTGAGAATTATTTAGGACTTTGCGCAAGCCTCACTTGCCTTACAGGAAGTTGTGAAAAGGTTATTTGAAATGCCAAATCCAGAGGCAAAAAAGCCACTTAGGTCAATCACATTTTGATGGTCCAGTGCTCCATAGTCATGGCAAACAGTTCAGAAAAGCTGTCACAAAAATAATTTACTGTGTCTGTAGTGCAGGGAGATAATTGTGTGCAAATACCTGGCCACATTGCCATTTTGCAAAATATCATTGTGGTAGATGACGTATGAATTTTTTTCCTAATTCAAAAGTTTCAGAATCAAGAATCATTATTCTTCTATCTATTTGAGTCAACCCACATAGGCCATTATAAAGTGTGGGGGTTGCACGACAATCCTGATGAAGCCTGGCTCCAAGATATTTAACAAAAATTTTTCCTTTGTCCTGACAAACATGTCTTTATTGAAATGTCACTCAACCATAAGACGTAAACTAATTGTTTGCTGTTGTAAGAGGCTTGAACTGAACATAATTAATTTATGATTTTTTATTTTTTATTTTTAAGTTATCAGCGAAGGAAAGTTTCAGTTAGTGTTATTGCATTCTAGAAGAGTTACTTTCCTAAAGAAATTAAGCAGTGGTGCATCGTTCAATTTCATTACGGGGGCACAGAAATTGTGCCACACAGCTGGCTGATTGGATAGAAGATTCTATGGCCACCATATCCACTCAAAGACAAAACCAGTGTTAAAAAAATATGAGCTGCCCAATGAGGGATGGTTGACATATGAACCTGTTAAACACCTTGTAAGTCGAGGTAGGTGTATACATTTAAATTAAGTATAAGGTCAAAAACTAAATCCTTCTGTGTACTTTACAGCTGTAACATCAACAAAACTAACATGCAGGCACATATGAAGAAGCTGAGAAAAGATATCTACAGTAAAACTGTGACACAAATGATATGCAGTCTGATGAAGAAACAGTGAAGTTTGAAATATCTTTGCATTTAAGTGAAGTTAAAAAAAGGGGAAATAAAATAAAATGACCAGATGTATCTGAAAATGTGCTTTTCCTAATAATTACAGGAACCTCACTGGATATAAGGGTCCGTCACATGCTTTCCTGTGCACTGACAAATGAGCTGGCATCCTCTATAATTTGGGCTGGGAAGAAGGTTAAAGAGCAACCGAGGCAAAAGAGGGCACTCAAGGATAGTTTTTTGAATATGTGTATATTTGCTAAGTCATTACTTTCAATGCTTTTGATTTTCCTTTATATTGTATTCCCAGAAATCTACCTTACTCCAGCCAATATTCACCTCTTCCAGTACCTCCATTAATGTATTCATTTGTACAGTGTTGGGTGGTCAGGGCCAGCAAAGCCTTCTCTGCTTGGCTAAACACTATCAGACGCACTGACCTACATTTACAACCTAAATTCTAATATTTGTTTCAGGAAATTGTATTAATTTATTCTTAACAATTTATTCTCTTTATTTCGTAGCATTTCTCTTTGCTGCACTGCTTCCAGTACGTGTAGATGTTTGATTTTTTTGTCCAATCAGATTTCAGCCTCTATGTGCTGCCATGTCAATCTAATCTGCCCAGGGCCTTTAAAGTGAATACTGCTGGCGCTTTTCCATTGAGAATATTACCAATGGGTCTGTTTCTTTAACCAATCAGATTTCAGATTCGCCTCACAGAGCAGCTAGCTGGCCTAGAATAGCGTCAGCATTTTTTCGTCCTCTGATTGGTTGGTCAGAGCGAAACAGTTACAGCCAAGTTTGACTGGCAAAACACGTGTGTAGCACTCTGCCCACATTAATACATCTGAGTTAGACTTTTATATGCCCACGCAGGAAGAGAAATTGATTTGGTCTCGGACATACTTAAAAATAAATTTTCCAGAAAAGCTAGACATTGTGAGTAAAGGTCGGCCAACCCCCAAGCTAGCTAGCTTTTCTCAGTCTAGGGTTTGTTCTCCACTTCCAGACCAGTGAATACGAGCGGTACCACTGGCTTATTAGTTTTCTTTAGTAAAATGGTATTCACCCTCCATATGTAAAACGCCTCTCTCTCTGTAATGCCAAGCATTGTCATATTGCATTTTTGTAAAGTATTGATGGTTTCTATAATCGTGTAATGATAGTAATAGTAATAATAATGGTGGTATTAAGAGGTGGATTAAGTCGGGTAAGTCCCCACTGAAGGCCCAGGTACCAAATGCACAGCCCGCCACTGCATTTGCATACTTTTTATATCCTGCTGTTGTTCTCCTTTGTTATACTTTGTTTTGTTTGACTGTGCACCATACCGTGTGGGTGGAACTGCACATCAAATTACTACAACAGTTCCTTTAGTGAAACCAGAAACACATTTTTTTATTTATTTTCTGTTTGCATCTGTATAAATGTTTTGTTTTTCCATGACATTGAATAAAGTGCTTCAGTTGATTGAATTGAAAGAAAAAAATAACTAAAAAAATTTAATTGTGACTGAATTAGTGGAAAAGTTTTTTTTTATTTTTTTGTTAAATAAAGATTACATTTCAGTTGGCTTTTCAATGTTGTCAGAAGTATTGTAGAATCAGCATTGTAGTGTACATTGTAATGGTGATAATGTTTTTATGACAACATAGATTTCAACCTGAATATTGTTTCAACAATAAATAAGGGTGCAGAAATGATGTTGAAAAAATATTAAATTGTAATATCGAATCATTGACATAAGTTTCACCTAAAACTTCCATGCCCGCTTTTCATGCGTTGGTTTTCTGTTTTATTTTGTCCTTCCGTTACAGGACCTGAAATCTTAAAACAAAGCAGGTTGGTTAAAAAGCCTAAACTACAGCATTGAGAAGCAAACAAATGAAAGAAGCCAAAAAAATAATAAATAAATTCAAAGAAACAGCCTTCCTCATAAATAAGTACATCAAAATACCAACATCAATTCATAATATAAAAAAAATAATAAATAAATAAAAATAAAAATAAAATAATAATAGTAATAATAATTTGGCCATCAAAAGAAAGTTACAAACTTTTTATTTAATCTTCATGATGGAAGATTAACTCCAGGCTTACTATATTAGTTTTATAGTTCCCCTGTCAAATGATAAAAAAGAAAAGAAAAGAAAACTCCTGCAATGTAAAGATCAGCGTAGGTACTACTAGTCAGCAAAATTCTAAGTGCACCAAAGTTAAGTGCAACATTTTACTTGCAAAACTTCAATGGGTTGAAATATTTACTCACTGCTTTGTTATTAACTTGCTGTACTTTGCACTTTGTTCACTATGCAAGTCTATAATAATTAAATACATTTTTGATAAATCTTAGCAGGTTTTTTTTTTCATTCACTTTGCAGACATCATCTTTTACATGAGAAAATTGTCTCGTGTTGTTCTTATGGTTTCCCTCTGGAAAACACCATAGTCTTTTGTGGCCAAACATCTACAGGAGGCTGGAAAGAACACAAAAAATAACCAGTGCATGAGCTGCCATTGCATTTAAAACATCCTACTGAAGGAAAGTAATGATAATTATTTTAAGGTGACGATGTAGAGAAAAGTCCAGTGGTACCTCACCTGAGCATAGTTTAATGGTGGGAATCTCCCAATACTCTTCATGAGACCAAGGGTTTTTATCCATTGCTCGTTCCACCCCTGTGCGCTGTAATACGGTTCGCAGTGTGATAAACGTTGGAGCATTCTTTTATTATTCTTCACAATTTCAAGCAGCGCTTCTTGTCTTTTCTCTGTGTCGAGCCTGAATTTTAGATACAAGACACAATTGCTTTAATTGAGTTGAATTTCAAGTGGAAGTGTTAGTGAAGGTCATCAGTTTAAATACCAGGATTATAAAATCTTTACCTTTTACTCACATACTCATTTTTACAGTCAATTCGCCCAGCAGTTTGCTTGATGTGGGATATTTTATCCAATAGCATATGATTGTCCCTTTGGATCGTTGAAAATCGTTCATCCTCCTGCTGGTGGAGTAGAGCATATATTAGAACCAAAATATGTTCTGATAGTTGACTAAAATGATCGATGAAACTTTTTGAAGGTGTAAGAGCAAGGTCTGTAAATGTATTTCTGTGGTTTGAAGTCTGTAAAATACTTGATACAACTAATTAAAGTTCCAAGCTATGTCTAAAAAGTGTTAGCTTTGCCACAAGTGTTAGCTTTGCCACAAAACCTGTTGGCCTGTTTCTATGGCCACACATAAGCTGATATATAAGAATAAGAATGATGAGAATGTATTGTCAGATCCTCATTCAAGTGCTCTATAGTAAACTTTTTTTCGGCTTCTTCCATTAGGGGTCGTCCTTATTCGTAATCCGCATGTTTGATTTGGCACATGTTTTTACACTGGATGCCCTTCCTAACGCAACCCTCCCCATTTATCCGGGCTTGGGACCGGCACTAAGAGTGCACTGGCTTGTGCAACCCTAATGGCTGGGTTTGGTTCCCTGACCGGGGATCGAACCCGGGCCGCGGCGGTGAGAGCGCCCAATCCTGACCACCAGGGAACCATTCAAGTGCTTAATAGTAATAATGGAAAAAATGCATGTAGAAAATCTATTGAGTTTTACTGTAGATAAGTCGTAAACAATTACCCTTATCACCATTATATCCTGAACCATTATGAGCGAAATTTTTTATTTAGCATTATTTATCTGAAGTTCACAAATTTTGGAACATTATTTTATTATTCAATATTTCTTCATTTCATTCATTCATTAGTTTGCTTCAGTAATTACTTCATTCAGGACAGGGTCATAGTGGATCTGTAGCTAGTTCACCCAGTTATTGGTGCTGGTCCACTGCAGTTTACCAACAAACATTTATACTGAGGGGTAATTTTGTATAGCCAATGCACATACCTGAATGTTTTGGGAAATAAAATCGGAGAACCCAGAGGATACCAGGAGAACAAATCAACATGTATAATAACCCATGCTTGGTGAGGATTCTTACTGCACACCTCAACATTTAGCTGTAATAAATGGTCATTCAGTGCCACCCAGATGAGGATGGGTTCCCTCTTGAGTCTGGTTCCTCTCAAGGTTTCTCCCTCATGCCACCTCAGGGAGTTTTTCCTTGGTAATTAGGGACAAACTTACACATAGAAAGAATATCTTATTCATTCTTTCCTACCACATTATCTGTGTAAAGCTGCTTCAAGACAATTGTTAAAAGCGCTATACAAATAAAAATTAATTGAATTGATTCAAGGGTTGTAATATCCACTGGAACTGATTTTTCTCTACTAAATTTAATTTAGTTCCAGGTGAAATGTACATGTATTGTATTCCTATAAATGGAACATGTTTAGTGGTTTTGCATGTGTACCTACACCATCAATAATAATAATAATAAAAAAAAACTACAAATAAAGACGTGAAACTTTCAGACAAACCCCTATGGAAACCCTTAAAAAGATCTATGTATGAATTTGACATTTTCTGTGGCAGATATTATACCCAAAGTTCCCCCGAAGGCTTAATTATTTTCACCATTGAATTAAATCATTGCGGGAATTAAAGTAATCAATCATTTCTCTTACCATTTTCTTTTTCCTTTTCACAAGAATGTGATTATAGATCTTAGGTGGACTTGTATTAAGCGTCGCCTTCGCAGACTGAACCTTGAAAAAGTAACACAACTCATGACCTGAATAGTCTGTATATAGCAGAATAGCAGTAGAGACACTTGAACTCGTTTTTTGGTTTTCTAAACACAATCTTGTACGGCTTGATTTCAAATTTAATTTCCGCATAAATCTCTATTCGCATTTACGGTTGAATTTACAGCCTTACCTTTTTCTTGTGTATTTCAAAGTCGTTCTTATCCCATCTGTACTGCAGGTATTTGCTGGTGCAAGGCATCAGTGGTTGGTGAGCTTTATGTTGCATGGTGGTTGTGTGACTCGAACCTCCAGCAGAGGAAACAAACACAAGCTTGCACCGTAGTGCAGTCTAGACAGAGTCTGTCGTGTGTATGTTGTCATGACAGTCACAGAGATGCAGAAATCAGCCGCACATTGTCTATTATACAATGAACTACTTCATAGGGCGTTCTTTTACAGATGTATATGCATAACGCTGCCTCTAGACAGGTGATATGTTCAAAATGTTTGGAAGAAGCTATGAAACAAAACTAAAGGTTTCTAATACCCTCTCAGAAATGGCCCTCTGATCCATATAAAGCTTGTCCTAGTTAATGCTCCTGTCCAATATGAATCTTCTGTGTCCTGAAAGTGCATTAGACCAGTCTAACCCAGAAGGCAGAACAAATAAGCAGTCAACGTTAATGTGAACAAAATGGAGCACACGTACCTGGCCTTGATTTGTCACACGGAGTGGTTTGGCATCTAAAGCCAAAATTTTTGGGTTAGTTCTGTTTTTAGGCACAAGCATGATTTTACATAGCCCCCTCTTTCCAAGGACAGCGAGAGTGGTGACTTGCTTTCATTGCCTCTGCATCTCTGTAAGCATCTGACACATCTAGACAGACAGATTTGGAGTAAGATGTAGCTGATGGTGAGTTACATTTTACTGTTCATCACTAGTCTAGAGACTACATTAGTCCTCCTTCATTAGTTTGCTTCATAAGTTTATGTGAGGTCGACTCATTGCATGAAGCTTTGCTTGATATGATGGATTTTTTGAACCATTATGAAGACAATGTTATTTAGGACTAGATCCCGAGAGACCTGGAATACTCTGCAGGTATATGAAACGAATGCAATTTTTTCAACAGACGTCATATTTTTTTACCGACTTTCATATTTACAGATGAGTGAATATCTAATGTGTGTACTGACTCTATTTGACTAAATACTTGTGAACAGTAACCATCATCATCAAATACAAAGAATATGAATCGATAATTAGTAATAATAAACATGTACAGCTTGTTTCCTCATCATATAATAGTGTAGACAAGATTTAATCTAACATGTATGCTTATATGTATTGCTAATAAGGATTATGAGCTATGGAGACAGTTTCCTAGGCACTGTTGTTCTGTACAGAGTGACTAGAACAAACAGAAATGCAAACAAAGGTACAATTAAATACCTCAATCACCCAACTATTATAAACATATTATTAGTTAAAGTACATTGTGTTTATGTTTGGATTATGAGATTTCTCAATTTAAGAAAAGCCGATATTGAAATGTAATCTATGCACAGATATTGTTGGTTTGAAAAACTGTATAGCAACACTGCCCCCTTTTGGCTGTATATGCGTATAACACACTGAAAATACTACTATCACATGATTGTCGGGAATGTCGTTTTATAGATTATCGATTCGTTCTTCATCTAATCATTATTTTTCTTTTCATCCAAAAGATTGTAAATTGAAATAATATGATGAAAGAAGCAGGATGTATTTTTACAACACAATAACTTTCCTATTTTCCTTAAATTCTATTATTTTTTTATGTTTAATGTTGGACAGTCGTACAAAGCATTTCACTGCATGTCGTACTCTGTGTGTATGTGTGTGTGACAAATCAATTTTCATTTAGATTTTGCATATTGAACATAAATTTGATGCATTAATTAATTAATCCTTAAATCTTGATAAGGGTTCTACTTAATCGCAGGGAATATTGTATTTAGCAGTGGTGGAAGAAGTACACAAAACATGTAAAAAAAATTACTCCAGTAAAAGTAAAAGTGCTCCCTTTAAACTTTCACTTAAGTAAAAAAATATTTGCCTTTAAATGTTATGTATCCACGTACAATTATTTATTATGGCTATAATGTTCCTGTTATGATTTTTGTCACAAGACTCTTTGCTTAATCAACTCAGTTTATGTGAAAAGACACTGATGTTACTCTTTGCACATCAATCTATTTATAAAAATGATATCAATGAGTCAAATACTGATTACTATCAATTTAAATGATCATGAGCCCAAAATAAAAAATACATAAAAGACCACATGTGTTGTGGCAAGTTTGAGTCAGGAGTTTCTTCCCTCATTTATTCCTCTCAAAATGTTCTGCTTGATGTTGAATTGACGCTGAACTGTATGTTGGTGATAAGTAGATACCACCAACCAGCAATTGCGGTTTTAGCTTCAATGATGCCCTGAGTGAACCGCAGTCCACAAATTTGTATATTTGGAAATTTCAATATCACCTCAAATGCATTTATTGCACAATTAAATACACGTCATTGTGCACAATTGATCAAACTACAAAAAAAAAAACCTGCTCGGCTAATTGTAGCCATAAGATACATGCAACATCTATATACCATACCATGTCTTTTAATATATTAGCCTTTTAATCTGCACTGGAGATTCCCCTTACTGAACTCAGTTCAGGGCCTATTCAGTACAATCACAGAAAACATTTATGACATCACCTCAGTTAAAGGTAACCAAATCAATAGTGCGAGTTTAACTACAATCCAACTAGACCAGTTAATTGTTTTCGTTGCTACACACATGGTAAACTACATACTATAAATTATAATGGTGTGCAAGCTAAAATAAATATTGTTGTTCTATGAGTAAAAGCATAGCAGGCATCACAGCATAGCATAAGTGATATACAGTTGTTAGTATTTTATTAAATGCATTAGCCTATACGATCCTCATTACGAGATGAGCTGCATACACACCTTTATCTTTTACACGTTTCCCCCATACTTCTTTCCTCTTTTTTCTGAATTGGACTCCTGAGGGTTTAGACCTTTCTTGTCATCCATAATTAAAATTTTGATTCAGTTCTTCTTACTGAGTGTATGAGTGAAGAAACTTCTCCGGGCGGTGGGGGAGCACTCCGAGTCCCGACCAGGTGACATGTTATAATAATTGATGCAAATGTGCAAATGAAACACCAGATAGATTTTTTTTTGATGCCCCGTGCTGCCACCCCGCAAGATGCCACCCTGAAACCTAAATACACAATGCCTAGCGGCGATCAAAACCAGTTTAAAACAGAGCAGATTGTGTTGTTGCAGTTCTGTTAGTTATTGTACATACTGAAACAATTACATGTTTCTACAGCAATTAGTTGGCCATGGTTCATCACAGATGTTGGCCATGGTTCATCACAGATTAGGTACGTAAATTAAACGACGGTCAGTTCTCTTTGTAGAGAGTGTCTGGTTAGAAATGGCATGAAAGTGTGCCTGCTCTGGTACTTCAAACACTCTTAAACTGCATGCCCATTTTCTGTAAAGGATGAGAAAAGCGTATCTCCCACCTTATCCTCACTAAATTCTACAAAGGGTAGATAACTGAGAAGATCACCAGGGGTCTCTTCTGTTTATTACAGACATTTACACCACCCACTGCATCCACAAAGCCACCAGCATTATGGCTGCTTACACAAAATCTTCACTCTCATGTTACAGAAGCAATGGAACCCTCAGGACTAGCATCAATTTCTCCCCCAAGCTTCTAGACTCTCCAATACAGAGACCGATCTGGACTGAAACACACACATATACACACTCAGTTGCATTCCACTCCTTCTGCGCTATGCTGTGTACTGCACCAGCTGTAAATCTTTGAAATTCATTTACTTAATTTGACTTGACTTGTCAGGCATGAAAGAAGTCTGACCACACAGTGACCACACAAGTCAGGAGGCAGAGAGATTGAGACCCTGTGTGAGAGAGAAAGCAAACGGAAGTAAGAAAGTGAAGTTTGATATTATTATTGGTTAGATATTGGATCCCCCCTGAATCAGTCCTCCTTTTAATACCATCATTATTAAGTCAACAAGCTATTATTGTCATTTCAACCATATACAGCTGATGCAGTACTCAGTGAAATATGACATTTCCAGAACCCTGGTGCTACATAAAACAACATAGAGCTACATAAACAGATCACAGCGCTAAGGACTAAAGTAAGTTGTCCTCGCCAAATAAAGTGCATCGTGTGCAACCTGGTGCAAACAGTGAAAACCAAAAGACAGTGCAAACATAAGACATTGCAGGACAGATACACAAAATACACAAAATAGCACCGACCAGTTTACCTACTGTAAATGTTAAACAGTACAATATGAAAAAAGAGAACTGTAAACGAGAGCGTTCTTGTAAACATAAACAAAATATAGTGTGCAATCAAGTAGGTGTGCAAAAACAGCATGTAAACAGTAACAATATGGGTGGTGAGGTAGACATCAATATATAGTCATCAATAATATAGAGAAACGCAGTATAACAGAGCTCTGCATCACAGACAGGTATCTCATGTTGTGAGTACGAATGCCGTTACAAACGCAAAAAACCCAATTAACACAATGCAACAACTCTTCTTTCACTGTAGCCACAGCCGCACCACACCCATACACCATCTCCAGCTGAAGCATCAATATTATCCTCATAAAATAAACCCCAGTTTTCTGTGAATTTTTACATAGTTTTTCCAGGCATTACAGTTTTCCTGGGGATTTGAGATGAAGGCAAATTGTGTGTATTCGTCTCAATTTTAGACAATAGTATAAATGTTTCTTGAAAAAGACAAATGCTTCGAACAGTTTTGTCCAGCTTTTCTTAAAAAGTCTGTCTTAAAAATGCCATTGAAGGCATATATGTGACCAAACAAAAACTTTCCCCTCTATCAGCCATTGTGGAATGAAAAACAGCTACAGTAAGAAATCCATACGAATATATTTGAGCATGTGCAGTTTTCCACAGATGCTGTTCGCGAGCTCTGACTAGTGCGCTCATCCAAGCAAAGGATGTGAAAAGGCAGACGTTATCGTATGCCTGCTAGATGCCCCCAGTGTCGCCAACTCGAAATCTGTTCATTTAGCAACAGCTTCAAGGAACATGTACTTTACACTTCAGACACCTGAAGTGTTCACACTGCTGATTCTGAATGCTTCACTGCAGATTTCAAAGACAAGCAACACATGATGTGAAAGCTGAAATATGATTCGATAGAAATTCTATTCTAAACTTATACTACAGGAAGCAGTGCAAGCGAGAGAAACAATGTAAAAAGAAGAGAAAAGACAATTGGGAATAATTAGATATATATTCATGGCAAAAAATATTAAAACAGAAGTCAGTGTTTCTGACCGTTTTTGGGCCTGCAAAGAACACCTTGCTGACCCTGATGGCCCACCACTTTCGCACAGTACCTAAATGCTGTATCTATCCTTTTACTGTAAAAGTGCCAGTAATATAATGTCCTACCAGTGGTGTAACTGCTGTCATAAATGTTTTATTCATTGTAGGTGCTAGTTTAAGCTCATTTACATGCATTCAACTGTTATCTTTGTAATGTGTAACCTAAGGTCTAAACTAATGTTTAATTCATTTACTCGATTTGAATGCCATTTATAATAGTTCTCTCTGTGACTAAAACACTGATTTGCACTATTTCTCAATTGAAGGCTTGAGAGGTTAAAATGTGTAGAATAGATGGTTTAAGGACATTAGCATAATTGGTAAAGAGCTCTTAAAGCTGTTGATGCTTCACAGTGTCAGAAAACAGGTTCTCTTATATATATATATATATACATATATATATATATATATATATATATATATATATATATATATATATATATATATATATATATATATATATATATATGTATATATATATATATATATATATATTCCTCAGGAACTGCTCCATGCCACTAATAATGATTTAAGTGTGCCTGTTTTTGCTTGGTCATTAGATTATTTGGACTACAGAACCCAGCATCCACTGCACACTCACACCTGTACCTTGTTACCTTGATTAGCACTCACATTAGATATAAAGTCTCAACATTCACAGGGCTCACCATCTCAAGTTTGTCTTTTCTGTTGGATGGTGTAATTCTTGTAGGGTCATGTTTTTTTTTGGTTCTATGTCTCTTCATTTTTGTTTTTTGTTTTCATAAGTTGGTTCTTTTGCACTTTTATTAAATATTATCTGTAATTACATTCCCATTCCTTATTATTATGTGACAAAGATCTCTGCTGAGGTGTGCTGAAGTATAATACAGTGGCCTAACGACACGGCTGTGTACCAGACATGTGTACCATTCGGCTTTAATTTCACACTGAAGCCAACTTCACAGACTCCACACTGTCATCGTTTAAATCAGCTTTTAACACCACGACAACCTGCTGTCTTTTTATTTCCCCCCAGATGAGCTGCGCTGTCGGTGTCTTCTTTTCTTCAAGCGCAGTCTTGTGTCAAATATCTGGCAAGGGAGTTGAAGAGGGTAGGGTGAGATGGTCTCAGTGGTTTGGAGTGTTCCAGAGAATTACATCTAGGGAGAGTCTCAAAAGGAAGCAATCAGGAGTGGGCATTATTAACACAGAGAATGTTTGCTAAGCCTCTCTCCCCATAGGTGTAGTACATGTGTTTAAGCTCCCTCTTGCACAATTTCACCTGCTGGTTTCTAATGAATGAGCAGTGGTGTCTAAGCTATTCTGGGCCTGCTGAACTTCTAGAACTTTCTGTACCAGACGAGCATCAGTTGAGCAGATATGTAGAGCTTAATGATTTCTCAATTTAGACATGAATATGTTACATGATGCAAACTGTTTCCCTGTGTATAATTTTGTCCATGAAGACTCTTGGTACATGCATATATATATATATATATATATATATATATATATATATATATATATATATATATATATATATATACACATACATACATACATACATACAGGAGGTAAGCGCAAGACAAAAAAATAAAAAATAAATGAAAGTGAATTTGCTATTTGAAACAATATCATTACTAGAATGAGTGCATTAATATAATCCTCTGATTTTTCGTCTGAGCTGCTGTTATAGAAAGAAAGCGTAAGCAATTGGTTTCAAGAATTTAATAGCACTGTGGTAGAATATAGGTTAATGTTTGGCTTCAATACTATTTTACAACAAATCACCCAAATGTAACCCAATTATATCACCCTGATGATTAAGATGCTGTACAGTAGAAGGAAAATTTTACATTCAGTCCATCTATGTCTTGCAACATGTTAACAATCGAACTTTAAAGATCTTCATCAAATTGTTTAAGAGGTATGTGTCATGAAATGACACTATAGCGTATATATTTTGTAAAAGATTTGGATCGCACTACAACTGCATGCCGAGTATTATAAATCTTATATTCCATCTCGCTTGCGTTTTAAAGTGTTTTTACTTTTGTAACAAATATTCTTGACAGTAAGATAATAAAAGGATATTTAAAAAATGTAATCCCTTTTTTCTATATGTAGTGAAGAATCCATTTTTTGACCTGGGTCTGTCATATTGGATTTGCTCAGACAGTCACAGTCGGTGACCATTACACACATTTCCCACTTGTTTTGCTTGAGAGTATTGGTCTCTACTGAAGGGAACAGCTAGCTGTTTTCCTGCAAGGAGCCTGTAAGATGTTTTTCACATGCTGTGATGGAAAGTGGCCAAGGCAACAGCCCTCAAGAGGAGCCCTAGCCGTGTTCACATCTTCAGCAGGATACGTCTGTATCGAACAGGAAGATGCGTTAGCTTTGTTCCGCACTGTCTAAAGCTGGCTATGAACCACCCTGAACTTATACTGACTTATAAAAGTTGTAATAAACAGAGAGCAAAGAAGAAACAAACAAGAACGAGACAATGGACTAAAGTGTAAGAATGTGGTTACAAACTGGTTGAAGAAATATATAGAAGTAAAGTCTTCCATATCTGCCATTTCATTGCACAAACGTGTTTGTACTCTACTTTTTTTTTCTTTTCTTTTTCTCTCTTATCCGACATGTCAGCTGCATATCTGTCAATCTCACTTGACTTCTGATTTAAAACTTTGTGTCATCACACCTCAAATTCAGATTGAACTCCTGACATGGATATTTGCACCCAATTAAAGAAAATTGTCAGAAAAGTCAGATTAAGGATACAGTTAGGCTGAGCATTGTGTCCCCAATGATTATTCAACTTGATGTTTGTGATATTTGTTGCTGTCTACACTATATTGACAAAAGTATTGGAACACCTGACCTTTCCTGCCAGATGTGGTTACCGCAAAGCTGGTGGCACACAATTGCATAAGAAGTCTTTGCATGCGGTATAATACAATTTTGAGTTTTGAGAAGAGAATATTGGAAGTAAACGTGTAATGCGATGTTCAAAAATCACATACCTTACTTATGACCAGGTGTCGCAAACTTTTGGCAATAAAGTGAATATCTATCTCTCTCTTCCTCGCACTCTCCTTACTGCACTGGCTCTAAAACTGTTATATACAAATATAAAATAAATTATAGTCTGTATATATTAGCTCAGAAATGTTTTCCACTTTATAGATGATTGACACATTAGGACCTATTAATGGTTTTGCATTTTCTAGTTAGCTGATAGAGGGTACCTGTACTTCAGACTTCAGAGTACTGATCACAACAGATTATATAAAATGAAGTTTTATCTCAGAAGTTTTTTCCCCCACAGTCTAATGACTACAGATTTCACACATCAAACCTGATAGAGTACACCTGGATGGTCAACACAAGGCACAGAATGTAATCGAGTCTGTGTTACTGGCTTCATTTGAAAAAAAAATTTTTGGAGCCACATTAATTGGATATTATACTATATAGAAATAAGCAGCTAAGATTGCTTTAATGGCTGTTTTTTCCCCCTTCCTCTTCTCTAGCTCTGCTCGAAGTGTTTCAAGTGCAGGAGAGCAGAATCACAACAAGCCACAGCTTACAAGGGTGAGTTCATTTAACATCTGGACACTCATAGTTTAGTGTTTTCCTAATAGTTATACACAATGTTTAATAGTACAAAATAAATGTTTATTTTTGCAAACACTTGTTTTTTGTGAAACATATTAGTCATGAACTTGGGATGATTTTTAACTCTACCTCAGAGATATCCAAAGTCTGGCTTATAGGTCAAAGTTGGCTCGTGGTGACCTACCATAAATGAGAAAAGTAATGGGAAGGACCTGCTGCATGTCGCTCATTAGAGGTCACTGGATTTCTGTACTAGGCATAAACTCTATTGAACAATTAGGGAAGTGATAGCTCAGTGGTTAAGGCTTTGGGTTACTGATAGAAAGGTTGTCGTTCAGGCCCCAGTATTGCCAAGCTGCCACTTATTGTACAATGAGTTTCATTGAACTGGAAATTGTTAAATAAACATGCAGTATAAAAGCAGATTACAGAATCATGTTTTTATGATATAAAATCATGAATAAGAGGAATTTTAAAGTTAGTTTTTTGGCTTTTCATTAGAAAAGATTTGGGCTCCTCTGCTTTGCCTTTGGCTCATTTTCCTGGGAATACTATAGAAAAGTGAAAATAGACTCTGGACAAGATGCCAGTTCACTGTAGGACACCATTTACTCGCATACACAAAATCATTCAAAACAAAGGGCAATTTATCTTAGACACATTTTATGGAGACCTGCGATGTTGTATGGTTTAGAGACAGTGGCATTGAGTAAAAGACAGGAGGTGGAGCTGGAGGTAGCAGAGCTGAAGATGTTGAGGTTTATGTTGGGAGTAATGAGGATGGACAGGATTAGAAATGAGTTTATTAGAGGGACAGTGCATGTAGGACTTTTTGGAGGCAAGGTGGGGAAGGCGAGATTGAGATGGTTTGGACATGTGCAGAGGAGGGACACGGGGAATATCGGTAGGAGTATGCTGAGGATGGAGCCACCAGGAGGGAGGAATAAAGGTAGGCCAAGGAAGCGGTTTCTGGATGTGGTGAGGGAAGACATGCAGGTAGTTGGGGTGAAAGAGGCAGATGTAGAGGACAGAGGGGTATGGAGAAGGATGATCCGCTGTGGCGACCCCTAATGGGGGAAGCCGAAAAAAGAAGAAGACATTTTATGGAAGCAACCAGAGAACCCGGCATTTGGCAGACACCCATACCCGGAGAGACTTATAAATATCCGTTTTTACAAATAAGAAGTTGACTGCAGTTTGGTGTTGGTGGTATTTAATCTCATGACCTTCTGATCAAAATCTGTAGGACACCCACACAGATATTTTGTGTGCCCAGACATTAATCCAAGGTTAAAATCAGTCTGTGGATTCTGGAGGGGTTCTGATCATTTAAAATATATTTCATATTAATTGATTGGTCTCCAGGAACTTTATTGTTGCCTCTGACAATAGAGATGTAGTCAGATATCGCTATGAGAAAGCAATAGTGCTTTTAATATAAATGAGCATATGAACCTCTGCATTCTGAGGAGGCAGGTGAGGCAGAACAAAAGAACCAGAATTAATTGTCATTAGCATTCAAAACAACTGTACCAACATTTTTGAACATACAGTACCTTTAAATCAAGACAATATAAATGATTGCGGGAGCTTGTATACACCATGTTTTCGCATTCATCATACCTTATTAATAATAATTTCATGAAATAACAATATTTTCACATCTATTACATTATTATCTATTACATGGAGGTTTGATCACTAAGCATTTTTCTTTATATCTTTAAATCTCTAATGAAAATGGATTTTTGTGATATACAAATGATCAGAAATTGAATTATTTATTCCCTCATTTGCATATTTAAATGCAAAATTAATTGCACAATTTAAATATAATATACAGTTCTCTACTGTGTTATTGAAATGTATTACAAAATGTTGCATGATTTTTAGGATAATTTAGATAAATGTACATATAAATAATAGTATATGTCACAGTAACTGTAGTCACAGTTTAAATATGTAACTCTGTGCACTCTTTCTGTGCATGGTGAAATATTTCATATGGGTCATTTGGGTCAAATTGTCCCATGCAGGCTTTACAATTACTACAGATGAGGGAGAAACAACATGATGCATGTTTTCAAGATGTTCAGACTGAACATCTTGAAAAAATTTAAGGCTAGTGAAAAATTAAACAGTGATCTATTAAAGTTTTCATATCAAGTTTATTTTTTCAGAGATATTCACAATGGACATTGTCTTAATGCAGCTTTACAGAATGTAAGAATTATAGAACAAAATGGAAATAAGTAAACTGTGTGTATTTATTCTTAATGATCAAGCCTGGGGCAACTGTTGCAAGGAAAAGCTCCGTTAGACTCAAAAGGGGAACGCATCCTCATTTGGGTGACACCAAAAGTGTGATTATAAATCATACAAAACAATGCAAACACTGGAGAGTTAGAAATATCATGAGCAATTACGGAGTGTGCAATTTCTTTCTACACTTAAACAGTCAATACACATCTGTAGGGTTTATTTTCACCTGTTGGATTGTGCAAAAAACTGTTTCTCTTAGCACAGCTGTAAAGTGCTGCTAGTAAAATGCAGTGTCATCTCTTGTCTGCCTCTTGGGTGGTCGATCACATTAGTCCATAGACACATGCCACCCTATGACACTTTATGGACACCTTGTCTTTTCTTATAAGGTGAGCATCTCCCTTCTTAGAAGCACTGAGTGTAGCGGTCATCTATGAACACCTTTCAGGGAAGACCTGTTTTTCAGGTACAGTGGTGTTCCTAATTTCTTATTTTTTTGCATGTTTGTCACACTTTAATGTTTTAGATCATCAAACTAATTTAAATATTAGTAAAAGATAACACAAGTGAACACAACATGCAGTGTTTAAATGAAGGCTTTTATCATTGGGGGAAAACAAAATCCAAAACTACATGGCCCTGTGTGAAAAAGTGTTTGCCCCTCGTTAAAACTGTGATTTATCACACCTGAGTTTAATTTCTCTCGCCACACCCAGGCCTGATTACTGCCACACCTATTCACAATACAAAAAATCTCTTAAATAGGACCTGCCTGACAAAATGAAGTAGACCAAAAGATCCTCAAATGTTAGACATCATGCCGAGAACCAGAAAAATTTAGAAACAAATGAGAAAGAAAGTAATTGAGATCTATCAATCTGGAAAAGGTTATAAAGCCAATTCTAAAGCTTGGGGACTCCAGCGAACCACAGTGAGAGCCATTATTCACAAATGGCAAAAACATGGAACAGTGGAGAACCTTCTCAGGAGTGGCTGGCTGCCCAAAATTACCCCAAGAGCACAGCGACGACTTATCCAAGAGGTCACAAAAGACCCCACAACAACATCCAAAGAACTGCAGGCCTCACTTGCCTCAGTTAAGGTGTGTTAAGTGTTCATGACTCCACCATTAGAAAGAGACTGGGCAAAAATAGTCTGCATGGCAGAGTTCCAAGATGAAAAACGCTGCTGAGAAAAAAAGAACATGAAGTCTCGTCTCAGTTTTGCCAGAAAACATCTTGATGATCCCCAAGACTTTTGGGAAAATAGTCTGTGGACGGACGAGACAAAAGTTGAACTTTTTGGAAGGTATGTCCATTACGTCTGGTGTAAAAGTAACACAGCATTTCAGAAAAAGAACATCATACCAACAGTAAAATATGGTGGTGGTAGTGTAATGGTCTGGGGCTGTTTTGCTGCTTCAGGACCTGGAAGACTTACTGTGATAAATAGAACCATGAATTCTGCTGTTTACCAAAAAAGCATGAAGGAGAATGTCCAGCCATCTGTTTGTAACCTCAAGCTGAAGCAAACTTGGGTTCTGCTGCAGGACAATGATCCAAAACACACCAGAAATCCACCTCTGAATGGCTGAAGAAAAACAAAATAAAGACTTTGGAGTGGCCTAAACAAAGTCCTGACCTGAATCCTATTGAGATGCTGTGCAATTCTGCATAGATGCATTCATTGCAAGTTATCACAAACGCTTGATTGCAGTTGTTGCTGCTAAGGGCAGCCCAACCAGTAATTAGGTTTAGGGGCAAACACTTTTTCACACAGGGCTATGTAGTTTTGGATTTTGTTTTCACTCAATAATAAAAACCTTCATTTAAAAACTGCATGTTGTGTTCACTTGTGTTATCTTTTACTAATATTTAAATTAGTTTGATGATCTGAAACATTACAGTGTGACAAACATGCAAAAAAACAACAAATCACTGCCCCTGCATTTAGAAGAGAAATGTAATACTAGGGTGATATATGTCAATCAAATTGACCAGGGTAGCCATCATCATCATTGGCATATATGAGTTATTGTTCCATAATAGTCACATGCTGCGAGTGTGTTTCTGCTGTCCATCATACATAGAGTTTTCATTTGACCTTTATTCAATTTAAGTAGCTTAAATGAATCGTAAATGCATCTTATTTTATTTCGAGATGTGGCCAATGTCAGTCCAGATGGAGACTCCCACTATGATATTTTATCACATGAAAGTGGGCATGCTGGTGCAGAGAAAATACCCCAAAGAATACAAATGCAACCTGCTTGCCAGCAACTGTATCCTGTACTGTTCTGAGAACAGACAATAGAAATGAAACAAGTGTTTGGTTAATAAGGGATGAGTCATAAATGTGTGGGTTTTATCAATTTATTTTCAGACTGTAAGTGTGACAGTATGGGAGCTCGTTTATGCTCAGTTTGGTCTTTTAACCAGTTCCCAGGATAATAGTGCAGTAACACGTGTTAGCACCAGCAGATTTAGAGGCTCAAAGCAGTAAAACTGCTTTTAACAACTACATATATTAATCTTATATCTTCTTGGCTAGCACTGATCTCAGAGCTTTGCCAAGGCCCCCGAATGAACTTAGAGCAGAATGCATAGTGTTTTAACAGACATTTAATTACTTGAGAAAGACCCTGGTGCCAATAATGTCTAAAGAAACTGTTATTGTGGTCAAGACTTTCTGTGTACTGTGAAATAGACGAAGTAGGGAGTGAAAGTTTAAACTGTAGGATTAGTAAAGAGCAATTTTATGCAGTTTAGTTACCATCTTTGTTCATACAATTGCAAATGCGGGGGACTGTGCACATTTGTTAAGCTGGGTGGATATAGGCTACAGTCTATTGTACATGACAAACAGGTTCTGGAGGCTGTTTAACCACAGGCATGGTGAACTTACTGAAAATTTCAACAGCCCTTAAAAACACTTCAAAGTTGAAACGCTTTTTTCAGTGTCCACTTGTAATCACATTTTGTAATTAAGGTTCCTAGATGTGTCAAAGCTAACTAATATCACTATAAAAAAATAACAGTCCCCAGCAGAACCAGCAATTAAAATTTAGCCATCAAATGTGCACATGACCACTGACAAACAGGTTACTAATACTGTCACGCTTTACCACAACCACACAAATGGAGAAGAGAAATAAACATTTTACCCAATGGGACTGCACGGTCTCAAGGGGTAAAGTTTAAAAACAGTTAGATTACAACCTAAAGAACTTGACTGCAGTGCACTAGTCTATACTAAGTATTGAAATTTGTTCATGCTCAATTTTTTTTCTATTAATCTCTCAAATGATTAACAATAAAACTTTATGGTTTGTAGATACACCAACCAGGTATAACATTATAAGATTCAAAATGATAAACATTAAGTGCATAACACTGATTATTTCTTTACCATGGCACATGTTAATGGGTGTGATGTATTAGGCAGCAGGTGAACATTTTATCCTCAAAGTTGATGTGTTAGAAGCAGGAAAAATGGGCAAGTGTAAGGATTCGAGTGAGTTCGAAAGGGGCCATATACAAAGATTTAAAAAAAAGGAAAAAGAAAAAGCTATTGACACAGATCTTTATTTCTTATGTAGTATTTAAAAAATAATTTTAGGTAAAGAAAAAGTGGAATTAAATGTAAAAAATATAAGAAGGTTTAAATTTTTAAGTTTAATGTACATGCATCTGAGACATCCAGAAAACAGCTAATTATGAAGAAATTGAGGCAGTGGCACACAGACAAGAGAAAATGAAAATAAAATGGCAAGGTGTCAGGCGGATGAACGTGCCGGAAACTGAAGTGCAAATAACGAAGGTTTTAATTAACAACAAAGGGCAAATGACAGAAAACGGCAAACCAAACATAAACTCCAAGTTAGACTAAACCTGGTGAACGCTATGATGAGAGAGTTCGTAGAACTTAACAGAGTCCCGCAAACGATAGTAATCCAAACCAGAACCGTAATGTCTGTAGCTTGGGTAGTCCGACAAGGTTCTTCAGCCGAAACTGTAGAACAGACAATGAGTTGGTGGGGAAACGGAGGTTATATAGGGTGGTGGTTGATGAGTGCCAGGTGCAGGTGATTAGTAAGTAGGAGAGCTACTTGGAGTGATAGATGAGTTTGGTGAAGGTGTGGCTGGTGGATCCCTGACACAAGGTGACTATAAATTTACTGAAGTCTATTTAAAGCAAGTATGTCTAGTTTGTAAACATTTATTTACTCTTTTGAAAGAATACAATATTGGTCGTTATTCTGAAACAAAAACCTCAGTTTCCTTAAAGTATGGAAGTGAAAGCGTGCATATTAGTTCACATGTTAGATCTCATGCATGTTTTAACAGACGATTTAAGACACCCAAAAACTGTGAAGAAAATCCTACAGAGACAGCTGATACAATTGGTGAAGGTAAAATCTGAATAATTTTTATTAATGACAGCTGTATAATCACTGTTGTTTAGACTGGATGTGATTGGTTCATTCTGAACACAGCCACATATCCAGTTATGAAGAGCTCAAATATGCAACCAGGTGTAACCAGGTTAAACTTTTGTTTTCACCCCCACCCCCCCAAAAAAAGATTCCCTAAAAATGTATCTTGACTATTGTGTTTGTTGTAATCGAGGGTAAAAAAATGAATTGAGGGTGGAAAGATTCAACATGATTTCTTTTTATATACAAAAACTTTTTTTGTCCATTTTGTTATATATGTTATGTTATATGACTATTTAATGTACATTTGGAAAACGGCACAGTATTTTTAAATAATTCCGTATAGTCTCTGTACGCCACCACAGTGAATTAAAATAAAGCAACTGAACACTTGGTGATGCCCAAATCTTAACCATATTACACTGTTTAGATGCTGTTTTTTTGCACCTCTATACTCTTGGTTATAGTCTTTAGAGTCCTCTTTGCACAGTACTGTATATTCAGAGTATACAGTAGGCTTACTGGTTGGTGCTATCTTGTGTTATGTGTATTGTCCCACACTGTCTTGTGTTGTCTGTCTGTCTGTACTGTTTTTCGTCTGCACTGTTTGCACTAGGTTGCACTCGATGCACTTTATGTAGCTTTATGTTGTTTAGTGTAGCACCAAGGTTCTGGAGGAATGTTGTCTCATTTTAACTGTGTACTGTGTACCACTGTGTATAGTAGAAATGATAATAAAAGTCTCTTGACTTGACTCTTGACTTGACTTGCTTCCAGACTTCAGGTAGTCACCGACTGCAGATAAATTACATCTGAGCATTAAAAAGAAATGTAAGACAATGTCTTTAATTTCTAAAATCTTAGTGCAATGTGTCTGTGCAAACCCAAGAACCAAAGCTGAAAGTCTACACATCAATCACATTTTGCTTCATTTCAAATCCTTTGTGCTCGGTTTACAAGAAAGTGTCTCACTGTCCAAATGTTCATAAACCTGACAGCAATGAATTAAATAAATGAATTTATTTTTAAGAAAAGGACAAACGAACCTCTGTCTCTAGCATGGCCAGATATAGGTTTTGTAATGATGTTTGACTGAACTGTCAGGTCATATTCCCCAGGGTGTAATGATACTTTACATGAAATGGATCAATACAGAGCCTGATAAACAGTGCTACAAAGGATTACACACAAATTCAATATAAAGGTTATATAAAATATAAAATTTTATTCCTGTGTCCTTAAACAGGTTTAGACTGAATCCTTACAATCCTGGCGCTTTAGTATCACATGCACTATACACTTTATTGAAAATCACAATTAACACAAATGTAAAGTCACTTGTACTGGTTAACATAAAAAATGTTGGAATGGTAGCATGACATGTTAGTATCAAGATGGAGGAGTACTTAAAACAAAAACGTTGTGTAATCAAAATAAATTGAATGTAATCGAAAAACCTTGTGTCTTGTGTTCGAAATGTTGCCAAGCCCAGTGAATTGGCTCTGCTATACTAAAATTTTGACAGAAAATTTAGCTTTTTGTTGCAAAGTGGCCCACTACTCTGTACTGACAGACATGCAACAAGACCTGGACTTAACAAAAGTAGGCCATTAAAGTGGATTAAAGCTATAATTTGAAGAGTAGAGAACATCCCTTTTTTCAAATCCCATGCATTCTGGGCTCTGTTGTCACTGTGTTTCCCACACTCCATCACATGCTTTAAACAGTCACCTGTCATGGGGTCTGCAGGGTTTGGTGGGATGATGAGCGTTTTAGAGAAGCACTCAAAAATCTAAATCAACTAGAATATGAGAGCCATTTGACCACTAAGAGGGCAAACGGTGTTCACCAACCTTCTAACCAAGAGCTAACAAGAGCTTTAACTTAGCTACTGCTAATTATCTCTTATTTACCTACTGTTAATATATTCTCACTTATTGCTTTTAAGATATAATTTTAGTGTCTAAGAAAGCATAAAACATTTTCAATGTTTTCACTCAAGTAGAAGTATCTTCTGAAATGCATCTTCTTTTTCTTCTGCTCTATTAGGCATCGTCATAGCGGATCATTCATCTTCATTCTACTCTGTCCTCTTCATCTGCCTCTTTCTACCCAACTACCTGCATGTCTTACATTTACATTTGCAGCATTTTGGCAGACGCCCTTATCCAGAGCGACTTACAACTGAGCAGGAGAGGGTTTTTTAGGGCTTTTGCTCAAGAGCCCAGCAGTGGCAGCTTGGTGGTGGTGGGATTTGAACCTGTGATCTTCTGAGCCAAAGCCCAATGCCTTAACCACTGAGCTACCACCTCCCTGGTCTTCCTTCACCACATCCTTAAACCTTCTCCTTGGCCTTCTTTTTTCCTCCTTCCTGGTGCCTCCATCCTCAGCATTCTTCTATCGATATACCCCATGTCTTTCCAATGCACATGTCCAAAGTATCTTAATCTAGCCATCCTCACTTTGTCCCCAAAACTTCCTACATGCGCTGTCCCTCTAATAAACTCATCCTGCCTATCCTCACTCCCAATGAAAATTGCAGCATCTTCAACTCTGCTACCTTCAGCGCCACCTCCTTTTACTCAGTGCCACTGTCTCTAAATTATACAACATCGCACGTCTCACCACAGTCCTATAAACTTTTCCTTTCACTCATTTAATCCTTTTTTCCTTCCTTAGTGTCAAACTTCACATACAGTTCCTTATATGCCTTTTCCTTTGCTTTTGCCACATCCCACTTCACCTGCTGCCGCATCTCTCTGCCGATCCCAATTCTGTTTTATCAACCTCTTTCTCCTTATGCTTTCCTGCACTTCCTCATTCCACCACCATGTCTCTTTGTCTTCCTTTCTATTTCCAGATGTCACACCAAGTACCTTTCTAGCTGTCTCCCTTATCACTGCTGCAGTAGTTGCCCAAACATCCAGCACCTGTTCACCACCACCAAGCCTCTGTCTGACCTCTTACCTGAATCTCACACTACAGTCCTCCTTCTTCAGTTTCCACCATCTTATTCTTTTTTCAGTCCTCACTTTCCTCCTCTTCTTCTTCACCTCCAAAGCCATCCTACAGACCACCATCCAATGTTGTCTAGCTAAACTGTCCACTGCCAACACCTTACAGTCTCAGTCACCTCACAATCTCCTACATAAAATATAGTCCACCTGTGTGCACCTTCCTCCACTTTTATACGTCACCCTATGATCCTCCTTCTTCTTAAAATAAGAGTTCACCACTGCCACATTTCCATCCTTTTAACAAAATCACCATCTGCCCTTCCATGTTCCTCTACTAAAAAAAGCCATACCTACCCCTCACCTCCTCATCACCTCTGTTCCCTTCACCAACATGGCCACTGAAATCTGTCCCAATCACCAATCTTTCATTCCTAGATACACCTTCTACCACTTCATCTAACTCACCCAGATATTTTTCTTCTCCTTCATCTCACAACCTGTGGAGCATAGGCACTGGTGACATTGATTATCACCCCTTCAACTTCCAGTTTCATGTTCATAACCCTATCAGAAACTCTCTTCATTTTCACTACACTATTACTGTACTCTCCCTTCAGAATCACCCCTACACCATTTTCTTTCCATCCACACCATAATAGAACAATTTAAACCCACCTCCAATGTTCCTGGCCTTACTTCCTTTTCACTTGGTCTCCTGAACACACAACATATCTACCTTTCTCCTCTCCATCATATCAGCTCTCTCTCCCTTTACCAGTTATAGTACCGGCATTTAATGTACCAACCCTAACCTTCACTCTCCTACACTTCTTCTTTTCCTGCTGTCTCTGTAGACATCTTCTTCCTCTACTCCACTGGTACACTGTTGGCTAATGATACCTGTGGTGCTTGTTGGTAACCCGGGCCTCGACCGATCTGGTATGAAATTTAAGTTTTATGATCTGCATGTTTGATTTGGCACATGCCTTACGCTAGATGCCTTTCCTAACGCGACCCTCCACATTTATCCGGGCTTGGGACCGGCACTAAGAGTGCACTGGCTTGTGCAACCCTAATGGCTGGGTTATTTCCTCTGAAATGCAATCTATAAAATATTTATTTGTTTTCAAATAGTCTGTAACCTTAAGGTCAAGATGGAGTTTGCCTACTGTTTTTTTTCTTCTTTATTTTTAATAAAAGCTGCGTTATTGTCAGCTGTCAGCTGTTTCTGGCTTTGCTAATAAACTAGCAAAGCACAAGCTGTTTAAAGCTGTCAGTGACATTCCTAATATTCTGTGACATCAACATTGATAAACGTTCCTGCCTTCTGACCTGTGTCAATTTTTTTTTTTTTAACTCTGACCAATGAGTTAAAAAATGATTAACAATGATGTCACTTTTGAAAATATAGGGAATAACACGACTTAGTTTTCAAGGAAGGTTATGACGACCACAGTTTGGGATAAGTGTGAAAATAATGCCACTCTAGATCAAGAAATAATTGTTCATTGCATGAAATTGTATAAGTTGCACAAAATTCAGACATCTTTAAAATGAGATCAGTTTTCATTGATAGATATAACATCTAATATCTACACTAGTAAAAATTCATGTCTTCTCTTTTTATCCAAATATGATTGCAGTTTAAAACAAGCAGTCCAGTGACAAAAAAATTAATTGACTAACATGATGTGACTTTTGAAAAAGTGACTACATGACTTTAGCAAGCAAGGTCATGTTTAAAATGATACTAGGCTCCTCTGAGTGATGGCAAAAAAACAACAAATTAAACATGAATAATTTTATTTCAAACATTAATAAAAGTAAAAAAAAAAAATCAAATAAGACTGGAATCACTACTGATTCATATATGATTTCGGAACTGCTTGCTGCACAACATTTATTAATGATATTTTGGACTATAACATTAATACTGTACAGTGTGTTGGTTTATTATGAGTTATTACTGTACAGAACCAGCTTAGGTTCCGCTCCATGCAGCTGAGAACAGGAATATTTCTGGACAGATGCTTTTGTGATGGTTTTCCACTATTAAACTGTCTGGTTTTGGTGAGCCTGTGCCCACTGTATTCTTAGATTTCTGTTAGTTGACAGGAGTCGAAGAGAATTTGGCTTTTGTAGCTCGTTTTGAACATGCTGCACATTCTAAAAGATGTTTCTGTTCAGTATAGGCACTGGGGTGCAACTGCACATTTGCTTAGGGGTATGAAGGATCATAGTTGGCACCCACCTCCCCCTCCCAAAATAACAGGGGCTAATTTAAATATAAATACACTATATGCAATAGCGCTCCCAACCAGCCATTAGGGTTGCACAAGCCAGTGCACTCTTAGTGCTGGTCCCAGGCCCGGATAAATGGGGAGGGTTGCGTTAGGAAGGGCATCCAGCGTAAAACGTGCCAAATCAAATATGCGGATCAGGAATCGGAATTTCATACCGGATTGGTCGAGGCCCGGGTTAGCAACAACCACCACAGGTATCGTTGGCCAACAGGGTACCGGTGGAAATATGGCTACTGTTGGCTGAAGGAGGAAAAGGAGAGGAGGAAGACGTCTACAGAGACAGAAGGGAAAGAAGAAGTGGAGGAGAGTGGAGGTTTGTGTGGGCACTTTAAATGTTGCCACTTTGACTGGTAAATGGAGAGATATGATGGAGAGGAGAAAGGTAGATATGCTGTGTGTTCAGAAGACCAAGTGGAAAGGGAGTAATTCCAGGAACATTGGAGGTGGTTTTCAAATTGTTCTATCATGGTGTGGATGGAAAGAGAAATAGTGTGATCCTGAGGGAAGAGTTTAGTAAGAGTGTAGTGGAGGTGAAGAGAGTTTCTGATAGGGTGATGATCGTGAAGGTGGAAGTTGAAGGGGTGATGATAAATGTTACCAGTGCTTATGCTCCACAAGTGGGTTGTGAGATGGAGAAGGAAAATATCTGTAGTGAGTTAGATGAAGTGGTAGACAGTGTACCTAGGAATGAAAGATTAGTGATTGGGACAGACTTTATTGGGCATGTGGCTGAAGGGAACAGAGGTGATGGGTATGTATGGCCTTACGGAGAGGAATGTGGAAGGGCAGATGGTGGTAGATTTTGCTAAAAGGATGGAAATGGCAGTGGTGAAACACTTATTTAAAAAAGTGTGTCAGAGAAGTATCTGAGGGTGGTGCAGGACATGTATGAGGACAGTGTGACAGCAGTGAAGTGTGCAGTAGGTTGCAGACTGGTTTAAGGTGGAGGTTGGACTGCATCAAGGATCGGCTCTGAGCCCTTTCCTGTTTGCAGTGGTGATGGACAGGTTGACAGACGAGGTCAGACAGGAGTCTCGCGGATGATATTGTGATTTGTGGTGAGAGTAGGGAGCAGGTTGAGAAGAGCCTGGAGAGGTAGAGGTACACACTGGAGAGGAGGGAAATGAAAGTCAGTAGGAGTAAGACAGAGTACGTGTATGAATGACAGGTAGGGTGCGGATGCAAGGAGAAGAGGTGGAGAAAGTGGTGGATTTCAGGTACCTGGGATTAACAGTGAAAAATTAATAAATAGTGTGTTAGAAATGTGAAGAAAAGAATGCAGGCAGGGTGGAGTGGGTGGAGAAGACTGGCAGGAGTGATTTGTGATAGAAGTGTATCAGCTAATAGCTAAAGTTTATAGGACTGTGGTGAGACCCGCTATGTTGTATGGTTTAGAGACAGTGGCGATGACTAAAAGACAAGAGGTGGAGCTGGAGGTGGCAGAGCTGAAGATGTTGAAATTTTTATTGGGAATGACGAGGATGGACAAGATTAGAAACAAGTTTATTAGAGGGACAGCACATGTAGGACGTTTTGGGGACAAAGTGAAAGAGGCCCGATTGAGATAGTTTGGACATGTGCTAAGGTAGGAGAATCGGTACAAGAATGCTGAGGATGGAGCCGCCAGGAAGACCAAAGGGGAGGTTAATGGATGTGGTGAAGGAAGACATGCAGGTAGTTGGTTTGAAAGCGGCAGATGTAGAGGACAGAGTGATATGCCGAGGGAGCAGCCGAAAGAAAAAGAAAATGCAATGGTGCTCCCCTATGTGCAGCACTTCTATTCACTATATATACTGCATACTCCATCTTTGTTATGGTTATGTGTTACCATATCCTTTCTGTCAGCTTAGTATAGTCTGACCATTCTCATCATCATTCTCTCACTGGATGTTTTTTGTTTTTCGCATCATTCTGTGTAAAAAAATATATAATTGTGAAGGTCTGCAATGTCAGCAAAAGACATTCATGCAATTTATCCATTTATCCAATAGGTAGTATAAAACATAACATGCATGCATGTAACTTTATTAGAAAAAAGTGTGATCTCAGTGACTTTGGCTGTGACATGTTTGCTAGTGATGGGATCTTTTGTCATTTTAACCAAGTCCATAAGTAGCAACTGCTGGGGGGTGAAATGTATTGTTATTTTGCAATCACAATTACTCAGACAATCTTAAAATTAAATGTAATAATAATAATAATAACCTTTATTTTGTATAGCGCCTTTAAAAGGAGTTTCTCAAAGCGCTTGACATAACAGATAAAATTAAAAGATACACATAATAATACAAACACTAAAACTAACTATACAAAAAATAAAAACTCAATAAATAACAGACAAAGAAGTCACATAAAAGCTACCCTAAAAAAGTACGTTTTAAGATGGGATTTAAAAACACCCAGGGATTCTGCATTCCTGATCTCTGAGGGCAGGGAATTCCACAGTTTAGGAGCCAAAGAAGAAAACGCCCGATCACCCACAGTTTCTTGCCGTGTTTTTTGGGCAGTGAGAAGACCAGCTTCAGAGGACCGTAGAGCACGTGAAGGTGTGTAGGGGGTTAACAGCTCACATAAATATTGAGGGGCAAGATTATTCAAGGCCTTATAGGTGAGCATGAGAATTTTAAACTCAATACGAAAACTAACTGGAAGCCAGTGCAATTTTTCCAGGATAGGTGTGATGTGTTCCCTTGCACTGGTCCCAGTCAGAATTCTAGCAGCAGAATTTTGTACCAACTGTAATTTACTTAGGGTAGCTTTAGGAACTCCAGCCAGCAAAGCATTACAGTAGTCTAAACGTGAAAATACAAATGTGTTGATCAATTTTTCAGCAACAGAGAAAGTCAGCATGGGACGTAATTTGCCAATGTTTCTGAGATGAAAAAATGACGCTTTGACAGTGCTACGAACATGATGGTCAAATGTTAAATTGTTGTCAAATATCACCCCTAAATTTTTTTGTTTAGTTTGGAATTGTAAAGCGGAGCCATCCAAACTTAAAGTTACAGACTCTGCTTTACACAACTGATGAGGTGAACCAATAAGCATCACTTCGGTCTTGTCACTGTTCAGACAAAGATAATTTTCTGACATCCATTTCTTAATCTCAGTAAAACATTGAGAGAGAAAAGACACAGGCATATTGACATCAGGTTTAGAATGTATATAGATCTAAGTGTCATCGGCATAAAAGTGATAGTTAAGACCAAGTGATCTTAAAAGCTGGCCAAATGGATAAATATAAATACTAAAAAGTAATGGGCCCAAAACCGATCCCTGAGGAACACCAGATTGCACCACACCAACCTTAGACTTGCAATCACCCATCACAACAAACTGCTTATGGTCAGAAAGGTAGGACTTAAACCACTCTAATGCAGATTCAGAAACCCCAAAAATAGTCTCTAAGCGGTTAATCAAAATTGCGTGATCTATAGTATCAAAAGCGGCACTAAGATCCAAAAGAATCAGTATAGAATGTGTGGCCTTCTATGCTTTTTACAGAGCAATGCATTTTAAAAAGGCTTATCTTTTATATTCCTCTTACAGTTAGTTGATTGTTTACATGTGCATTTATGGCATTACCCTTATCTGAATGTCTTACAATTATCTAATTTCTACAGCTGAGCAGTTGACATTTAAGGGCCTTGCTCAGGGGCCCATAAGCAGCAGCTCGACAATATTTGCATTTGATCCGAAATCCAATGTCTTAACCACTGAGCTACCATTTCTCTGTCAAGTTAAATCTTTAACAATATTTCTTCCAAGAATAAGATGTAGAAAGCCTGAATTATATTAAAGATTTTATTCAATCTTATGTCTTGACCTGCTACAAATTCGTTAATAATTAGACCACCTACCGCATTTGTTACCAAGTTGACTTGTGTCATTATTTCCAGGACATATGCCCTGGGATGTAACAGAAAAAAAAGTTTTACGTGCCCAGGCCTTCATCCTAGCTCTCTATTCATTCAGTTATGATTTAAAAAATGGCTTACTAAAGATGAACAAATAAATAAAAAAGCTTGGGATTTTTCAGTTAGTAGCCATAGACCTCCTACTGCAGCCTTCAGATTCAGCAGGTGTAACAAACACAGATGGCAGGCATCTGCTGCAACACCCGCATATTACCTGCACATGGAGAGAAACAAACACTCTCTTGCACCAAACAGAGTTATACGCACCATACTGTTCTTAGTATTGCTGCAACTATAGTAGCTTACTCTTATGGCACACTATTTAGGGTTAATATGCGGCCTGGGACGGATCTCATCCCCCTTCATACAGTTTGGAGGTTGAGAACATATCTCTGCTGGAGCGCTGCACGAACAAGGAACGCAAAAAAACGAGTCAGTCAATCCTCCTCCTACTCCCTCCCTCCTCCTCCTCATCATCTCCACCACCACCAAAACCACTATCATCATCGTCATCTCTCTCTCTCTCTCTCACACACACACACACACACACACGCGCAGAGTCGAGGCGAAGTGAAACGCGACCGCGTCATTGTAGCAAACGCAACACTTTTTTTTTTTCCAGGGGAGGCAATGGACGAGTAAAACGCCAAAGAAGAGAGCAGTCACTGAAACAAAACAAACAAAACAAAACAAACAAACAAGCAAAATCAAGCACCAAGGTGCATATATACTGTCGTGCGTCTTAAGAGGAGGCAATATTGAAGGAGGCTGGCAGGGAAAAGATGCACAGCGGTGGTCGGGAAAACTGAACGCTGTCACAGCTGGATTCAGGACTTTCCTCGCGGAAGGAAGGAGGAAGGAAGAGAGAAGGAAGGAAGGAGTGTTTACGCGTGCATGTGTCGGGGATTTCTGCGCTTCTGAAGCAGGACTCGTCTCGTCTTTGCTTTTTGGATGCTGTGCAGATCCACCCTTGTCGCTCCTCCGCCGCGCGGTGAACCCAACTGGCCAGGCGAACGACGGATCCTGCAGCGCGCAGCTCGGGTCCGCCGCGTCTTCTGCCGTCGCATCGCGTCGCGTCGCGTCTCGTCTCAAACCTATCCCCCCCCCACACCCCCTTACCTTCCCACCCACCCACCCCATCTCATCTCATCTCGCGCGACACATGCGATTTTTCCACAGCCGATTTGCTTTTCTTTTTTTTTTTCTTTTTTTTTTTTTTCCTCCCCTCGGACTGTGCGTGGCGGCGCCCTCTGATACCGAGCAGGCTGGCTGGCTGCGCGAGCCCGACGGCGCCCGTTTCTTCAGCACGTGAATGAAAGACGCCGGAGCCACGGTGGATACCTGTTTTCCTATGCTCCGTCCTGGAGAACTGGTCCGCGTTGCCGTCCACATCAAACCCCTGCTACTTCCTCATCTTTTAATTCCTCCTCCTGTCCTTATCATTTTTATTATGCAAACGAAATAAGGAGCTCTCCTTCATCTGGGTGTCTCTAAGCTGCTGGATCGCTCCTCGCCCAAATCAATGTGGTTTCTTTGGAACATTTTCAGCAAAGGAACGCATATGCTGCAGTGTCTTTGTGGCAAGAGTCTCAAGAAGAACAAGAACCCAAGTGGTAAGCGGGGCTGCAGTCGGCACCTGTGCCGGCGTGCATGCAAACGCACGCACGCACGCACGCACGCATACATACACACACGGTGCAATCCGCAATCACGCATATTCTGTGCAGCAAGTAAACGCAGACGTCGGTGGTCCCTCTGTGTGTAGGTGCATTAAGTTTTGCAGCGTGCTGCATGGTGTTCCAACTTTTGAACTCAGTCTCACAGATCTTTAGGGGCTTGCCAAATACTGCTCTTCCAGACTGCGTGTGTTTTGGATGAAAGACAAAAAAAGATCCTCGAATATCTGGTGTCATTCCAGCGATGCTGCAGCGGCCCTGCATCACTTGTCAATTAATCTGGCTGCTCGGTGGCCTTAATGTTTCCTTTTCAACGCAATTAGTTTGCAATGTGTCCTTGTGCAGTGCACGAGCTGTTTATATTGCATTGAGCTGCAATCTGACCATGAGCTCATGTGCAGACTTTTTTTTTATTTTTTTATTCTAAATTACATTTTCTCTGCAGTTTACTTTTCTTCTACGTGGATCCAAGCTGCAGTTAATTTGATCTACACTGCACAAAGGCTATAGGAAGCCGCACAGATCGAACCAGCGGTGCATTTCAACAGGCTCTTTCAAGCACCTAGAGAGCACTACATATAATTCGACTCAGAAGATGCGACAAGAGGAAGAAGTTGATGTACCTGATAGATAGATACCCCCCCCTCCAAGCTCATGCACACACACACACACACACACACACACACACACACACACACACACACACACACACACGCTGCAGTGAAGTGGATCACAGAGATTTTGCTCCTTGCTGACACTGCATGATGGATATTTTGTCCTCACCTTTATATCATAAATGCACCAAATGATCCCAAATCCTGGTTTGCAAGCAAAAGCCCGCACTGCACAATTTATTTTGCCATGCTCGCAAACACACTCAAGCTCATGAAGGCCTTGGTAATGAGCTGATAAGATGTACCTTGTATTTGAGTATGGGAAATACGGAACTGTGCAATGAACCTTGAGGACATGGATAGGGAAACACTGGTCTAAACTTGTTCCTACTCCATTCCGCTATGCTGATCGAGGTGAAAGATGTTTGGTGCCGAACCCATTAGCTTCAATATTTCTTGATCCTCATGACAAAATGAGCTGCAGTGCACCATCCAGTTGGGAAAGAAGCCTAATCATTTCAGCATTTGCACTAGAAGAGTCCAGATTGCACCTCCAAAACACACTTCACTTTCTACAGGGTAGTAGCTTGGTGCTTTTGTGTAACACCAATGTACATGTTGCATCAGAGTTTTGGCCTGTTGATATCACAAGAAACACAATCCAAATCGCAGTTTTTTTTTTTTTTTCGTTGCTAACACTTGTTTAAAGTGAAATGTGTGATTCCTCGCAAGCTTCATATGAAACAAGCACTCATTGTACTTTTGGGACAATAGATATTTTAATCTGTCTCATTTTGTGGTTATAATTAGATTAAGTTACATGAACACATTTGGTAGCGTAATAGCACAATAGGCCACAAAGTTTGATTACACAAATGGGATTAGATTTGTGGTCACATCCAGAGGGACACATTTACAGTTAAATAAAAGCATCATGTCTGTTCTGGCTGTGAATCGAGATGGTGTGAGCTTTTGATTAATTTGCCTTGCAATTGTGGACCTTAGCAGCTCAGTGATAATGAAGCGAGGCAGGAGTCTTCCTGCCCAGTCTGTACTTTTAGCTCTGTAACATGGAGCAGTAAGAGCATGGAAAGGAGAATGAAAGAAAGAGAGGGAGAGAGAGAGAGAGAGAGAGAGAGAGAGAGAGAGAGTTGGCCCTGTCTGTAGATTTTAGTGTTGCATAATGTTTCTCAGCTCAAAGCTCGCTTGTACTTTACAGACAGTGCATTTTGACAAGTTTTTAAAAGTACACTTCCTATGAATGTCTTCTGTTCCAGCAGATGGCACTTTCAGATAGCCCCTGTGATGGAAAATGTTTGCGTGGCAAGGATAAAGTCTTGCACATGACAGTGCCAGAAGTGCCACGGTGTGAATGAGTGCGTTTGCTGATGCTATAGACACAGGGTAAACAGAGGTTTGTTTTTCGGTTTCCGTGGAACTTTGCATTATGGGATTAAGAGTACCTTTTTTTTGCTCCACTGGGAGACGGGGCACAACTTGTGATGTGTGTGGGGACAATGTTCTTGCTTACTCATCTGTTTTTCCTATTGTGATAGAAGCACCCTTTAATGTTCTGTCATCATGAAGGATTTCCTTCATCTTCGATCTTACAGCAGGCATTGATTTGGAATCAGTGTGCATTAATAACAATAAATACAGCTAAGCACAATATTTTGCAACATTTTCTACACACCTTATCCATTGCAACCTTTTTTTCCCAGCAACAAACTACAAGCAAATATCTGTATGGCTATTAGAAGAGCAGTAGAGGTGACATCAGGACTAATTTCCTGTGCTCAATGATGCTGTACTTCACCTTGTTCACATCAAACATAACAAATATTTAATAGCTTCATTTATACAATGGCCATCAATAAATCTCTCTCTATTAATCTCTCTGTGTTGCAACAGCTCTGTTTTATATTAACGAGCTCACTTCAAGACCTTATCATTTCTATAGTAAAGGAGGACGTTACCTACATGCCATACACAAGCAGTTAAATAAATAATCAATATAACTGTTTGTACGGTAAATTTTAAGATTTTTGAAATATTTTAAGATTACTTTTTATATCTGTTATAACTCAAGTGAGAATAGGAACACGTTATATGATGTTAACAATGCTTTTGATAATGATAACTTGTTTCACTCTCAAAGGGTAATGAATGGAAAGATTGTTTCATGCATACTGTACTTTTTTATTATTTTTTTTTCTTTTACTAATTGTTGCGATATGAGAGGAACTACTTTTTCATCATTTGAATGCTGGTACTTTTATATGCTCGTTAGTAACAGAATACTGTAGTTCCCACTGTTTATAGAGCTTGGGTCACCACTCAGATCACACATAAATCCCTTTTACAGTAATTATTACTTTCCTGCCATGAGCTCTACCTCCCTTAGCATAATGTAAATGATTTGAGGATTTAAGTACAGTGTTAGCAAAGGATCCAGCATGTGCATGGTGGCACGCAGCCCACTACCAGCTAGGAGCATTATGTGGTCTCACTTGTGCTTCATATTACTGTCATGTCACGTTGTGACACGGATTTACAAGGCGAGACCTGCATGCATGCAGATATGCTGGTTCGTGCACGTGTCCGAATTGTTATACTGTATAACGACTGTCCGGTTATGCATTTTGTGGAATGTATGTTCACAGGCTGGTAGAATTTCAGACCAGTGGTTATGCTTTAAGGTTTATTTCACATCATTTTAGTCGGGCTATACAATACATTAGTACCGCATGATCAGCAATTACTGTAGTTTTACAGTAAAAAAAAAAAAATCTTGCAGATCTTAAAAACTGCTTTTATTTCTAGGAAACAGTGAAAGCCTGAGCGGCCCATCTTTTATTCAATCTGCCAGTAGAAATTCAAGAAACTCTTCCCCGAACAGCGATGCAAAAAGAGTCAGCTATGCAGTGGATTCATTTCTCAGACAGCTTATACTCATGTCTGTGTGGCATATTAATAAATGAGATGACATTCACTGACAATCCTTCAAAGTGACCCTTGGTTCTCCACACTATGTGCCATATACTTTTCGTCTATTATCTGGTTTTATACCACATGATTATGACTCATCAGTGATCATAGAGACTTGTTTTTCAGGGAACATAGAGGGTTAATTTGAGAGCTGACTTCCTTTGCAGTGTGCATTTGTAGCTTTTTGTGTTTGCTTCCACCAGGAAACAAAACAGATGGTTTTAAACAGATGAAAAATGAGATATTCTGAAATGATTTGCCTTTCCATGTTGTGAAGTGATGCGTGCAGCTTTGTTATTTTACACTCTTTGCCAAAACCAGCACTTGTGGTTTTGTGTGTTTCTATGTTAGACCACTGTGCAAGGTCTTTTTTTCCCCCTGCTGCCCATAAGTCCCCAGTGCACTAAATAAATAGTTTATGTGCCTTGTGTTTAATATTGCATCAAAGCAGACTGAACACATATCTAATAGTTGACAGCATTAGTGACTTTCCATTTGTGTTTCAAATAATGAAAGAAAATTCTTCGATATTTATAGTATATGAAAATGCCATTCCATTCATTTAGTTTTGACCACCTAATCAGATCCACTTACAGCTTTTCTTTGTAGGTGTACAATTATAGAGTGTAACCTGTTTGTTGCTATGGAAATGAACCTAACCCTCCCACCCCATCCATCAGATGATAGGGACCGTTGTGAGACCACCAGAGACCAGAAATTTTGTAACCAGTTTAATATCAAATGCCTTACTTAAGTATTTTGATTTTGACCGCTACTTAAACACTGTATTTGTATATAAAGTAAATTTATCTTATGAAAGTTGCATAAGCATAAAAACCTGTTATCATTTATATATAATGGTCTGTTTTGTTTTGGCAAGTAGATTCATATAAAAAAAGATGTATTTCAGCTTGTGAATAAGTATTGGTCTGAACTTATCTAAAACTGCAAGTCCTAAAGGCACACAAGGGTCAGTGCAGTAAGGGACTAAGTGTGAGTACACTCTACTAGAACACTCAGCAACCTCCTGCTGGCAATGTGTGAGACACAGCCAAAGTCAGCACTGAAGTATGGAGCCTGTTTCATGTCCATTTTGAAGATTGTTCACATTAGGCTGAAAGAAAATATAATCTTTTATATAATTTTATTGTTAGTGTTTACCTCTTTTAATGATTATTAATTGATATAGATTATTTGACCATCTCAAGGTCCATATACACCTGTCTCAGAAAAAACATCCTTAAATAAATCTTTCCCCAAAAACATTACATCATGTAAGTAACCATCTCCAAGCTTCTTCTCACAAAGTGTTTAATTAAATGCTGTGAGCATCCTGACCCTGGCGTTCCAGTTGAGTGTTTCTTTGGGTGTCCAGATGAATTATGAATTACTGCATGGCTTTTACATGCAACAACCATAAAAACCATTGTCAATATGCATTCAGGCCAATAATCACTTTTACAGTGTTATGACAAAAATAGTAATTGTAACAGTCAACAATCATAATCTATTTATTTTGTCCATATTGTGCAGCTCTAATGATGATTCAATCACATGGCATTGCCAGTCATCAATAACCTAGCTGTCATTCACTGAGCTGACATAAACAGCCTTCCTAATGAATAACACACATTTCAAATTCTCAATGCAAGCAGCTGCTTCCTGTCACAGAAGATTTTAGTTATGTATTTAGCAGATAACTTTCGGCATATTCGTTTTAGTATTAGCAAAATGCATCATCAAACAGATATCGGTTCATTCTACACAAATATTACAGTGCAAATTCATGGCTTTTTCATGAAAGAATGCATGTTCTGTTTAATATGACATTTTTAACAGTAGTTAAAATTAAAAATACTTTGTGTACTTTATTATATATTTTTATAATTTTTTAGAAACAATTTTGATTGTAAGACAACAGAAAACCAGGAACGATTTGTTCATTCTTGTTAATTAAACTTACATCCATATTCATGATAGTTTATAGCCCTTCTAGGCATTAATTTAACAAAGATTGAAAAATGTATAGAAGATCTGATGAAAATCAGAAGGAAGGGTAATTACATGTACCACATTCTAGTCTCACAGCTTAATTAATAACTTAATTTTAACCAAACGGTGTCCCTTTTAGACAATTTTTTTTTTTTTTTTTTTTTTTACATTTTTCTGTGTCATGCATTCCCTTCATTTTGCAGAATTCTTTTGTATATTTTATTCCCTTTGTTTGAGTCTTCTCTGCCTATATTCATGTAATAATATTATACTATTATTTTGCACTTATCTCAAAAGTCCACAGTAATAAACCACCAGCCAACGATGTTGATAAAAGCAGGTCATTTTAAACATGTTAATTAACATATATTTAGTAACATAATCTTATATTTTGTATGTGAATCAAGGTGTTCAGACAGTTTTTAGAAAAATACATCCAAATTTCTTACTTTTAAAAGCTGATGGGTATCCACTCAACACGTGGTCCAAGTGTAAAAGGAAAAATTTAAGATTTCTTCTGGTCACAGTGTTTTTGCATCACTGACCTATATATATATTACTGTGTATTCAGGAATGTACACTAATAACTTTGGCAAGCAGCATAAACTAGATAAGTTTGGAGTCAAAAACTTGACAATCCGAATACAAATACAAAGGTACAAAGGCTAGTAATAAGGACACAGAGCATATAATTCACAGTAATGTGGTGATAAGAAAGTCCTTTAATACTGTGGGAGATATATTGGTACATTGATTACAGCAGTGACATGACAACTAGACACTAATAGGTACTTCATGTAGGTCCTTTATATAGCTTTCACTAAAACTTTCAAACAACTATAATGCTTTTCAGCTTCCCACAATTGTTTCAAGTCCTATGAATTTGATTAATAAAAAATGAGTTGAAATCATTTTATATACAGTATGCATCTTCAACAGATTTTTTTTTCATTTTGAGAATATTAATTTGCAGCTTTAAAATATCTTCACCGTTGTTGTAATATTTGTTGTACAGCATGAAACTTAATGACAAAACATTTTTTTTTTTTTTAATTTAGCTATAATTTGATGTTGTATTTTTTGGCATTACTTAATAACATGAATGGAAATAGTGTTACTATAACATGAACACAGTGCTGCAGTTAAGGAAATGTGCCGGCATGCTCACTGTCCCAAACTGGCACTGGTTGCTTATCAGCTCACATCAGTGTCACTGAGCATTCAGCTTTCTAGTCTAAATAATTCTCCTGACCAATAAAGGTTGTTTTTTTTGCTTTTGTTTTATGACAGTAGTGTCGGTTCCCTGGTGGTCTAGTGGTTAGGATGCGGCACTCTCACCACTGCGGCCCGGGTTCGATCCCTGGTCGAGAAACTAACCCCATCCATTAGGGTTGCACAAGCCTTGGTGCCGGTCCCAAGCCCGGATAAATGGGGAGGGTTGTGTTAGGAAGGGCATCCAGCGTAAAAACGTGCCAAATCAAACATGCGGATGGTCCGCTGTGGCGACCCCTAATGGGAGAAGCCGAAAGAATGTTTTTTTATGACAGTAGTGTGTAGGCTCTATAGTATTCATTTTAACTGCTCAACTGATTATCAAGTGCTTCTTGAACTGAATGAGGTGCATTAAATGAACTACTTGCAGGGCAAAGTAGTGTTGAAAAGTGCTACCTTTTCTCAGACCTTTCTTTAATGGTGAAATATGAAACCTGGTCATTTTAATAACTGGATAAGTGCTTGATGTGGGATTTTTATTTTTATCATACCCATTTTTACGCAATTGTCAGGACTGCTGCCAGTGTAAAATGTCTTAAATCCTGTTCTTTGCAAATTATGCATGGTATAATTCAGCTGCAGGGAGAGTTATTACAGACTAATGCTGGAACAGTCTAAGCCATTCATACTGTGTGCCAATCTCTGCACGGATCTTGATGTGTAGTTTGAACTGGTGAACTAAAGGAAAATTATATCATATGCTAATTCTATTCTGTTTAGATTACTGTGTGTAACATTAAGGAAAGATGATTGAAGAAATGTGTCAGGATTATGCTAATAGAATACACATCCAGTCAGACACTGTATCTTGCTAAACCATGGCACATTATGATCTTCGTACCTGATAGATTTTCATGGATAAATAGCACTTGTATATTGTTTCACTTTGCACTGCACTTGTTGTATTATGCAGGGGCGGGAAAAGATATATCAAATCCAAATACTTTAACTTTGATTGTATCAAAATAAACTATAAAACACAGCAGCCACAACATGTATCAAAATAAACTTCTGTATTTTTGTATTTTAAAAATATAAAAAAATACTTATATGAGGGAGCATGAAATTTCTTTGCAAACCTTCTATCAATTGGCCTGTTTGATTGTTCCTTCATCATTACACCGACTCAGTTGATGAAACTTGTTTTCTCTGGCCGAGTTACGCAATAAATATGACATGCAATCAGTTAACAGATCAAATATTCACATTTATATCCCCGTAATCTCCCAGATAAAGGTTAGTTTTAGAATAATCAACAGTTTAATGATTAACAGTTTGCTCATAATTGTATCCTAATTTAGTTACTTGGTGTTTGGTAACGAAGGACCTACTTCACATCAGCAACACTGACTCAATGAGAAACGAGTCATTTATAATAAGGAGACGAATGATGGCACCTGTATTCACAGCAACTAGTTTTTAACTAATTAATGATTTAGTGATTAATCATAAATATAATAATATATTATGTGTCAGGCAGTCATTTATGCAGTGGTATGCAAAATCAGGAGCCTACTAAACAGCTACTTCAATTTGGGTACAATATTCAGCAATCAGATATTTATTTATCAAGTCAAGTCAGGTTTATTTGTATAGCGCTTTTCACAACAGACATTGTCTCAAAGCAGCTTTACAGAAATCAACAGTTAAGGTGAATGGTGTGAATTTGTCCCTGATGAGCAGCCGTGCCGACTGTGGGAAGGAAAAACTCCCTTAGATGTTATGAGGAAGAAACCTTGAGAGGAACCAGACTCAAAAGGGGAACCTAGCCTCATTTGGGTGACATCAAGAGATTGATCATAAATCTTTCAACAACACAGAACACTGGAAGATTTATTGGACACCTATTTAATGGAAGCTCGTTTATTACTTTTACCACCTTCTTCCATATGGATCAATTTTCTGTTCTGATCTCAACAAGTCTGGGCAAACTGCTGAGTAGGCAACAAGAGTAGGCCGCATTTTAATGATGTCATCATGTAGATTTCTTACAAAGTAATTTACAGTATTTTAAAACTACAAAAATACAAAACACCAAAGTATTTTGATATAAAATATGGAGCCATTGTCATCATTATTTGAAATATGTATTTAAAATACATGCATCATAAATACTGTCAATCCATGGTCTTATGTTGTCTATCATCTTGTTTATGTGTTTATGTTTCTGTTAAAAAAAAAAAAACTCTACTTTTATCTGCTTGTTACATGACAAAATGACTGAAACATCCCATGCTAGCAATGCACCATGTCCAACATGCTCCAGTATTAAACTGTTAATCAGGCCCCTCTTTGTCCCATGAGCTTGATATCTTCTACTGGATGAAAATAAAAACTCCCCATTTTCCCAGCTTTTTTTTTGTTAAATGCTGACCTTTGTGTCAGGGCTCTACAATAGTCTGATATTTACAAATGTTCTGATCTTTTAACATTATATGGAGAAAGGTTTGTGGACACCTGACCTTAAGATTCGTATTTTGAACATTCCAGTCCACATTTAGTACCAATTTGCTATCATAATAATCTTCACTCTTCTGGAAAGATGTTCCACTAGATTTTGGAGTGTGCTTGTAGAGATTTGTGTTAATTCATCCACAAAGTCCGGTACTGATGTAGGGTGAGGAGGCCTGGGGTGCAGCCAGTGTTCTAATTCATCCCTAAAGGTTATCACTAGGTGTGAGGTCAGAGGTCTACAGCAGGTCCCTCAAGATCTCCAACTCTAACCCACGTGAACTATATTTCCATGGAGCTGTCTTTGTGTACAGGTTTGTCTCACATAGTTCAAGTGAAAAATGTAATGCTATCAAATGCAAAAGTATTTTAATACATATTACAGTTGTATAGCAAATGGAAATATAGGAAATATGTTTAAAAATACACTTTTAGTACTTTTCAGATTGGTTCAGAAAATAATATTGTATACACGATGAGGGATATACAATGACGGAGCAGGAAGTATGTTTCACACTTACTGGACTTTGGGTTTGATCAGGATCTCGTTGTAGTGAGGCCAAAGCACTTCTTTCTACATTCATAGTGTGTGAAACAATTAAAGCATCAAACAGGATTATATATAAAAAAACCCAAAAAAAAACCCCTTTTTTTATTTTGATCCGAATGAATAATCCAAACGAGAATATTTAACAAAATATAAGACAAGAAAAAAAAGGCTTTTAATTTAATAAATGTCCGATAATGATTTTACATAGGGTACATACAAATCTTTCCTTAAATTAAAAAATGGCGGCCCAGAGATAACAAAAACAGGCCATACAATTAGCAGTAATACAAATTACAGAAATAAATGCTCAGACCAAACACATTTTACTGTTTCTGGGAATTTGTAAAGTACAAAAAGAAGTGGTGTGGTGTATGTGTATGAATCCTATATCAGTCACTAATGATCAGGGTAAAGTAATGAGAGGATGGAGTCAATAGGTCACTGCTGGAAATGGTAGGGTGAGTGGTTGAGTGTGGGATGGGCTTTAACAAGATTTAAAAGCTATTGGGTGCTTTACCGTAATGCTTATTTGAGCATTAAGTCTTAATTGACAATCACTGAATAATGTAACCTTGAGATCAGAACAGTCAAGTCAAACTGTTATACAGTCAACCCCCGATAATTCGCGGTTCGGAAGTCGCGGCTCGGAAAATTTGCAGGTTCTAATTTGGATCGTAACAAACAGCAAGTTGCGGATTATCTTAAAATTCGCAGGAATCCGCAACGGGACCGAATGTTCAGGAACGTTAGGAATAACATTTTAAACTATGTATTTGATTAAATACTGTACACTATTACATTTGTAAAGTGACATAATGTCTAGATGATTTCCCCATGGTACCATAGGGGCTGCTTTAGTGCGTCCAAAATTTGCGGATTTTCGGGACTCGCAGGGGGTCTTACAATGTAACCCCTGGGGGACCACTGTATACCAAATCGTTAGAAATATTGAAAGTTCTGTTTTTTGCTCTTCTAACAGTATATAAAATGTGAAGCATTGCAGGTCAAAGAGAGAATCAGGAGGGTAGACAGTTTTTAAAGGAGTAGCCACACGTCATTTCAAACCATCAATTGTGTGTTGCTTGACTGCAGTATGTGAGAGTGCTCTTGAGTGGCTGCCCCTTTGAACTGCATTGTTCTTCCTCCCAGGACAATATGAGGGCCCGTACTGTACCTGAACTTCTGCAAGAGGTCAAACTAAAAGGGTTTTGTCTTAAACATGAGTTCTGTTGGATTTGAAGCGCATTTGTAGCAAGTGTGTGTAGTATTGGAGACTATGTAACTTAATAAATAGGCTTTATGTTCATATGTTAGTGTTAGTGGTGTTATTGGTCATGCATTGTTATGATCTAAAATATGGTTACAGTTCCAGCATTAAAGATATTATACATGATAATCTGTTGTCTTGCAATATATTGACCTACAGGTTTAGCTCCCCTTTAGTGATCTTTTTACATGGATCTTGAAAAGCAATATATAATAGTATTATATACTATAGTTGATATAATGTATAGCTGATCAAATGTATCATTGTATTGGGTTTTAACAAGCTTAAATAACCTTTTGGTGATTTACTGTAATACCAGCTTAAACATTACATTTTAATTAATTAAAATGACGGGAATTATGACAGAATCTTAAGATCAGAAAAGGGAAGTAAATCTATTATGTACCCCAAACAGAAATCAGAAATATAAAACACATCCAGTAAATTGGGTCACCTATCAAAGATACTTTAAAAATAATTGGACATGATTCATCAGACACACACTGCGTGAAGCCAAATACAGTTTATGCACGATGTGCCTTCAGATATAAAAAGCTAGTTATTTTGAAACAGTAGGTTCTAATATTTTATTTAGAAGCAAGATATTATAATACATATTGCAGTTAAATAGCAGAATCAGTGAAGTGAATTTTTGTAGGAAATATTTAAAAAGTACACTTTCAACATGTAGTATAACATTCTGAATTCCTGTTCAGAAAAAAAGTTGTGTAGATGATCATAATGAAGGATGCACAAGGACACAGCAGGTAGTGAGTTTTACAACTACAGGATTTGTATCAGAACCTTAAACTGGTCTGGTGTGGATTTATTGTGAAAAAATAAAAACTCTTCACCTCACACTATTCACATGCAACTAGATGTTGACATGTTGTACACCTTTTTTTCTACTATTTTTTTCAGACTTAAATATGATGTCTCTGCTACTAACTGGTGCAATAAAGGGCTCCAGCAGATTCAAGGTGAACCACATAAACTGTGAAATGATTTGTTTATTTCTTAACTGCATCTCCTATTTATCCACCCATACACATGTACATCCCTGACCTTCCCACAGAGGCTAAGTTCAAGTCAAGTCAGGCGGCTATTATTGTCATTTTCGCAGTTGGTATGGTACACAGTGAAACGAAAACAACATTCCTCCAGGAACAAGTTGCTACAGAGGACAACATAAAGTCATACAAGAACTAAGTAAGACATAACCAGACCTACAGACCAAAGTGAATATGTGCACGCAACAAAATACAGTACAGTAAGAACGATAGCATAGTAAATGTGAAGTGAAGTACATTCGTCTACACAGAGCTTATTTGGAATAAAGTGCAAAGCCATTGTCCATATGTGTAAAGATTTTTAGCAGCTGTTTTTTAGTGCAAAGTAGGTATTTGTTAAGTGTAAGTGTATTTGTTGTGGTGGTCATTGATCCAAAGAATTAACAAATTTATGGCATTAATAATAGCGTCACAAAACCAAGGAATCAGTATCCAACTTTATTCCTATTGCTGTCAGCAGCTTTTTTCCTCCTTAAAAAAGCATCTTCCAGATTTAGACTGTGATGGAAGTTATTGTCTGCATTGATTTATGATTCATTCTGAACCATGAAGATGGGGTAATTCTTAAGCTGGACGGTCTATGATAAACCAGATATAGTCTGTCCAGCTTTTTTTATCCCCCTTTTTTTTAGATAAACACTACATTTGCTTTAATAAAAACCATTAGGCAAAATAACACATAATGTTGAAGGTATTACTTTACTAATTGAAACAATAATATTCATGAACAGACAAGTTAATGAACTGTGTATTAGAGATGTAATTTATGACTGGGATCACATATGAGTGGACTTTTTCTGGATGAATTTCTTTCATTCAGGTGATCAGATATGAGGCTTGTAAAATAAGAAAAATGCCATAGTCATTACCCTGGGAACATATTGAGTGCTTGTGTGGGGCTGTGTGTCCCATTCACCATGTTCATTCGTTCATCTTCAGTAATGTCATGTAACGAGGTGGGAGCAGATGCAATACAGATATTTAATTACAAAGGGTAAATGGATAACCTTAACCTAGCCGTGAGCAATAACAACGTGGGAAGACAAATATAATAAAAACGATTGCTGTGATTTAAAACTGTGTGCTAATTATAAGACAACTTGATACCAGTGCGGAGATCATGTAACATGGCATGTGAGGATCCAGAGGCTGATGGGAATAGGATTACTAAATCATTGTATTAGGAGCTAAAGTGTTACCATTTAATTTAATACAAAATATATTGATTCAAATTATAAAAGTAATCGATTACTGTGTAAACAATTGCTTATAGCATTCAGATGTTTAAATTCTTTAATATTTTTCAGCAACATAACCGATTTAAAGTGAAAACTTGAATAATAAGTGCAGACCTTGAATCTTGGCCTTTGTTAGTTTTGTGTGTCTGTGAAATGAAAAGCAAGCCAAATGAAACCAACTCTTTGCTAGCTCTAAAAAGCTACAGCAAAGCATGACCAGCAGAACCTGCTGTGAATACTCTTTCCATGACTGTCACTTGGAAGGTCACCTCATAATGCAGCGATCTGTGTTATTGTGACACGGTTATTTCCAAGAGCTCTTTCTGTTTCCCAAAGACATACTAAAAAAGCGTCCAGGTTTCAGTGATGTAATAAAAGCCGTTAATGAGCACACTGGTGCATCGCTGCTGAATGTTCCAGCTATTATTACTCCTATCAAATTTAATGTGAAATCTGTAAATCTCCTCTCCCAATGTTTCAAAAGCCCCTGAATCATATTTTTAAAGACTGTCCAATCGGATTGGTCAGAAGGTTAATTTTCTGCAACAAAAAATCTGACTGTAGTGCCTGCTGTCATTCAAAAGTTTTTATTAATGTGCTGATTTCTAACAGTAACTGTTCACTTACAGGGATTGATGAATGGATGTTTCACATAATCAAAGTTTACAATTAACAAATAGATTTAACATTTTATTTCTGTAATCTTCGATGTTTTAGACCTTTGCTTTGGAAAGGTCAGTACGTTTTTTTGGCCACGGGAATGCGTTTAAAACCCCACACATTTTTAAATGTGTTTTTTTTTTTATTAACTCTGAAATAAAGAATATAAAAGAGGTGACAGAATGACCAGATAAAGTTAAGTAATTTATGTAAGTCAAATGTATTCAGATTTTTTTTCCCCATGACCCGTTCCCAGTTTTTAATACTCCCAAAGATGAAAAAGATGTTCAATTACTGCCTATTGTCTCATCATATAAAACAAAATAAAACCAAAATCCTATAATACAGCAGAAAGAGAAAGATGAGAACAGTAATAAACCTTACAATACAACCTGTCCATTTTTGTATATACAGTGGAACCCGGTTATGTCAATGTCCTAGGGGGTCGCCAAAAAGCATCGAGGTAACCGATGATCGAGATAAACGAAAATCAAAATGGCGGCAATATATTAACGTGCTTGAAATTTACATGTACATGATGTGCGTTAATAAATGAGAATGTGCATGCACGTGTTTTTGAAGGGGTTTTTTACACAACAGCGTTGCTGCGATTTGTTTGATGAAGGCATGCTATAAAAATACATACAGTACATGTTTATCTGTCAGGAATCCACCTGCCACGCCCCCTTCGGCCCCCTTCAGCGTGTCAGGTGCTTTCTCGGCCGCTTTCTCTGAAGCTCCGGCGGCTTCAATCGCGCACATATGGTGCTCGTTTATCATCATCACCAGCTCCTATTTAAACTTCCACACTCTCACTGTCCGTTATTGTTGATATATGTTGGTTCACGGCGGTCGTTGTTATCGGTCATGTGTATCCCGGTACGTGTCTTCCTACCGGCACTCTCTCAACGGCTGCGCTTTTCTTCCCAAAGCGCATCGCGGATTCTCCCCCGATCCCGGTTCATTCTATGATTTTGCTGGTCATCACACGTTCCGCGCCGCCAATCGCGGCTTTCGCCTCCCGTTCATCACATAACATTTAACCACAAAAGGCATATATGCACTAACTAACAGCAGAGATTCACCAGTATACAATACAACACCTGTAGCAGCTGTAAGACTTGATTTTTCCGCCACTCGGCTGCACCGATATAACCGACGTTAAATGGCTAATTTTCCCCCCTTGTGCTCGAGATATTAGGGTTCGGCGACATAAAAATCGACATAACCGATAAAAAATGCTTAGAAAAAGTGAGAATTTGGCGGTTCCACTTCAAAAACGTCGACTTAATAGGGTTGTCGAGGTAACCGAGGTCGAGATAAGCGGATTCCACTGTAATTCTTTAACTCCTGGCTTCGGACTGTTGCAGGACAGAAAAGCATACAAATTTTGTTTAAGTCCAATTTTTTTTTTTTTTTTTAAAGTCAACCAACAAAAGACAAGCTCAAATTAACCTTTGTTTATTTTTAGTTGGTATATTATTTTCAGGTGGTTTCACTCATTACCAAATAAAACAGATTTAAATATATACTAATATATATATAAATCACATTTTTACACAGTATCCCACCCCTCACATTTCAATATAATAGAAACTTGTATATATTTTAGAGTAGTCAGCTTGTATAGCAGTACAGATTTACTGTCCTCCAAAAATAACTCAACATACAGCCAATATTGTCAAAATAGCTGGCAACAAAAGTGAGTACAGTTGTATGTACTCACATGCAAAGCCACATGTCCTCTTCATCATGCTAATGTTTTTGTCTGCTTGACAGGCCCATACAAATATGTTCATCATGTATTCGGGCAGTTAAAACTTGGTGCTTTGAGTACAATTCTCTCATACTGACCCATACAAGAACTCTCTGAGGATTCAAGAATTAAAATAGATGTTCTCCGCAAAGATGGTCTCAGGCTATAAGAAGATCAGTAATACCCTGAAACTGAGTTACAGTACAGTGGTCAGGGTCATACAGAGGTTTTCCAAGACGGTTCCACTCGGAACAGGCCTCGCATGGGTTGATCAAAGAAGTTGAGTTCTCGTGCTGTGCGTCAGGTGCAGAAGCTGGCTTCAAAACACGAAAGCATGAGTGCTGCAAGCATTGCTTTAGAGGTTGCAGAAGCGAAAGGTCCACGTCGCACAATGTAAGATGTCAGTTTGCATGGCCGTGGTCCCAGAAAGAAGCCTTTTCTGAAGCTGGATCATAAGAAAGCCCTCAAACAGTTTGCTAAAGACAACCTGTCCAAGAGCCTGAATCACTGGAATGAAAAAATTATAAACTTGTTTTGCTCAGATGGTGTCCAGCATGTTTGGCGATGCCCTACTATATGATTACCAAGAATATTGTGTCTTGTCTACAGTAAAGCATGGTGGTGGTAGCATTATGGTCTGGGGCTGAATGAGTGCTGCTGGTACTGAAAAGCTGCAGTTCATTGAGGGAAACATGGATTTAAACATGTACTGTGACATTCCTTCAGAAACTGGTCTGAACGGCAGTTTTCCAACATGAAAACGGCCCCAAACACACTACCAAGATAACAACTGACTTGCTGAAGGTGAAGGTGATGAAGTGCCTAAATATGTTTTCAGATTTGAACTCTATAGAGCACCTGTGGGGCATCCTCAAGCGGATGGTGGAAAAGCGCCACAGCTTAGTAATGTCATTATGGAGAAGTGGAAGAGGATCCCAGCAACAGCCTGTGCAGCTCTAGTGAATTCCATGCCCAGGAGGATTAAGGCAGTGCTAGATAACAGTGGTGCTCACACAAAATAGTGACACTTAGGGTGTACTCACTTTTGTTGGCAGGTATTTTGACAATAATGGCTGTATGTTGAGTGTTTTTTAGAGGACAGTAAATCTGTACTGCACATTGTATATTTGGGTGTAACGGTATGTACCTCTGTTTTTCAATTTCGGTACAGTTAGAAAATGCAAAACATACAATTGCTTGTTTTTTTTTTTAATGCAGTTTATTATTAACATTTGTAAACTTCAAGAATACAATTTTTAATTAAATACCTGCTTGGTTAAATAAAATCTAAAATAATATTTTATAATATAAAAAAATATATATATAATAGAATAAATGAAATTAATGCAATACACTTTTTATTATATTGATTAAGCTGAGTGACCAATTAAATTGGAACAAATTAAATTGATTAAATAAAAATAAATAAATAAAAACATTTTATTAAATAGTTTTCATTGGTTAGACCCTATTTTGGTAATACAGATGTGTATGTAAATGTGTGTGTGTGTGTGTGTGTGTGTGTGTGTGTGCCATTTACATTTAATATAAAATCTTCCAAAGATATGATCTACTTTTCTACTTATTTAATCATTCTTTAACAAATGTCTTTTAAGATAAATTCTTGAAGCTGGACATAAAATGCTCAAGAATCTGTAAAGAATTAGCCGCTAGCCACTATGGATTCTTTAGCGTTTTAATGCATGTGCTTATTTCCGGGACAGAATGCGTAGCCGCAATGTCAGAAAAACATGTATCGTTACACCCCTAATATACTGTATAAATATATTATGCATTACTCTATCCTGTTGTGAATTATTTTCTTGTAACAGCATGACCCATTGTGTTTTATTCTTTACATAGAATACACAGCACAGTTCAGAGAAACATGATTGATGATGAGGACGATGTAACGCTAACACTGCTGTTCCTTTCAAATGACAGAGACTGTAATAAAAAATGCAGAGCAGAATGATCTCATGTGACTTGTGGCTGCGTGTTTTACAGGGACTCAGTACATTATCTTGGAAATCCCACGATTTCCCATTTCCCTGTTGCAGGACTGCAGCTTCACAAAGTTTTTATCTGGATGTGTATATACAGTATTTGGACACTGTTCCACAGGTTCTTTTTATGCTTGTAAACTGCAATAATTTGGTCCTCTCCACACTGAACGTCTTCATTGGCTTACACTAGTTTTACGCTGGCACAGATTAAGGTGTGATAATGGCTATTCAGTGTAATAAAATGTGCGTCCTTCCAGGTATTCAGAGAAATCAAGGGTAATGGTGAATGATGGACTCATTTAAGCTCCTTGGTGTCGATTTTGTGATGTTTGTTTGATTGATGTTTTTATCTGTTGCCTTCTTTCACACTTGAAACACTACTCTGTAGTATGAATCAACTTTACTGAGGAAATTGCCTAACCTTTTAGGTTAAAGTTATTAATAATTATTAAAAAGGTTCATGTTTACAGAGAGATGAATGCTGATTCAGAGATAAAAAAAAAACATCAAACCTTCCTGCTTGTGGCCTCAAAATGTACTCAATTCAAATGATGAAAAGGTTTCATACGATGTATTAAGCATAACTTGCTCACAGTCTTAATGCAACTGAATCTAATTATTCAATTATTCATTTTAAAGCATCATCTTATTCATCTTCTCATTCAGCAACTTCTGTGAATTATTTAGTAACAACTAATATAAAAAGTTACAAAGCTGGGAAATGCATAAATTATAAGAAATGCATCATCACTAGTCGTATTTGTGTTTGTTTAGTGCTCGTTTAACCATAAGCGTATGCGTATTCAGACTTAAACTTAAAGCAGAGGGTATTATTAAGATTTTTTTCTAATTAAATATTAGATTAAATATTAGATTCTTCCACTACAACCTTCTGGAAAAAACTGAAGAAACAAGACTAAAAAACAAAGACAAGACAAACACAAATGGTGTATTTTTTTTATTTGTGATAGTATTTGTAAGAACATTTTATCTGTCCACTGTTTAGAATCTTTGCATATTTCTTAATAAGTATATTTAGTCCTGGGAATTAAATGGATTTAATGCTGTTCTGTGACTTGATCTCAAATTTCGAAAGGTTTGGGAAAAAAAAAATCCAACTGATGTACTCGTTTGTCAAATTAATTTCTGCTTTGTCAAATTCATTAAGGCTTTTGTAGCTCATGCCACCTTTGTTTAAACCCTGTTGTTTTGGGTTGGGATTCTTGCTGTACCCTGTTACGATCTATTAACTGCCAGGCAGGATCTGAATCCTTTCATCTCTCAGAAGCACTTCCTGTTTTTCCTTGCTCCTCGCCATCCTGCATGATTTCCCTTTATGTAGTCAACTAGTCAAGTCTGCTCTCTGCTCCTGCCCCACGGCAGTGTGCTGGCGATTCTGAACCACGAGCTTCTCCTTTCTTGACACAGACGGTGTGCATGTGGATGTTGGAATAGACCCAGTGGCTTTGTTCCGCCTTTTGTTTGTTCTAGGAATGAATGTAATAAATATCTGTATATTTACTCCACGGAAATACTCCATGCTGCACTGAGAGCTGTCAGATTGAAGACTGTGCCTAATGTTGGGTATTGCAGTAACACAGATACGGTGTATGAAAGTAAACTCCCTCCCTGTTGGTCTGTGATTAAAGTAACATCGATTGCTTTATGTGTAGAATCAAACATGGTACAATGATTGTAGATCATAGATACAGTTTTTTGGGTTTTACTTTCACAGACTTGAAAGTGAATGAAAATGAGGTTTTTATTTTCAATTACAGAAAAAGTTCTGTCCAGGAAAATGTGGTTGATCATGACAGGTTTAGGGAGGATTCACGTTTTAGTCCTAAGTCCTCGATCTCCTAAGTCCTCCTAAGTCCTCGATCCTAGATCATTTGTGCATATTTTAGACTGTAGCTTGGTCATATATTGCTGCATTGCTGTAAGAATTAACACAAGCTTAGATTTCCATGGATTCCAGCTATGTGACTTAATACAACTGCTCAATATGCAAGCAGTAGAAAAAATGAAGGGGCATGCTGTTATAGAAAAATCAACAATGGAGTTGTGTTTTGCCTATTACATTCTCATAGTTGATTATTTAACAATAACAGGGCATCCGAAAGGGCTTTCCTTGCTTTTATACCACAGTTATTAAACTGTATTTCTATTCATTGACACATGTTGCACTTATTTCTTTTTTTTTTTTTTTTTTTAGAGTTCTTCTAATGGTCAACATTATAATAGCTATAAAGAGCTGTTGTCTAAAATGCCTTGTCTTTTTCCTGTCTCTTGACATTTTTAAAATGTGTGCTGTTATCCAGAAGCTAACAACTGTTAGAACTGTTACTAAATCAACAAGTAGTCATAATTCTTTATTGGTTTATGTGGAATGACACAAAGATTCCTTGGTAAGTTGTCATTATAGAATGAGAAGGTATTAGAAAGAGAATATTGATATGAACCTTATCAATGATTCTATGGTCATAACCCCAAAACCCCTATATTTGAATAAATTCTACATATTTGGAGAAACTTTTACATATGTCTATATTGTATATGTGCACGTGTGTTCTTTTTTGCACTCGCAAAAGACATCAAATTAGATTTAGGTGAGCTTGAGCAGGCCTTGATCAGATCTGCTGCATGGCAATTTACTGGTCTGACTAATTGACAGACATTGTTGTAGAGAGTTGCCTAATTCAGTGTAAATGACACAGGGAAAGTTGATATGCAAAGCCTGTTGATAGCTCAAATGCTTGGAAATGCACTCAATATCAAAGAGATGCAGTCTTTAACATGTGCAATACTCCATGTCTTCATTGATTGTCATATGCTAAATTTTTCATGTACTTTTTTATTTTGCTCTTTATGATGAGGGTGTCCTGCAACTACAGTGTCCTACTACAGACAGCTTTATGGAGTCAGCTTGTGTTTGGACTGATAACTGCCTAATGTGGATGTTGTTTGGTATTTTATGAGCTCTAGCCTGTCGCTGATGTTGGAGGTTGAGTTGCTGGTGCACTGTGGTGAGTTCTGTTTGTATTGTAAGCAGCATAAATAAACTGTTGAAAGTGAGGGTTTGTCTTGCAGCTTGCCTCTTGCGCTCTCTCTCTCTCTCTCTTTGTCTAACACACACACACACACACACACACACACACACACACACACACACACACACACACACACACACACAGGCAGTCTGCTGAGCTATCCGAGCTGCTGTGCGAGCTTGTGCGGTATGCTGTGTAAATTTTTGGTGCAGTGCAGCAGGCTGTATCGAAACGTTGCCCCTCTCTCCCTGTTTGCCTTTTTTGCAGCTTTTGAACCAATGGACCAACTCCAGGCATTTCTGTTTAAAGAAAACAGTGTGTTACCCCCCCGAGTTACCCAGTCATTCATCCTCACTGGCACCGATAGTGCTTTGTAGTCTTTTTTTTCTTCCCTGGACCCTCTGATGGCTTTGTCAACATTTTATGCTGACCTTTGGGAAGTTAGTATATTGGTATATTTTGCTTTCATATTGACTACTCTACTAATGAGACTGCATTCCTGCTTGCAGTTGGAATATGTTTAATAGCACGGATACTTTTTTTGTAGGTCTGTCGGTAATGATAGCAGTGCGCATAATTGCCACAGCAGTGCTTAAGTGTGGGTTTATTTCACACGGCTATTGCTGTTTACATTTCTGCCTCAAGTTGTAATTGTATATCTGTGTCGCCGTTTGGAAAATAACAGTGACTCAGAAGGAGATGCCAGATAGGGTTTGAATTAAGAAATTTGGATAAGTGACAGGGTAATAATAATAATAATAATAATAATAATAATAATAATAATAAATAATAAATAATAATAATAATACTTAACAAAAACAATAGTAATAATAGTATTGATGTAAATAACAACAATATGAATAATATTTTTTATTTTTTATTTTGTTTTATATTATTTTATTTTTTGTGAATTTGTTAAGAAATTATGTAAAATGTATGTGTTGATGGATATTAAGAAAATTGCAGAGAAAAATAACCTAAAAAAAAAAATCTGAATAATTACATTATTATTAATTGTATAATTATTATTTTTTTTGTCTCAATACAACATTGAGACAACAGAGTCATTGTAAATGTTGCATCACATAATTTGCTTTTATTTCCTGCCATAGATACTCCACATTATTTCTTATAGCCCTGTTTGACCACATGACATTTTGTACTTGTAGCTGCTGGTCAAAAGTGTGAAAGTTTGTCTCAGCCTGACACAGCACCACGGAATATGTGTTTAAGCCCTTGACATTTCTGGAAGGCCATCATTATCTGCCAGCGAGGCACTTCCTATTGGTGCGGTATGAGAGGTGGGCCTTTCAATAGGACCTGAAAAGGTTTAGAGGTGGCAAAGCTGCTCCAGCCGTGTAAGTCAAACGAGAGTATTAATGATTGAGTAATGGATCACTCTGGTTTTCTAAAGATCGTAGAGAAACGTGTGCGCACTGCAATCAGAAACAATGATGTACTGGGTGAGTGTACACCCTCTGTTAACAGCACATTCTATTAACAAAACTCACCCTTTTTTAATGAATCAGCTTTAAATAGAACTTCCACATAGTACTTAACAGCACAGTGAAACCTATAAATGGACCCAAGTCTTTATCCCTGAAACTAGTGTGAGAAATACTTTTTTTGGCCTTACGAGCCAGAGAGCGAATGTCTCGAATATATTTGACCACAGCAGATCTGCTGATTTCAGCAGAAATGTTAGACCGAGTCTAAACACCTTCCATTCTTTTGCACACTGATATGCTGTAAACAAGGCATGTATCAAAGACAGAATCAGCTGTAGTCACACATAACTCCAGTTTGATTCTTGGCGAATGGTGCCAGACAGATAAAAGTAATCGCTGCATTGCAGATGATAAATCCTGAAGGTCAGTTTTTTTCTGGCATGTTTATGAGAAGTCTCATTTTATTATTGCCATGGGAGAGGAAAGGATTTGATTATGCATGCGCTGCGTCCAGGTTGCTTCAAAACCCCCCAACCCCCCCCTTCTGGCTTTTTGTCCTGAGTATAAGATGATGCAGTGAGGGAGTCATAATTAAAGGGACTGCGAGCTAAAGAGAGAGTGTATGTGTAAGTGTGTGTGTGTGTGTGAGAGAGAGATAAGGAAGAAGGTCTTTGGATAGACCCCCAACCCACACTGAGGCCTTCATACTTTGCCTTCCTCTTTACAGTGTCACATAACTTGCTACTTGCTCCTTGCTTGTGCTTAACCTCAACTGTGTCACATCCAGACATGTGTATCAACATCGTCACACCACTGAGTGATGTGTGAATCCTATAATAAGCAACTGATGGTGACCTAGCTTCAGATTGTCAGTATATACATGTAAAAAAAAAAAAAGAAACCACACAGTACACGATAGGTCAGTTACTGTGTCTCACTCATGGGGTCAGGACTAATTCCTGGTTGACTAGAGAAAGAGATTGAGAGAGAGGGGAATTAAAAAACCATATTTCCTAGAGAAAACGGCTTCGTCTTGGCCTCTGTCTCAATTTCAGTTAGTCTATGAAGAATCGTTGTTAGTCTAGCACTAAGGTACATCACTGAATGACTATTGGCAAATGTTTGCGGGCACCTGGTTATAAGATTCGTATGCTTTTTGAACATCGCATCCTGGAAAGACGTTCTCCTGGGAAGACGTTCCACTAGATTTTGGAGGGTACTTGTGGACATTTGTGTTCATCGGCCACAAGCATGTTAGTAAAGTCAGGTATTAATGTAGGGTGAGGAGGTCTATGGTGCAGTCAGTGTTCCAATTCATTCCAAAGATGTTCAGTAGTGTTGAGATCAGAGCTCTATAGCAGGCCACTCAAGCTCTTCCTCTCCAAACCATGTAAAGCATATCTTTATGGAGCTCGCTTTGTGCACATGGGAATTGCCATGCTGGAACAGGTTTGGGTTTCCAAGTTCAAGTGAACGCAAATTTTATTATACCGCATCCAAAGACATCCTATACAGTTGTGTACGTCTTGTTTTGTGGTAACAATTTGGAGAAAAACCACTTACGGCAGTAGACAATGATTAACACAAACTGTTAAACTATGCAGTGATTTTGTGTAAAGTGGTATTGAAAGTTGAAGCCAGAAAATGGATTACAGCTGCTTATAAAATCTATAACTAATTATTTTATTAGTCTTCAGTAGTTCCTTTATCCTGGTCATGGTGTTGGGTAATATGAAGCTTATTGTGCTAATTATGATATCATCATAACCACAAACATATGGGCAATTCAAAGAGAATGTTTGCAATCTATGGGAAAATCTCCATCTGGAGTTCAGGATCAAACGCTGGAACTGTAAAGCATCAACACTACCTTTTGCACCACTCTGCCTCCTGTGATGAAATTTGTTAAGGCTTTGTTAATGGAGCTGAGCATTTGACCTCTAGAATACTGACTAAAGGTTTGAGCCACATAATATATAATATTTATATATATATATATATATATATATATATATAATTGAAATACATAATATTCTTATTATGTAACGTTAAATTAGTAATTATGTTTATGATTAAAGATAATAGCCCTTGAGTTTGTGTGTGTATGTTGGTGTAAAGGTTGATGTTGATTATGCGTATGATACAGACGTGATTGGCAGTAAAGTGCACATTAGACAGTTCACAGCTACACCACTTCCACTGATCTTTGTGTCTGTGTGTGCAAAAAAGCCTAATAATAATGGCCATCTAAATATAGTCAGCTTCTCCAAAGGTGGCATAGCAACTGAGTTGATCTCAGCTGATGCTTCAGAACATCCTTTTGAAATGCTCTTGAATAGAGTCATCTTGACTCACATCCACTTCATCTTATTTATTTATTAAGGTTTAATGTAAAAATGATGGGTAATAATGGGTGCACATATTTCTCATCATAGTGGTGATACTTTGATAAAGTATAGTGGTGAAACAACTTTGGAAGAGTAGTTTTTTTTTTGTATGTGTATGAAAGAAGCTTTTTGAAAGCATGATTGTTACCTGCTATGTGCAAATGTTTTTGCTCTCTGTAAGGTAGTATTATTGCTCTATTGACAAGGTTTATGCAGTGAACTCTTGTTGAGCCCAAATAAACCCAAACATAATTAGCAGGGTGCAGATTCATATTGACGCAGTAGGGTTTTTGCTAGAGCAGCTTAATTATCGCTCTAATGGGGACAACTTGAGCACAGGAGCACCGATGGTCGAGGTGGACCACTGGGACCTAAACCAACCTAGTATGACATGCTGCATATTATCTATCTATCTATCTATCTATCTATCTATCTATCTATCTATCTATCTATCTATCTATCTATCTATCTATCTATCTATCTATCTATCTATAGATATCTATCTATCTATCTATAGATATCTATCTATCTATCTATCTATCTATCTATCTATCTATCTATCTATCTATCTATCTATCTATCGATCGATCGATCGATACATGCAGCATGCATTAATGTAGCATGCATTTCTGTTTGACCATTTTTATAAAAAATATAAATTAATAAATATAAGAGGTGAAATAAAAACATTTATTCACGACTTCCTTTCTTTACTCTGATTTTCCACCGAAAAATTGTTTTACGTTCAAGTAAAATAAGTAAGTAAAAGTAAGTAAAGTTAAGTTAAATCAAGTTAAATTTACTTAAGTAAGTAAACATTTGTTTTACTGATGCGGCAAGTCTCAAATCAAGCAACAAAATCTGTCATGATGCACACGTCCAGCAATTACAACCGTCCGTGTGGAAACAGCAAAAGTTCTGTTTGGTTTCCTGATGATTTATGTAATTTATAATGACCATAATTACTTTCAAACATTAACAAGATTATTTTGTCTTAATGCTCTATGTTGAGTATGGTGTCACTAGTAATAAATCTACATTTGCATAAAGCATCCATATTTGTATTAAAAACTTATTAAAAACATAAAAAGTATTGATTTAAGGTACGTTTAGAACAGAAAAAAATGTGATTAAGTTATTTTCATCTATAACCACCCAAATTAAATATTATTTATTATTTGTATTATTTATTTTTTTATTATTTTAGAATGTGTTTATTTCCACTCCAGTAAGTTGGTGAGTTTAGCTGTGTGCTAAAGCTTTATATTTTAAAAAAGGGTTTAAAGATCGGGCAGCGCTGATCTCTTGATAGGGCAGGGGGTTCATGCCGTTAATACCTAGCTACACCCTAATTCATTCTCTAACTCACTCACAATTACTTTCCTTTGCTCCATCTATTTATTTGACATAGTTATAATTTCAGCATGTCGGTTTTCACATGTCTGTATATTTATCACTGAGAAGCAGCAATCAGCCATAGTGGCAAAGGTACAGGATGACGAGTGTTTCACGCTCTTTAGAGAAACACAGAGATACTGTATCGTAAGAAAATCTTCCCAGAATGCATACATATTGAAGCCCTGATGCTGTAATTATTCTGAGCAAATTTAACACTTTTTGCTCATTGCCAAGCTGCAGATGAAAAGGGAAGATGCTATTGAATGGCAATTTTTAGTCATCTAAATCATGTGTTCGATGCTTTTGATTTGTGATTTCTGAAGTCTTTTTTTCCCACTACTGTATTAATACATTATTCAGCAGAATTAAAGCCCTTCCAGATTTAATGCGTTTTTGGTCTCATCCGAATCAGTCATGTCAGACATTATTGCAGTCTGAGGTTTGAAAGATTACACTGTATTTTTCATTCTAGGAAATGACCAGTAGAAGTGATAATGGTACTGTATATTATTGACAATGTGATTTATTAACCCAATAAATAATTTAAAAAAGCAGCAAAAATCTTAAAACTATAAATCTAAAGTGTTATTTATTTATCAACTGTAAATATTGATAATTGACTATTATAAATATATTGTATTAGATGTTATTATACACTGCCTTTCCAAAAGAAAGTCACACACTATAACGTTTTGTTAAACCGCCTTAGTTTTGATTACGGCACGCATTAACTGTTGCATCGTTTCAATAAGCTTCTGCAATGTCACAAAGTTTATTCCCATCTACAATCTTGTATTAATGATGTGATTGTCGGATTGTCTTCTCCAGCACATCCCAACGATTTTAAAGGGGGTTAAGGTCTGGACTCTGTGGTGCCTAATCCATGAGTGTATATTATATGTTAAGATCACTGAACAGCTCTTTTACAATTTGAGCCTGATGAATCCTAGCATTGTCATCCAGGAATATGCCAATGCCATCAGGGAAGAAAAAAATCCATTGAAGGAATATCCTTGTCATTCAGTATATTCAGGTAGTCAGCTGACCTCATTCTTTGGGGACATAAAGTTGCTGAACCTAGAACTGACCAACTGCAGCAACCCCAGATCATAGCACTGCCCCCACAGGCTTGTACAGTAGGCACTAGGCATGATGAGTGCATCAGTTCATCTACCGCTCTTCTTAAACGAATGTGTCCATTACTCTGGAACAGGGTAAATCTGGACTCATTAGACCACATAACCTTCTTATATTGCTCCAGAGTCCAATCTTTATGCTCCCTAGCAAATTGAAGCCTTTTTTTTCAGATTAGCCTCACTGATAAGTGGTTTTCTTAAGGCTACACAGCAGTTTAGTCCCAATCACTTGAGTTCCCTTGGCAGTGTGCAAGTGGAAATGCTCATACTTTCAATATTCAACATAGCTGTAAATTCTACTGTTTTTTGTCTACTGTTTTTTACGATTTGATTGTGATTCTGAAGTGTTTGCCGATCACGATCATTTAAGATTTTTTTAGACCACATTGCTTCCTTTAAGATGATGGTTCCCCACCATCCTCCCAGTTTTTAAACAGTTCTTTCCCAATTTTAGTAGTTTCAGCAATCTCTTCAGATGTTTTCTTTGCTTGATGCAGGCCATTTGACCCGTCTGAAACAGATTAACATCTTTTCTACAACCACAGGATGTGTCTTCCGACATGGTTGTTTATGAAATGAGAAGCTACTCACTGCATCAGTTAGGGTTAAATAACTTGTTGTCAGCTGAAACATAATCATCCATGCAGTATTTTTTCCAATGTGAGTCTCTTAGTTAAAGTCCAGGTGTTGGATGGGCAGTGTATATTATAATCTAGATTGATTATACATTACAAAAAATACATAATTAAAAATGTTATTTTATGAGAAAAATGAAATAGATTTAAAAATATATTACTATTCTTGGCAGAACGAACCCGTATAACATGATATATATTGTGTATGATAGAAATGCCTTTGTGATTAGTAAAATATATTATTATTGGATTATTGCTACCCCTTTACTATCCCATATGAATTGACATGTTAATCATGTCCTGTGGGAAGACACTCAAGGAAGTGCTCTGTTCAATCATCTCCCACTGAGTGCAGTTAAAACGTCTCTAGGTTACGTATGTAACCCTGGTTCCCAAAGGGAACGAGACGCTGTGTCAACAACGCTTTAGGAACGCTCCCGCGTGTCTATGTTCTGAATCACATGTGTAATCTGTCCAATGGAACGGCCAGGAAGCTATAAAAAGCACATGCAGTAGAGACGGAGCTAGCCTCTGCAAGGGAAGGAAGTGCTGCAGGGATGCAGGGAGTGTGGCCTGGAGAAGCAGCGTCTCGTTCCCTTGGGGAATTAGTTTACATACGTAACCTAGAGACGTTCCCCACCTTCAGGAACTTGAACTGCATCAACAACTCGCAACACGTCACAGACCCCCCTGTTGGTTGATGTGGGAGACCACAGTTGTGTTTCCATACAGATCAGTACATGGTGGCCTCTTAGGTCTGAGAGAAAATGCTTCATAGCCAGAAGCACAGCCAGCATGACCTTGATTGTGCAGAAGGGTAGCCCTTCCAGGAGAACCCTTCCGGGAGAACCCCCTGTCTATGAGCCTCCACTGGAGGGGTCTCATGTGCAGGAGGCCAAGTGTTACAACGTTGGACGTGGCTGCCATCAGACCCAGCAGTCTTTGAAACTGCTTTACAATGAGTAACTGGCCTGAGGATATGAGGATAGACTCGACCCAAGCAGGAGACAACTGTGCCCGCATAACGGTCGAATCCCACACTACGAATAGATAGGTACTTCTCTGTGCTGGAGAAAGTACACTTTTCCAGTCTTAAAACCCAGTTCCTTCATGTGGGTGAGAACGACACATCGATGCTATTATGCTGTAAATATTACAGTCAAATTGTACTTATAAAGACACAGTGTCCCCACAGTGAAAAACTTTGCTTTTATCATTATTATTGTAACATGGTTATTTTCAACGTTTTTCTCTGGTTCAATGACAAAACAAGGAATTTAAAAAAGGTTTAACATTTTATTTAAAATTAATTAAGACACTTAAGAACAGAATAGAAATTAATTATACAAAAAGAATACAGTGGGGTCAGTTCGGACGTAGCACAGTGCTCATTTAGTAAATGCACAGCTAAACAATATGCTTATTGTGGCCGTAAATGTTAAATTAACATTATACCAAGTCGTCCCCAATAAAACAATGCATAGGAAACGGCTTTGGCATGTTAGCTGCTGTGCACTATGCTACAAGCTATTGTAAACAAGGGGGGGGGTTCTACTTACACAATGATTTAGATATGCATACATATAATTTTCACAATAGAGAGTGCGATTTTATTTTAATATTTTTTTTTTATGGGGGGGGGACATGTCCCCTCCTTCCCCCCCCCCGGGATTTACGACCATGCCGCCAAATGCTCTGATTGAGCTAATATCAATTAATTGTTGATATAGTTCAGTATGCGGATGCCCCGGAGTCTCAGGGGAGCCAGAACCCCATACTCATTGTAAAGGTGCGGGTGCAAGCCCAAACGGAAGGACCCGATATTGGTAGCTTCAGCCCTGAAAGCAAACCTCAGGAACTTCCTGTGTGAAGGAAGGATTGATACGTGGAAGTAAGCGTCCTTGAGATATATCGTGACAGGCCAGTCCTCGGACATGATTTGAGACCTGTTTGAGGGTGAGCATCCTGAACCTGAGTCTCAATAAAAAGCGGTTCAGCTGACGCAGATGGTAACCATGAAGTATCCGCTGTAGAACCTGGGCTCTCTGCCTAGCGGAGGGACCACTTTGATGGCCCCTTCCCTAAGAGAGTGTGTACCTCCTGTTTCATTGTCTTTAACCTGCTCGTGTCCCACCAGTGTGGGACACACCCTGTTGAACCAGGGGGGAAAAGACCCGAACTGATTCGAGTAGCCTCTCTCTACAGTGCACAGAACTTATTGAGACAGGTCTGACAGGCGTTTTCAGGCTGCCAGATTGTCTCTTAAGGGAATCAATCTCTTGAGACTTACCTCTGGTGTGCCTAGAGTCTTTGGGGCAGTGCCCTGAGGCTGCTCTAGGGGCCTCCCAGGAGGCGGCGAGCCTCCCAATTCCGCTACATTCCCGGGCGGAAGTTGAGGGAGGCACTCGCTGGAGATCGCTGTGCCCTGAAACACTATATTAGGGTTAGCGAGCCAAACAAACCTAAGCGCTTCCTAAACAAAAAAGAAGCTAGCGCCGTCTCCACCGCATGTCCTTTTTAATAGCTTCCTGGTCTAGCACTGTTCTGTTGGAGAGATTACACACTTGATTCAGGGTGTGGACACTTGGAAGCGTTCCCAAAGAGTTGTTGACGGAGCTCGAGTACCTGAAGGAGAACTACAAATAAATGTTGATGTCATTGTGCATACTATGGTCATGTGACCTAATGATGAAGCGCAAATTGCTGAGCCACAAGTCTTACAACAAGTGTGTATAACAAAAGACCAAGCAATCTTCTTGTATTAAGATTACATTTCTGTAGTACGAAAATAATCTTCGTGTGATGAGCATTTATACATTGTGAAGGCACACATTTTTCTATGTATTTTCTGTTTATGCAGAAGATTTTGCATACATTTCTTCTCATGACACCATTGTCTCTTTCTACTGCTAACTTTTCAGAAGGTCTCCGAGTGCAAGTTGTGTTAACACTGTTCTTTTGCCTTGAATTACATGCTTATAAGGTTGCTGATCTCTGATATGTGAGATGTAGTTGCATGTGCATGTCTAATTTCATTTTACACAAGTACAGTACCAAATGTGGAGCAGTTTCCCATTGTATAGTCTCTCTTATAAATAAAAAATTTGCTAATGCCAAACTATTTAATCTTTCACCTCATGCCTCCGCGATGCTTCATGGGAACTGAATTTTGTTTTAGTCATAACATTAAAATACATTTATTAAAGTTTTGACCTGTTTTGAGCAGCAGTGGTTAATGAGTCATCACAATGACCTAGTAGGGCGTCTTTTATCCTGACAGGAAAAGGTGGTGAAAGAACCTCTCCATTGTGCTCTTGTCGAAATATCCAAACTCTCAAGTTGTCCTGTTTACTGGATAGTGAGTAATTTAAATTTTTGACATGGCGGCACCCCTGTTTAAGATGTGGTCGTGGACTTCTAAAAATTCTCCTTTTTTTTAAAACAACATAGAACCCAAATGCAAAAAAAGAGAAAAATCCAACCTTTCATTTAAGTACATAACTTTGGTGGTAAAAGAAATCATACATTTAGAAAAAAAAAAAAACTTGAAATCATGTGTCCCACAATTATTGGCACCCCTAACAATTCCTCTGAAAAATGTAATTGTTTTTTTTTTTTTTATATATTTTTCTGTAGTTGCTAAGGTTGGTCAGGGTATCTAGGGACTTTTAATTAGTAATTCATGATTTCCTGTTTCCCTGGGGTATAAATATGACGTGACACAGAGGCCTAATTTTCTTACCCATTTGTCAACATGGCAAAGACAAGAGAACACACCATTCAAGTAAGGCAGATGTGTGTCGACCTTCATAAGTCAGGCAATGGCTACAAGAAAATAGCCACTCGCCTTAACTTGCCGGTATCTACAGTCAGAGGAATCATTAAGAAGTTTAAAACAACTGGAACAGTGACAAACAAGGCTGGAAGAGGTCCCAAGTTTATCTTGCCACAACGCACAGTGAGGAGGATGGTAAGAGAAGTAAAAAAAATTTCCCAAGCTCACCGTCACAGAATTGCATCAAAGAGTGGCATCTTGGGGTCACAGAGTCTCCAAAACAACCATCAGACACTCTCTACATGCCAACAAGCTGTTTGGGAGGCATGCAAGGAAAAAGCCTTTTCTCACTAACACTCACAAACGTAAACGTCTGGAGTTTGCTAAGCGGTACTGGGACTTCAACTGGGATCGTGTGCTTTGGTCAGATGAGACTAGGATTGAGCTTTTTGGCAACAAACACTCTAAGTGGGTCTGGCGTAAAACAAAAGATGAGTATGCCGAAAAGCACCTCATGCCCACCGTGAAGTATGGTGGAGGATCTGTGATGCTGTGGGCCTGTTTCTCTTCCAAAGGCCCTGGGAACCTTGTTAGGGTGCATGGCATTATGAACGCTTTGAAGTACCAGGATATTTTAAATAAAAACCTGATGGCCTCTGCCAAAAAGCTGAAGATGGGTCGTCATTGGGTCTTTCAGCAGGATAATGATCCAAAACATGTGGCAAAATCTACACAAAAGTGGTTCAGCAGTCACAAACTCAAGGTCCTCCCATGGCCATCTCAGTCCCCAGACCTCAACCCAATCGAAAACCTGTGGGGCGAGCTAAAGAGAAGAGTGCATAAGAGAGGACCCAGGACACTGGATGATCTAGAAAGATCCAATAATTGTGGAGGGCACTGTATTTAGCCTTTTTCCTGACTTAATTTCTTCACAGGACTCTGTGCTCACAGCACGGCTATAGTAATTTCTTTGACTTGTGGCTAGAGCACTGCACATGCTTTCAATCATCATACATGATAGATAGTCAAGGTTGAAGAATGATGTAGAAAAGCACTTGCAGAGGGGACAGCTGTCATGTTGGTCACTAATGTCCATGAGTAATGGCTTACGCCTGTTGACTGCTTAGTTGCGCTTATGTAATAACATTTACTCTAGAGGTCTGAGTCAAAGGCACAAAAATTCACCTCTAATTTGAGTTCTTATGCCTCAATCTGAGATCTGTGAAAAACATCAGCAAAAAAAATCACAGATCAAATAAAAATAACTTTCAACATACCCACAGTTGTTTGTTTGCATTAGCAATTGATAAGCTGCAATTGGCTGTGTGTGTGTGTGTGTGTGTGTGTGTGTGTGTCATGTCCTATGAATCAGTTATATATTGTTGAATGTACTAATCAATGCCAGAATGATGGATCTACAGTTAGTTTGACCCTTAGTGAAAGTATTGAGGACAAAGTGAGCCCAATGCTTAGGGCAATGTGAAGGCAGAGCTCTTGCTTCACACACACACACACACACACACACACACACACACACACACACACACACACACACACACACACACACCTTTAAAGACAAATGTTTGTGTCACAAACCTTTTTTCTTCTCAGCTTAGAGATGTAACAGCTGTAGCGTCTCTGTCTAAAAAGTACCAGTGATGCGTCCAGAAAAAAAAAAAAAGATTCAATTTAGTAATCCTGTCTCTTACACAACCAGCACTGAGTCGTGATGAAATGAAAGTGAGAAAGCATCCATTTGTGAAATGACAGCGACTAATAAATTACATCTATAGGTAATCAATCATTATTAATGTAATCCAGTGATTTGATTTATTCACAGCGGGCTACTTGGTCCCATGTGACTGTGGGAAGACTGCAGATTCACTTGCACGCATTATTCATCCAAACAAATGACAGTCAACTTAGAGGTGGTGGAGGAGCTAGCACAGCAGTCTTTAATAACGGAGCATTAGTGTACATTTGAGAAATAACTGTACAACTGAAATTTATTAGTATACATATGCATTTTGATCACAGACAGAAAGATCTTTACCTTAGTATTATTCTATTCTCTTTGCCCTTTGTTTTGTATATATATATATATATATCTGAAAAAGTGTCCAAAGTTATTGATCATACCAGTCATGTTCTTCGATTAATTTACACTAATATTTTAATGCTCCTGTCTGGACAAGAGATCCACACAGGCATCTAAATTTGGTCTCTCATAGAGAAAGCGTATGACAAGGTGCTGAGCGAGGAGTTGTGGTATTGTATAAGGAGGTCAGGTGTGTCAGAGAAGTATGTGAGGGTGGTGCAGGACATGTTTGAGGACAGTATGACAGCAGTGACGTGTGCAGTAGGAACGACAGACTGTTTCACTGTGGAGGTTGGACTGCATCAAGGATCGGCTCTGAGCCCTTTCCTGTTCACAGTGATGGACAGGTTGACGGATGCGGTCTGGCAGGAGTCTCTCCATGGACTATGATGTTTGCGGATGATATTGTGATTTGTGGTGAGAGTAGGGAGCAGGTTAAGAAGAGCCTGGAGAGGCGGAGGTACGTGCTGGAGAGAAGGAGAATGAAAGTCAGTAGGAGTAAGACAAAGTACATGTGTGTGAATGAGAGGGAGGGCAGTGGAGTGGTGTGGTTGCAGGGAGAAGAGGTGTGAAGGTGGAGGAGTTTACGTACCTGGGGTCAACAGTGAAGGACAATGTGATATGTAGAGGACAGAGTAGTATAAGATAAGAGATAAGATATACCTTTATTCATCCCACAGTGGGGAAATTTCTTTGTTACAGCAGCAAGGGAAAGAAATAAAAATAATAATAATAAATGCAAATATATAAAAAGAATATACACATACTATAATATACAGTATATACACAGTACAATGTATAAATACATGAAGAAGGATGATCCACTGTGGTGACCTCTAATGGGAGCAGCCGAAAGAAGAAGAAGAAGAAGATATCAAGACAACAGCATGTTAAAAAAGCTTGAGCCATCTGCCAAGTTAAGTCGTTGGTAAATAATCTAACGAACCATAGTTCTGAAAACATTTGTAAAAAATGGTATGCAAAATATACAGTAAAAAAAACAGAAACATAGCAATCACTATAAAACTGTTACAGAATGCTAATAAATAAAAAAATGATTCTAAAATCTATGATATAATCTATTCCCTTTTTTCCACTCAGTATGTTTTTAAATCAAAAATCAATTTTTCTTAAGTTTTAAGATGCATTAGCAAAGGTAATAGCAAAGCTTTAAATTTCTAACTGCATCGGCTATTTATTTATGCTTGTTGTCATGGCAACAATCCAACATGTACTTAAATAATAGCGTCTACGCAACAGGTGTATGAATATAATGAATTGATACACACATCACAGCCAATCAGCAACAGCATATTTGTTCTCAAAGTCCCAGTTTTTTGCTCAGTCGTAAATCGCAGGTGCCTCAGAGTTACTGTATATTGACATTGTTGCATTGCCTGTTTAACAGCTTTTATTGCATTCTAATCGGTTTACAGAGTTGGTTGCACTCTGTGAGATATTATACTACAAATTAAAGAAAAGAGAATAGGAGATGCCCAACTACACCCTAATGTGGACACTATATTGATTTTGGCTTTACTATGGTATCTTGTTTTACTGTAAAAGCACAATGCATGGTTTGTGGTGAAATGTATACTTGTTAGATTGCAGTTTGTTTACAGAGAAACTCTCTGCTGTCATAAGGGGAAGGGAAATCTGTTTGAAGTAATCTATAAGCTTCCTTTTAAATTGATCACAGCAGTATCCATTTTCCCTGTGTGGGCAACACTGGACCTGTCCAAAAAGACAGTCATCAGGAGAACATGATCTCTTCTGGGAGTGCAAATGGCTTCTTTTGTGTGCCAAAGTCTTGCAGATCTCTTCAAATGACCTCATCCCTTGCCCTTCAGCACATGGAAGAGGCAGAAATATCAAGGAAAAAAGACACTTCCTTATCTTTCAGAAACCAAATAGTCTGATGACACTGACAAAAAAAAGGATGGTAGCAGAAAGAGCGCATATTATTCTCAGGCAGCCAAATCACCTCGCCTCTGAGCTCAGAGGGGGAAAGAAGCACAAAAAATTGCCAGAGCTTGGAGTGCCTGACACGCTAGATCAATGTCGGAGTGATGTGTGGATATTACGGATCAGAGGCGCTGTAATAGAACGAGCATTGACAACGGGGATGCATCTCTGGTGGTATGCCAGCAAACACTGAATCAGAAAACAAAAAAAAGCAAGAATCATCACTTCATGACTCATGATGACTGATAGAGAGAAAAATAAGAGAGAAAAATGCTATCAGCACTAACTAATTCCTTACACTCTGGATTTTGTCTCTATTACCATACATTGTATGCTTAATAGCGATGATATTTTTTTATTATCTTTATTGCTGTATAGTTTTAAAGCAGCCTAATTTTTATTTAAAAAAAACATGGACAAGTACACAGACATAGTGCTGATTTCTGGGATGTATCAGGTCTAATAAGACACTATATGGACAAAAGGTAGTGGGACAACTGACTTTTTCAACCATACGTGCTTCTTCCCTAAAATGTTACTATAGAATTGAAGGCACACAATTGTTTAGGATGTCCATGAATATGGTAAAAGTACAAATATACCCATCATTTGAAATAGGAGACCAAACATGTTCCAGTATGACAATGCCCATGTGCACAAATCCAGCACTCAGAGGTCACTGAATCAGAAAAAAAAAAAGTATGGCATTGAATTATACAATTAAGTGGATTGTTTTTCATTTTAGTTTGAAAGTTAAGTTTAAATAAACTAGAACTTTGAAACTAAAACTGTATTAGTTAAGCAGATTACATAGTAATGTTTTTTTATTTATTTGTTTACTTTAAAATATTATAACATCTTAAATGAAAGGAACCATGACAACTTTAATTTTATTATAATGTTCAGAATAATGTATGTTATTGTATGAGGAAGTCTGGTGTGTCAGAGCAGTATGTAAGGGTGGTGCAGGACATGTATGAGGACAATGGGACAGCAGGTTGGACTGCATCAAGCATCGGGTCTGAGCCCTTTCATGTTTGCAGTGGTGATGGACAGGGTGACAGATGAGGTCAGATAGGAATCTCTGTGGACTATGATGTTTGCGGATGATAGTTATTTGTGGTGAGAGTAGGGAGCAGGTGGAGAAGAGCCTGGAGAGGTGGAGGTACGTGCTGGAGAAAAGGGGAATGAAAGTCAGTAGGAGTAAGATAGAGGACATGTGTGTGAATTAGAGGGAGGGCAGTGGAGTGGTGCGGTTGCAGGCAGAAGAGGTGGTGAAGGTACCTGGGGTCAACAGTGCAAAGTAATGGAGAGTGTGTTAGAGAAGTAAAGGAAAATGTGCAGGCAGGGTGGAGTGGGTGTTGAAGAGTGACAGAAGTGATTTGTGATAGAAGGGTATCTGCAAGAGTGAAAGGGAAAGTTTTAAGGACTGTGGTGAGACCTGCGATGTTGTATGGTTTAGAGACAGTGGCATTGAGTAAAAGACAGGAGGTGGAGCTGGAGGTAGCAGAGCTGAAGATGCTGAGGTTTTTGTTGGGAGTGACGAGGATGGACAGGATTAGAAATAAGTTTATTAGAGGGACAGCGCATGTGGGATGTTTTGGAGACAAGGTGAGGGAGGCGAGATTGAGATGGTTTAGACATGTGCAGAGGAGGGACATGGGGTATATCGGTAGGAGAATACTGAGGATGGAGTTGCCAGGAAGGAGGAAAAGAGGAAGGCCAAGGAGGAGGTTTATGGATGTGATCAGGGGAAGACATGCAGGTAGTTGGTTTGAAAGAGGCAGATGTAGAGAACAGGGGGCTATGAAGGAGGATGATCCGCTGTGACGACCCCTAATGGGAGCAGCCGAAAGAAGAAAAAGAAGAAGAAAAAGAAGACTTTCAGAATAATGTACATCTATTGTTGGCCTACAGGTCTTAGTCAAGTTTGATTTTTGTTCCTTCATTGGAATAAGTTGGGCACCCCTGATTAAATTCTCAATATGTTCAGGTTGGCAGTTATATCTTTTAATATCAAATATTAAAGTGTCAATATTTTGTGTGAGCACCATTTTTTATCTAGCACTGCCTTAATCCTCCTGGGCATGAAATTCATCAGAGCTGCACAGGTTGTTGCAGGGATCCTCTTTCACTCCTCCATAATGACATCATAAAGCTGCTGGATCATAGACACATGGTGCTTCTCCACCATCCGATTAAGGATGCCCCACAAATGCTAAATAGGTTTCCGGCAGTTGTCATCTTGGCAGTGTTGGAAAACTGCCACTCAGACCTGTTTCTGAAGATGAAGGCATCATGTTCTGCTTCAGAATGTCACAGTACATGTTGGAATCCATGTTTTTCTCAATGAACCACAGCTCTCCAGTACCAGCAGCACTCATGCAGCCCCAGACAATGCCCCAGACAATGATGCTACCACCACCATGATTGACTGTAGGCAAAACACATTTTTCATGGTACTCCTCACCAGGATGTCACCACACATGTTGGACACCATCTACACCAAACAAATGTATCTTAGTCTCATAAGACCACAAGACATGGTTTCAGTAATGCATGCTCTTGGATAGGTTCTCTTCAGCAAACCTTCTTGTGAGCCAGTATTAGAAGAGGCTTGCTTCTGGGACGACGGCCATGCAAACTGACTTTTTGCAGTATCCTGTGTATGGTCTGAGAACTGACAAGTGGACCTTCTGCTTCTGCAACCTCTAAAGCAATGCTGGCAGCACTTCTTTGATCGACCCTTGCAAGTGGAACCCGTCTGTTCTGACTGAAAACCTGTATGACTCTCCACTGTACTGTAAATCAGTTTCAGGATGTTAGAGATCTTCTTATAGCCTAGGCTGCTTTTGTGGAGAACAATAATTCTAATTCTTAAATCCTCAGAGAGTTGTTTGCCATGAGGTGTTGAACATCCAGTGGTCAGTATAAGAGAATTGTACTTAAAGCATTTCATTTTAACTGTTCTAATACAAGATACACAAATGTGTATGGTCTTGATAAGCAGACAAAAACATGAACCTGATTAATAGGACATGCTGCTTTGCATAGTTGTGATGTACAGCTGTTATCACTTAGGGTGTACTCACTTTTGATGGCAGCTATTTTGACAGTAATGGCTGTATATTGAGTTATTTTCAGAGGACAGTAAATCTGTAATGCTTATCAAGCTGCACATTGATGATGCTAAAATATATCCAAGTTTCATTTCTACTGTATAGTATTTCCCCTTGAAAAGATATACTATAATTTTTGCTAAAATGTGAGGGGTCTACTTACTTTTGTGAGATACTGTATATGTCCCAACGTGATGTAAGATATTATCTAGTATCGGCCCTGGTATAAAATCTCCTAATGCAATTTATCGATCACCAAAATTGTACAGATTTTTCTTTTCTTTTAAAAGTTTAAGCAGATAACCGTATGTGCTTGATTTAGCAATTAACTGAACGGCAGAGAACATTGTCAGTGCATTTGGACGCACAGACACACACACACACACACACACACACACACACACACACACACACACACACACACACACACACACAAATTTTTCACCCAGACCTAATGACAGCTGTACACCAACATCTGTTTCTTTTTGACTGTTATTCTGTTCTAATAATAATAGGTACAGAATCTTTCATGGCTGTTTATTTGGTTATTAGTAGTACAGTGTCCAATCAAACAATTAATTAGCAATACAAAATCCAATCAAATGATTAGGCCAAAATCGATAATTATTATTTGATTAGATAGTTAGATCAGTTACTAAATGCTACTCTGTTGTCACAAGTGACAATTCTTAATAAATATGTGTTACATGTGTATGTATTTTAGATTGACAGACCCTCCCGTATTTATTTATTTATATTGTAATGTATATTTTAAACATTATGGTCCACCCTGGTGTATTCATTCCTGTGATTCAGTATGATAACTCTTGTTATGGAATTAAATCACTTACTTGAAGGATGTTAGCCATTTTATTTTTAGCTTATCACAACCACATGGGGTGTGATATATGGAACAGTAGCATTCAAAATGACTCTCCTGTACACCACATATATTGACATAAAACAAGCTCATTTTGAGATTATACATTTTACCAAATAAAATTGAACTGAACCTGCAACCTCAAACAAATGTTCTATCTTTTATTAAGCCAATTATTTTAAATTGAAAGGATGACCCTAATTATGTATAAATAAACAAATTATTAGAAGATTTGCCCAATCATTATTTACATCATATACATCATTTTTGTAAACATTTATATAATTTAGTAGAATGACTTACATAAGAATTATACACAAGAGTACTCATTTTAATAGGCATTATTTTGCTTAAAAAAAGACTTAATTTATTTTATGAATTGATGTACTGTATCAGTAGTGGATTTCTGTGATAACTTCTTGAAAATAGCCAGCTACAGTTTTTCATGAGCTGCTGCTCAAAGCATAAAAAAATGCTATATGTCTTCTTCCACATGCATGTGATAGACTGCAAAGAGAGAAGCACAGATAAGGAGAGAAAGGAGAGAAAAACAGAATGTTGCCTTAAAGCCAAAGGTGGCTATCACTTCAAAATTAGGATTTAAGCTCTCGACCTTGTGAATACAAGATGAAAGCTTTTCTAAAAGCTTTAGTTACTTTCAGAACTATGTTGAGTTTAGTTTTTAAAATTTGCCATCTTCAGCAGTTTTGAAATTGTGTGCCATCAACATAGAAAGGAAATCTATCCATCCACTGCATAATTATAAGTCTAATTTCTTATTTTATCTGTTGCGCTTTTTTTTGCCCATTATTATATGTTAGTACATATTTATGTACAACAACAAGTGTACATTTATTTGTGTACACTTTTTTTGGTTTTATTGTTCTTGTTTTATATTAATATAAGTAAAACCTACAGTCCAATAACAGACAATATATAATAAGTTAATAAGAAATGTGCTAGTGCTCATGCTCAAACCAGCTATACATGCAATTTACTAGATACTTTAGGTTTTAACAAACCTTGACTTTGTATTTATGTTCAAAAGACTCTTTTTTTTTTTAAATAAGCAATTTTTTTATTCTTTTCCAGTTCATTGATGCATGCTTGAAACTTGAAGTTGGAATATGGCTTACAGGCTGAAATAACAGCCATCAGTGAAGCATTGAGACTTGATCATTACCCAGTGAGCATTTGATTAAAGCTATTGAGAAAGAGGTACTTTTGGTGATAATTGCTCAGTCCAAGTATTTAAATAAACATCAGACATTTTAATATTAGTACAATATGTAAGTGCAACAAAAATAAATAGGTAAATAATGGCAGGTTTACCTTATGTTAAATTGATGTACATCTACAAATGCAATTAATTGTATTAACATGTTCATTATATCAATATAAAAATGCTACATAAGCCATAATCACCTTTTACAAAATATTCTGTTTTTCTGAATGTGTTGGTTCCTGCTGCTTTAGCTGTGTCCTGGGTGTAATTTGTTCTTCTTTATTGGTTAATCATGTGGTTGCTAGTGTGCTTGGTATAAACTGTTTAAAAGATTTGAACCATACAAAAGTTCCTCAACTGTTTCAAGATTGCTGTGAAATGCTATATATAGGTATACTACAAAAAAAGATGCTGTTTTGCTGTGGGAGACTAGATAGACACTAATAACATTCTTCACTGTAAAACGAGAATATGCTTTCTTTTTTTCTTTTTTTCAGTTCTGGCTTCGCTTTTTTGCCGAAGAACTAAATTAAGTTTGTGTGCATAACAATTCACGTATAATGCCTTCGGGTGGATGATGCGAAATTATAGACCACCTGCTGCTCCAGTCATAATATTCACCCTCCGTTAAAAGCACTGGAATCAGCTGCTCCTTTATTTTAAGATAAGCTCAGAGTCGCTCTGAATTTTGGTCTTAAACGGTACACAGTCCAGTCACTGTACTGTATTCTCAGTGACACTGGCTGAGCGCAACACTGGAACACTTAATTTTAGTATCTGTAAAACAGGAAAAATTGACGATGTGTTGTGATGCTACAGAAATTGGCCAAATCTGTTAAGCAAGCTATCAGGTGAGAAATGTCTTGTATATTCAGTCTCTACTTTGCCTCAAAATAAATGACCTTGACATGCTAGAAAGCTAGCAAGTTAATAGATAAATAATTCAGCTTGTACCACAGCTTTTCTTCCTCGTGTTTAAAAAAAAATACATATCAACTTCTCATGCATTATAGACTCCAGTCTATAGACTTAATGCCTTCTATAGTGTGCAACATCGAAACAGTCAAACTTTCCACACATTTGTTCCAAAACCAAGCTACAAAATATGCATTTTATTTTTATTTATTTATTTTGTTGTGGTACTCTCATGTTCATTTGATTGCCTAATGCTTTTTCAGGGTTCCTTTCAAATATAATTTAGGTTAGCTCACTAGCTTGAACCCACTCACTATTTTTTAATTTTACTTTACACTTTCTACACATTTAACCCTTTGAACGAAAAAAAAAAGAGATGAAGGGCTTTCAAAGAGGATGGGAAGTTTGTGAGTATGGGGAAGCTCGAGGAGCTACTATTAGCCATTTATCATTAGCTAGCTGGCATCATAATTTACAATACGGTAATTTAGTGGTCCCTTTTTACAGACTTGATTTTTGTGAGCTAAATGTTTCATTTGGTGCACTGAAAGCTCTTTCTACTTCAATAATCAGCATTTTAATAGAGACCCAGCGTTAATGAAAAGAGATCTAGGGCTATTACCCCAATAGCTAAGGCAAATATATGCCCCTGTTGGGCAATAGAGGGCTAAGAACTTATTTTTAAGTGCAAATAAGTATCTTGCTTTCAATCCGGGGATGTGGCATGACAACTGGTACAGAAGCATAACCTCTTTGTTGGAAATATTATGTCAAATTCAAAGAAATGAAATGTTGATAGCTGTCCATGAGGACACGCTACAACAAGCGAGTGTATATTCCCACTTGCTCTCATCCTACAGAAAGTCCATCTGATGCTTTAGCACTAATAGCACTATCATCTAACATGCACACATGTGGGAATATTATTTCCCTACGGTGCAATTTCCTTGGTTTCATCGTTTACTTTTGTCTCCTGTAATCAGTGGGTAACATGCAATGCAAGCTGTGTGGAGTGCGTGTGTGGTCGTGGTAAAAATGCTGACTTGTGGCGAATGTTAGCCTGTGATGGATGGCTTTGTGTGTGGGGCACAAGCTCTTCTCTGCACGAGAATTCCTAGACTCCTCAGAGAAGCGATCCCTCCATGCCTCTGTGGTGAACCTGTTGTGCGTTCCCAGCTGCACACTCCTTACTCTCTAGCACAATTGCTAATTGGCTCAGTAATTGTGTTCCACTTCGTATGCAAGCCCAGACTTGTTGGATTGGTCTCGGAAAAAACAACAGAATTTTGCATTTATTTAAAAACCTTAAATAAATCTAGATTTATTGAAGTGGGAAGTATGAATTGGTAATCTAACAGTGCAAGCATTTTATTCCAGGACCTGGTTGACATCCCAGATAATAAATAGTTACTTGCTTTTCCAAGTTATACATTAGTTAAAGATTTCATGATACCTCAGCTGTGGGAACCAGCTGAGGTATCATGACTCTGCAGGTAACATCATGAATAAATGAAAGGTTGCTTGTTGTGTGAACGCACCTGAGTCTTATCAACTTTTTAATGAATTATGTCCCTATAGTTAAGAGTTGAATAAATAATGTATTTTGATTCAATTATGTCTTGGCTACATCACACAGTTGATGTGATATTGTTGAGTCACTAACACTGCAGTATGCAACCTCAACAGCACATACTTGTTAACGTATCAGCCAGGGACGTTGTGTGGGTCTGGATGTACTTTCAAATCACATAGAGAAGGATGAGTGTAGATGGAGGAGAGGTTTTGATTGCACTGTACTTTGTACAGGCTTAGTTCGCTTTGGCATGATTATTGGTTTCCTTCCAAGCTAAGTTATATTTTTTTGTTTGCCTTTCTCTATCCTTGTAGAAACCTTCAATTGTCATTAATTATTATGCAAATAAATAAACCTAAATCTAGTACTAACCTTAACCTAAGTAAACACAGAATATATACAACGGGTTTATGAAAATTTTCTTGGAAGTGTCCAAATAATGGCATTATTCTGGCCCCATAAACAATAAAAGGACATTTTGATCCCATCTAACTCCACTGCTGTCAGTGATGCTGGCATTACATGTTCAATTGTTTGGCTTGGTCCAGGAAGTAATATTTAAAAAAGCTCAGAAAATTGTACTTCTTGGCAATTTCTGATTCCCCATGAACACTCATTAATTAATCAGTAGGAGGACCAAAGAGGCCATAAACAATATACAAATATTACACTGATCGTATATGATAAAATGATCAGGTCATCGAGGAAAGTTGCATAATTGCATTATGGACCACATGACATCACATGTTTTCCAGAACAAAACTGACTGTAAGCACAAAATTTCATTCACTACTGTTATGACACCCAAATGTTTTGCTGACTCAGGAGAATTGCATTATGGGTATTTTAGTGACATCAATAAAATTAAATAAATTTAATTACAAAACTATTTCAAGATCAACATGTGATACATTAAAATGTTTAGCTCAGCAAATTGCATTATGGGTTTACTAATGATCTCATAAGCATGGGACCTGGCTGCCATAAAGCCTATATATTAAGAACTCAAGTTAGTAATACTACTACTGTAGGTTAAATTCATTGTGTAGCAACACATGCCAGTCAGTGACAAATTTGCCAGAAAATGCACCACATTCTCTAATATGTACATATGTATTAATTGAATATGTAAATCCAGCTTATAATTGTTTTCCACATATTAAGTGCAATAAAATTTAGCATTGGAAAGGTTCAGAATCTACTGTTTTTTAATATCATTGATACACATGCATGCAAAGCCCAAGTTTTTTTTCACTGTATATAGATTACCAGCGAAGCTCTTTCTGATCACTCTGAGAGCCTGCAGTCCTGATAGATTCACTACTTCATTACTGTTCTCACTGAGGCCTGCATTTTTCACCTTAATTGTAGCCCAGCACAGCGTGCAACACCACACTGTTTTGTTCTTATATATTCGACTATATACGTTTGACTGGTTTTCTTACTAGCACGCAATTCTATTGTCTCCCCTACGCATTAACTATCTTATGATTAATGTGACTTATATTTGTTCTCCCACAAACATTTTCATTATTATCAGTATTTCCACACACAGCAGTTCATTCATAGCTTTTGATGACAGTCTCTAATGTTTTTTTCTTTTTTTCTGTCTGTTATTTTCAGTAAAGCTTTTTTTGTTGCCTTGGAGAAAGCAATAAAGTTGCCTAGTGTTAAGGGAGCAGCAATACAAAGGTAGTGCTGTTTCAGGGAAAATGTTTGAGCTTAGAGAAAATGTGCAGCCTGTGACTGTGGATTGTGCATGTGCACGCAAGCATGGTTTCGTATGGGATATTTGTTCCACTGCCTTGATTAACATGTTTCATATTCTAAAAATAACAAAGGAATAACATTTGCAAAACCATGCCAATAACACACAAAGAAGTGGTGAGAATAAAAGGATTTATCTGTACTTTTTTCATGTATTTCATTTGACTTTGGCCTTAGTACTGGTAATAATAATACTAAATTTTATATATGCAATGAGACCTGTTACTGAGAAAGCTGCACTAACTTTAAAATTGCAAAGCTATTATCACGCTACAAAAAATGTGTTTAAATCAGTTGTCTGTTTACATTTAGTTCACCTTTGAATGTATCTGTTAAGTCCTCACTTAGCTCGCTGTATATGTATCTCATCCTGTCTTTCAAGTTGCTGTTTCCTGTCTGCATCTCTCAGTGCTGATTTCCCTATGTGTTCTTCCAGAAGCTCTTGTCTTCTTGCCTTATGTTTATTTATTTTAATTATCCATTATTGCTCCAAATAGGTAAGTGGTTAAACATTGTAAAATATTTTAAACAAATACTTAAACATACTTCATCGACAAAAGTATTGGAACACCTGACTTTTCTATCCATATGTGGTTCTTCCCCAAACTGTTACCACAATGTTGGAGGCACACAATTGTATAGGATGCCTCTTCAGCATCCATTTTTCTTTTGACTTGAACTAGAAGACCCAAATATATTCTAGCATGACAATGCCCCTATGTACAAAGCCAGCTCCATTAAGATGTGGTTTACATGGTTTGGAAGATCTTGAGTGGTCTGTAGTTAAGATCAAAACTCAACTTTACTAAACATCTCTAGGATAAAATGGAATGCTGACTGCACCCCAGACCTCCTCAGGCTACATCAGTATTTGCCTGTGGATAATTAAACACAAATGCCCATAACCACAATCCAAAATCTAGTTGAACATCTTCCCAGAAGAGTGGAGGGAATTATAACAGCATATGAATACGAATTAGGGTCAGGTGTCCACAAATACCAGGTTGTCCATATAGTGTATTAGGCTTATTAGGCACTTTATATTAGTACCTGACTTCACTTGCATTCTTGTGGCTAAATGAGCAGAAATATCCACAAGCACACTCCAAAATCGAGTGGAAAATCTTCCCAGAAGAGTGTAGGTTATATAACAGCAAATGGGGACTAAATGTAGAATGAAATGTTTCAAAAGCAAACACAAATCTTACGGTCAGGTGTCCACACAACTTTTGTCCATGTAGAGTATTAAAAAAAGAGAGATTTGGTCCCATACTCCATTTAAATTGTTTATTATTTATTGTTGGAGATGGTGCAGATCAGGTGTTGAGCTACAATTATGTAACATTTACAGTAGTAATAAATCACACCGTATACAGGACTGGGCTATGTGCATCAGTTAAAATAAAAATTTTATTTCAACTTAATTATAGTTTTATTTTATTTGTGTAGGACTTATCAATGGATGCAAAGCAGCATTACAGAAATTTTAGCAATAATTTATAAATATAACTATAAGATTATCCCTAATGAATTATCCATATGTGAAAATATTACATCTATTCTTATCTGGGTTCAACTTATTTATCTGGGTCTGGGTCTCAATTCATTAATTATAGTTCCATCATTGATGAAGTTATCAACTCTTTACTGATAGATGCTTGAGTGTAAAAATATTTGTGGCAATTGTAGCCATAAATCATTTTAGCAAAACATGTATTAAATGCAGTCCTATGCCATCTTGATGATACTAAGTGCAACCATCCACGGTACTCTCATTATAGCTATAATGACATGAAACTAATGGTTTGTTTAGCCTTTTAAAAAGACAGCTAGTGAGCAATTAATGACTATGACAGTCCTGGCAGTCATTACATGTGCCTTTATGGGACATACTAGATGTATGATTTTTTGGCTGTTGTTAAGCAATAGACAGTGATAGACATTTACTTTATCCTATTTCTTTTCCTATCTATGTGCATTGTGTTTATGCTGCCTTCCATAGCACATACATCTCCTAGAAAGAAAGGGGTTCATCAGTTCAGGCACTTTTGCTTTGATAAGGGAATGTCAGTAGAGATCCAGAGACGTGAAGATCTAGTTTACACACAGGAAAGAGAATCAGGCTTTAGGAGAAGACTCAAGTTTAGGGAGGAGTAAATGATTATTCAAGCATAAAACAGTGCACATGCACGAGTGCGCAGCGCAGTAACCTCACTTCTCATTCGTGTGATTGGGGGGAAGGCTAAGAGCACGAGAGAGCAGAGCGAGGCAATGATGAGGTGTCGACTCTGCTGCACAGCTCGCTGGCACACTTTAACTAGAGCAGACAAGCAGCAACACAGGTGACGTCACCACTACAGAGAGTGAGCTGCATAGAGAGCGGGTCGTGGCCTCCATAGCCAGCTGTTACAAACACAAACTCACACACCTAATGCAGATTGAACAAACGGAAAAGAAATCAAACATGTAAAACAACTGTTGGATTTTAACTGCAAACATTTGCACAGCCATGCATTTAGAAGCGAGTATGCAATTTGTTCTCACGCTACAGTCCCTGTCAGTAGCCTGCATCAAGTTCATGTTTTTGCACAGTTCAGTGCTCTGGTTGAGGTAAGCTCTAAGAATAGCCGTATAACTTGATGGAGCCTGATAAGGCTCGGCTGATTAAACACTAGCGCTGAGTGAGAGGAATTGGTTGCCGGTGGCTGTGAACCTCCTGTTTTTTGCTGTTCACTCTCAGATCAGCTTCACTAAAAGCCTGTATGAGAGGAAATATTTGGGAGATTCAATGCAAATGTAAATATAAAACGCAAAGATTTCTGATTAGAGATTTTGAACATTTCTTGTGTACATGCACATTATACTGTACGTAATCGCAGACAAATTCTAAAAGCTTGAGATGTTTTTATTTTTAATCACGCTGCTTTAGCTTTTTCAATGGTTTTCATCTTGGAAAAAATTAAAAGAAGAGAACTGAAAAGTTGCTCAGTGTATCACATTTGCCTGTTATTCTGAAGCAAAGCTGCTCTACTAGTTGTAATTAATATGAAATACCGTTTTTCGGACTATAAGCCGCTACTTTTTTCCCACGTTTTGATCCCCTTAAACAACGAAGCGGCTTATTTATGAATTTTTCCTGGTTTCACAAACTTCAAGCCAAAAAACTGAGCCCCATAACATTAGACCAATGAAATTTCCAGACGGAAACAAAAAAAACGCACCTCACCTGTGTTCTGAGCTGCACGGCATCGGGAGAAAAAAAGTTTTTTTTTAAACGCACGGCGATGCCAAAAGATAAACTCCCGAGATAAATAGTTGTGAAAGGAAGGAGGAAGACAGTGAACAATATCTTTTTTGGTAGGCTACTGTTTAGATACAAGCCGTTGTAACGCCTTGAGGGAGAGCTCGCTAACTCCAGTTGCAACAGAAATTATATAAGCACAGGCAGGTTTCCAAAACTCGTGCTTTTTTATTTTTCTTGGCAACAGCATTACGGGTTAGTCAAAGAAACTTAGAAATGAGCATCAGAAAATAATAAGGACATATTCCTCGGTCTTGCACACATGCAGTAATACCGGTAAAAAGCGGCGGCAGGCTATTCCCAAAATGCCGCTCTGCTCTTAAAGGAGCCACAACATATTTCACCCGTTACACCCTGTAACAGGCACTGTCTTTTGTTAAAGCCTGTGTAAAGTTCATTAGTTTCAGTGTAGGCTTATAGACAGGTGCCGCTTATTTATGTTTAAAATAAAAATCCTTGTCAAATTCAGTGGGTGCGGCTTATATATGGGTGTGCTTTGTAGTCTGGAAATTATGGTACACAATTCACGATTGTCATTAAAAATAATACGAATGAGCACGGATTTCCAGAATTGTATAGGATGCCACGAAGCATTAATTTTACTTTTCACCAGAAGTAAGAGACCCAAACCTGTTCCAGAATGACAATGCCCCTGTACAAAAAGCCAGCTCCATGAAGATATGGTTTACATGGGTTGATTGGAAGATCTTTTGTGGCTTGTTATAGAAATCTGACCTCTAGGATAAAATAAAACACTGAGCCCCCAGTCACACTCCAAAATCTAGTGGAAGAATGGAGGTTATAATGAAACAAATGTGTACTAAATGTGCAACTGGATGTTAAAAAAGCACGTCTTATCTTCCTAATTGACAGTGTAAGTGTCCAGGAACACAGTTAACATGAAGACAATGTTTCCCTTTAAAGTTACACACTGTGTCTTTAACGACATATACAAGTGATATAAATAGATTTAGTTTGAGGTAAGCCATATAGATTGATCTGGACTGTTATCTATATAAACAGTGTAAACTAATATTAACTGCTACATTGTCCATCATTAAACAGTTAAACATAAACAATAATGGAATTATAATGAATGAATATTTGGTGTCACTCAGATGTGGATTGGTTTCCTTGTGAGTATAGTTCCTCTCCAGGTTTCATCTCAGTTTTTAATTGTAAAATTATTGTAAATAATTGTAAATATTGTAAATTGTAAAAAATACTTTTTTTTTAAAGTCACCACTGGCAACCTCAAGAATCACATTTGCTTGATACTCAGGAACAAATGTGCTTTGCTTGTTGTAAACAATAAAAAATGCATAATTTGTAATTGTCATTGAAATAAAATACTTAAAATTAAATATTACGAATACTAAAGGTCATTTTTGTGTTTAATGCAAAAAAAAAAGGCTATTTTGAAAGGTTTTATTATTTGTTTGTTCATTAATTTATTTGTTTTTACCATAGACTGCCTCACTGCTGAAAATTCGGTAAATAATAACCTCATAATTATTTTAAATAGATTGGAATCTGTTTCAAGAGTTGTCTGTTGTTGTGACCAGTTTATAGTGATGAATCTTGACTTTACTGTAGAACCTATGCTCTGATGTCCTGAAGCAAAAGAACACAAGTATTTGCATGGCTGTTATTCTTCTAGTTAATTAATAATTTTAATTATTTAAATTTAGATTTTTGATTGAAGCGTTCATTGAGCTGTCTGTCAGATTATTAACAAATTATTAGATGTTAATAATTGGATTTCTAATTAGACAAGGAAATTAGATTGTTAGGAAATAAGAAAATGAAATGAGAAAGCGGACCAGTTAGTCGCACAGTAATGGAAAAAGTAATGAACTACACACTCGGATAAAAGTAAAAAAAAAAAGAAAAATAAAAAGAATAATGGTACAAAATTTACAGCTAAAAAATCTTTATCTTACATTTATGCAAAAACAAAAACAAAAACCAACACAGAAAGGCTTCTTGCTTTCTTAAAGGTTCTTTCTTTTCTACATTCAAGGGAACCCACAGGTTTCTACTTTTACAAGTTCAACTTAAAAAAAAGACACTGAATCAAATATCTTAATACCCCCTCTTTGTTTTGTTTACTTTGTTATCCTGATGTGCTCTTATAAAGGTTACAATGAGTTCATCTCATAAATGTCGATAATCCAAAGAGAGCACCATTTGTCATGGTTTAATCCAGAGCTATTAGACCACTGTAGGGAACACACATTGGCGGACAATTCAAGCACAATCTGCTTCAGAATCCATCTGCTGAAATGATTTTTTTTATGATGTTCCTAGCTTTAAAGCAAACTCATGATAGGCTAACACCACTATACTGTCTGACTGACCAGGTCTTGATTTTGTGAAGTTTTCCGATTTGGACCGAGGCAAAAAAGCATGCAGAATCCATTTCTAGATGTCATTATCACAGCTCCTCAGCTGTCTGCTCCACTCAGGCTAATGGCCATCCATAAAAGCCTGAGTGTGTGTGTGTGTGTGTGTGTGTGTGTGTGTGTGTGTGTGTATGTATATATATATATATATATATATATATATATATATATATATATATATATATATATATATATATATATATATATATATATATATATATATATATATATATATATATATATATATATATTGGGGGGAGTGGTAGCTCCAGTTGTTAAGGGGCTGGACTAGTGATCGGAAGGTCGGGAGTTCAAGCCCCGGTCTCGCCAAGCTGCCACTCTTGGGCCCTTGAGCAAGGCCCTTAACCCTCTGTGCTCCAGGGGCGCCGTATCATGGCTGACCCTGCGCTCTGACCCCAGCTTTCAAGCAAGCTGGGATATGCGAAGAACAACATTTCACTGTGCTGTAATGTGTATGTGACAAATAAAGGCTATTCTTCTATTCTTCTTCATATATATATATGTGTGTGTGTGTGTGTGTGTGTGTGTGTTTTAGCAAGTTAACTGACCCATCAGTTAATGCCTTAAAACCTAGGCATAGTTTCCCCCTTGTTTATGTAAAGTGCATATTGTGTTTGCATTGTAGAGTATTAGATTTATTATCCTAAAGGACATGTTTAGTCGTCTGTTATTCCCGAAATTTAAGTGTCTTTTCCTGGAAAATAACACACTTGTTCCTGCTGAAAAATTCAATAGTCACATGTGTTTTTCCATGCCATGCTGGGGCTAATTGCAAGCCGGTGCCATGCCTAACTCAAGTTACCCAATGATAAGTGACTGGACCAAAATGACACACATTGTACACTACACATCATGACTTATTCATGGTGGCTGAACACATAGCCTGCATCAAGCTGAGATTAGCTTATTTTATTACGGTTATATTAGCACAACAGAACAGTCCTTCAGAATTTTTGACAATCTTCGCTGCCCTTGTTGTTTCAAGAATGAAAATTGTCTTCTTAATCCTTGGCCCACTTCTTTTAATACATTAAGCACCTGAGAGCTTTTTTGTTAGTGTGCGTTAAGAGGGTCGTGCAACAATAGCATATATTATGAGTCAGATGTAATTCATGATTATTCAGGCTGTTTAAAAAAGGAGCTGGCAAAGCAGTGGCAGACAGCATGTAGGCTAATGTGTGATGGTGTTTTGGAAAGACTCCATTTCCAAAAGATAGACTTACCTCAGTTTTACAGGTTTTTTTTTATCTGTTCTTTCTTCAGAGGTGAGAAACATCACTCATGTACTGAGCTTGTTAAAATGAATGATGCCACATGAATAGATAAGAGTAGAAGATAAGATTACACCAGCATCCATCTCACAGTTCTCATACAACTGGAGTAAATATATTCAGCACCAACTTTGGAAAAAAACATGCTAGTAGGTGGTCTGAATATATCAGCTCTGTACACTATATGGGTAAGAGTTTGTGGACACCTGACTGTGCTTTTTGAACAGCCCAATCCACATTTAGTCCCCATTTGCTCTTATAATTACATCCACTTTTCTGGGAAGATGTTTACTAAATTTTAAAGTGTGGTTGTAGAGCTTTGTACTAAAACAGCCACAAGGGCATCAATAAAGTACAGATGTAGTGTGAGGAGGCCTGTGGTGCACTCAGCGTTCCAATGCATCCCAAAGGGACTAATGTTTGAATGCTCTATATAAGGTCAAGATCTTCCACTCCAACCCATGTAAATCATGTATTGATGGAGCTGGTTTTATATAAAGGGGCATTATCATACTGGGTTAGGTTCAAGTAAAGGGGAAACTTAATGCTACCACATCCAGTACCATTCTATACAAATTTGTGAGAAACCATATATGGCTATACATTTACAATACATTTTCTGTAGAGTGTATGTTTGAAAGTGTGTGAATGTACAGTAGGTGTGTGTGTGTGTGTGTGTGTGTGTGTTTGGTACCCTTGCATCCAATAGACACCACTTCCCCAACAACCTAAAGATGAATGAATTAATGAAGCATTCTGTTTAGAATGTACCAAGTGATAATAAGCATTTAAAGTCAATTTAAATTAATTAACTGAAATGAGAATGATTTGAATACATCCAAAACCTGTTACACATAAGTCGATACTCATGAAAAATAATGGCCTATAATGGATCTATACCTGACACATCATGTACAAAGTAGACATGCTGTTTTGTAACAGGGTAAATCAAGGTCTGTTTTCACATTCATGCCAGATACACATTTAATATACATTACATCTTAAATTTCTCTCATTCCCCAGAGAGATTATGATATTATCCTGCTCTTGTCCTGTTTCATTGGCTCACACATGGATGATTATAAAACATTACATTTTACTGATTTAATTCTCTTATAATACACATTTAAATGACTCCAAATGCATGTGGTTTGATATAACTTACCCGCTACCCATCCACATGATCATAAATACTGTGTAGGCTGCAACCTTGACCTACGTTTCATATTACACTGTCTCAGGCTGGTTAGTTAAGAGCTCATTTACAATATAGTCTTGCGCTGAAGTCAGAAGGTCTCCATTTGTGTGTACTCTACGTGCTGATCCTTAGAATATGATAATCCTTTTTTTTCACCACTTAAATACATAATGTTCATGGATACCATTACTTTTGTGAACTATACACTGTATATGGCTTCCTTATGTCAGTTCTTCTCTCTCCTTTTTATGTACTCACTTCACATCTTATCCATGTTAACAAGCTTATCAGGCCATTTGACTAACATGGCATATGGCCAACTGGAAAAATGGTCATTATGTTTGCTGTATTAAAAAATTTAGTTTTTATTCTAAAAATAATTGTGCAAACAGAAATGGAGAGCCAATCAAATTGCAGCCTTTCCAATTCTGAAGGCTAGAAAAGTGTACAAAACAATATTCAACTCAATTTATCTAAACAAAATTCAGTTTTATTTGTATAGCGCTTTTAAAAATGGACATTGTACCAAAGCAGCTTTATAGAGATAAAGAGGTTTTAAAGTTGGAAGTTTAGTGCCTATAAGTTTGTTCCTTATAAGTGTATCCCTAATTAATGAGTCCCTGGTGACTGTGGCAAGGAAAAACTGATGGTTTGAGAAAGAAACCTTAAGAGGTGTACTGGTCAATGATAGGTGCCTTTAATGCAAACAGCGGTCCGAAGCCATTGTAGGAGAGTGTTGATATCAATATCACCCACTGGCTAAGTGAGATCAAAAGCTCTGACTTTTGCTTTTACTTTTCTGATACACTGATGTATCATGGTCCAAAGAGTGATGTAGGGTGTGTTGTTCTCCCTGCTTTTGTAGAATTCTGCAATAAATTGCCCATTAACCTGTATCGTTGCTTTGACTCACACTAACCAAAGCTGAACAGATGGTGTAGTTCATAAACACTTAAACGGATGACTTTTACTCTTCCTTTCATTGCCCCTGTGAAAGTGCTGATCTTACAGAAACAGTGCTTGTGTTAATGGATGGTTATGTGTTAAGTACAGCGCACTGGCACAGAGCACTGCAGTAATTCACTGCTTCGCTCTTTTACTACATGTGTGTTTCACGGTTGTTTATTGTTTCTGGATTTATAGCTGCATGAACTGCACAAAACAACACAGAGTAGTGCCTCAGAGTTCAGTATTACGTGTGCAGACCGACGACTTTTATTGCTTTATATACGTGATGAATAAATGTTGCATTGAAAAATTGTTCAGAGTCCGTACATTTTATAAAAAAGTGTCTCCCTTGTGTATTTACATTATTGATTTTTTATGTTACTGCAGAGCGTTTTCTAATGAAATCAGGAGATTTCTCTGTAACAGAAATTAGGTAATGGTCTCAATGTGTGTTTCCATTAAACACACTTAACCTCTAGAACCATTATGTTCCACTATGCACATTTTTTTATGATAAAGATAGGTTAACCAGAAATATTTGACTACACAACATTCATACAATGCTACATTCAGTAGCAAAAAAACAACAGATGTCTTACTTTGTTAAGCTGTGCTTGGATGTTGCATGAACTAATACTATATCAACAAAAGTATTGGAACAGACGTCTTTTCCAGCAACATGTGGTTCTTCCCCAGACTATGACCACAATGCTGGAGCCACACAATTGTATAGGATGTCTTTGCATGTGATAGCTTTAAATTTTCCCTTCATTTGAACTAGGAGACCCAAACCTGTCCCAGCATGACAGCTCATAAACATATGATTTAAATAGGTTGGAGTGAAAGATCTTAAATGGCCTGTTATAAAACTCTGACCTCACACCTTTGGGATAATTTGAAACACTGCCTGCACCCCAGACCTTCTCACCATACATCAGTATTTGACTTACCTAACACCATTGTGACTAAATAAACACACCCACATGTCCACAACCACAATCCAAAATGTAGTGGAACAACTTTCTAGAAGAGTAGAGACAATTATAACAGCAAATGGGGACTAAATGTAGTATGGGATGTTAAAATCACATATGAATCGTATGGTTAGGTGTCAACAAATACCTGGTTGTCCATAAATGTATTATGCAATTCTCTTTCAACATTGCTGCATTTTTAGATGTGTTAAAATGGAGCAAAAATGGCTTTGCTTATCTCCTTTAACTTTCCCTGCCTTTAAAAGGAATTTGGAGTTTGGAAAGATGTTTAAATGGATGAGCTGGGACTAATGTAGCTGAAGAGGCACATTAGTCTGGCAGAAGTTAGCATGAAAGTTTTGTTTTTGTTTTTGTGGAGTAGCATGATGTGTGAGTGATCTAATATTTCCAGCATGGCCCTTACTCAGACTAGACAGTGTGACAGTGTGGCTTGGTAAGAGCAGAAGGACTGTGTGCAATGGCAATTTCCAATTCTCTTATGTGAAGCAGAAATTTGAAGCAACAAGAACAGTGCCGTTCCTCTAAGACAACGCCTCGGTGTTCGAGATAATACATTTCTGAATTAAGACAGAGTTCAACTGTGTATCTCATGTCTTTGTTTTTTTAATTAGCATATTTTAAAGGTTGATCAGTTTAAGAGCAAGTATTTCTGTGTAGCTGCTTATTATGACTGTGATTGCTGCTCATTCACTTCAGGAGTGGCCAGAGAGTGTGCAGTGCATTCAGCCAAATGTATGATCAGATGACTGTATAGCCAGAAGCGGAGCCATGTCACACACATACACAATATATTTGGCAGTGCAACCTGACCTGAATATCCTGCCCGTAATATAGGTCAGTGTTTCTAGTTTCCAGTAAACAAGCTCCTCCTTTGTTTGGCTTTCTGTCTTTCATTCGCATTGTACTGCACATTTTTATTGTGTTCTATCTTTCTATCTATCTATCTATCTATCTATCTATCTATCTATCTATCTATCTATCTATCTATCTATCTATCTATCTATCCATCCATCCATCCATCCATCCATCCATCCATCCATCCATCCATCCATCCATCCATCCATGTATTTATTTATTTGTTTATGACAAAGCTGTACCATTAATGCTTGTTGAACTATAAAGCTGTAATTAGTAAATTGATATACATGTCACACTTAGAGGCAAAGCCAGCAGCAGGGCCACTCATTAATTGCAGTTCGAGGTCCGAATCATGATTTACACCCTCGCTGCTTCTGGAGATGTATTTTTGGCAGGCGTTGAGATCGTAATCATTTTAATTGCACTTTCTCGTTCAGTTCTGATTGTGATCAGATTGTACTAATAAACATCACAGCATGTTAAAAAGCCATAAAACTCACTTTAAAGGTTAATTTACACTTTTGGCTGAATGCAAAGTACAATTGGATGCAATGCTCATGCTAGGTGATGCCAATGTTTAAGCGATACTTCGGACATCTGTAACTTAATTCTACAGTGCTCCCTGAGGCCTCGTTGCTCCTAGCTATTGAAAGATAAATGGTGATTGAAAGAGGCACTCGGCTCTATATTAATTCAAAATCCTGGGTGCAACATCACCCTTTTGAATTTATAATGCTATATTAAGATCCCCACTGAGGTAATGTCTACAGTGAGTTAAATTAAGACTTAGGCCTATGTTGTGCTGTCTCTCTTGAGCACTGATGCTCTTTGACCTCCGGTGGGTGTCATGGCTCTTCCAGGTGGTTCAGTTGTGGTGGTGTGGCGTCTGGCTGATGATTGATGCTGCTCTGTGGCTCTGTTTGTCTGATCTCCTGAACCCATCGTTCGTCAGACTAATCAGCCCCAACACGGGTGGAATACGGGTGCTGAAGTCCAGACCATGCCACTCTTACACTAGCTGGCCACTTTGAAGCCAAGAGATGCAAACCAAAGATATTGTGCTTATTATGGATCCCTGGACATATGCATGTTGTGTGGATGATCATATATTATGCATTTAAGCGAAGGTTTAATATTGAAGGGTTTTTAAAAAAGGAACTGCAAATTGTATTTGCAATTGTGTTTTCAAACCTATAATTCCCAAACAAATGGATAATGACCAAAATGGTCCAATAGCGCTCTTTACATGCTAAAAGCTGATAAAGCTTGATGCATTTTTCACAGTTTCTCTCTCTCTTTTGCTGTGTGAACTAGAGCCCTAGGTTACACAGGCAGGTCTGTAGTGAGCTTAGCTCTGGGAAAATGTAATGAAGTCTATAAATCTTGTAATTTACTGGTGACAGAAGGCACAATGAGTAATACTGTCACTACTATAGTGTGCAACAGCAAGAGAGTGAAAGACAAGGCCAATGTAAAGACACATACAGACATACAATCCCTAAAATAAAAGAGTTTTACATCATTTAAAAAATCACAGTTATACATTTTGTATGGAAAAATAGCTCTAGTGGAGAATAATTGTTGTGTCTTCATTAGATTTTTGAAAGGGCAATTCACTGTTTTCATCTACATTCTCTGCAGTAATGTGTTTCTCTAAAGAATGTAGGTGACCTGTTCGCTGAGCTGGAAACAGCTCTGATCATGTCTTTGCTTGTGGCTCATGTAGCACTTGGTTGAACTGGTCAACATGCTAAACTCTCATCTCAGTGAAACAGGGACATGGTCTGATAGAGTGTTATTGCCATGGTTATTGGTTAATTTCAGTAAGGGGTTTATCACTTGAACCCTTATGTCTGACCTGTTTTTCTGTCCCTATAAGCGTGCAGGTAAAGGATATTTGGAAGTATTTCGCCTAGTTTCCCTCTTATTACACTGTACCTGCATGAGGTCTTAATGCCCAGTACACTAGCATGTCTCGGTTCAGCTTCTAAGGAAGAGAAGAGAATGAAATACAGACAACTTTGTAATACTTTCTTTTCTGCTCTAGAGATCACTAGTTACTTTCCAAAATACCCAGTTTAGGGTTGTGAATGTATGTTCCTTTTTTTGTTTTACTGTCTTTCTAAATAAACTCATGAATGAATTTTAGTACAAATCCTCTGCACCATCAATGCAGCAAGCAATAATTGCTTGTGATTTATGTTGGTGTGTCTTTGTAAACACTTAGCAATTGCTACTGTTGTCACCTTGCTGATTTGTAGTGTCCAGCCTTTTTTGTTAGTATTATATGATTTATACACATCATGTAGTTAAGTCTGACATACATGTTCAGTTCTAGACTTCATACTAGTTTTGTTAGCAGATTAGCAAAACAAGCTATCACTACTAGCCATGTACACTTACCAGCGAGCTCTGCTACATTCCTCCAAGCTTATTTTTTCTTTGTATGGTCTCTATACACATTCGACAAGAGAACATATATGATAGAATGTCACAGTTCATACATATTAAAACATTGCAAATAGGATTTTGTAAAATTTGTCATATCACAAAGAACTATAGGATTGCTTTGCATTTTAGTCAACGATTTGGATTTGTCTCTATACCTAATTTGCATAGAACTGAGAAAGTTGTAATTGAATTGTCCCTTGTCATGATGGATCGCATATGTAGTGCACACACACTGGCTTTGTCACCTGCTAGAGTAGCCCATTCATACTATAACGTGTGTTTCGTGTGTGGTACCTTTGAGCCGTTGTAAAAGCGTGTGTATTAAGGCATCTCTTTTATTTTTACAGCACTATCTGCTCCTAAACACTCGCCCTGAGGCAGCTATGACAGGACAAGCTTCCAGCCACCCAAACGCAAGACTCTAGCACTATGCAGCATAAATTCACTCTCTCTCCCTCACCTCGTCTAGCTCTGTTTCTCTTTCTGTCTGTGTAGTCGTTTTTATTTATAAAGGTCAGCAGATTTATGGATCTAAATCCGCATTCCAGTGCCATTCTGTTTATAAGTTAACTATGAATGGGAACCTGAGGTGACATATATTTGAGGTGCAGTCTGTGCGCGGCTCTCGTTACTCCGTTCCGTCTGTCATGCTGCGCTCTTTTCTGTGGAAAGCTGGAGGATATCCATCTAGTGTGCACACAGAAGAGGCAGATGAGACCTGTGGTGAATCAACAGCTAATGCTATGTTGCACTACCAGTGAGTCATTTGTATTGCCACCGGTTCATTCTTCCTCCTCCTCATCCTCTTGGTCTAACGCCTTTGCTACTGGTTCAATACACCCTCGAAGATTTGTGTATGTAGGTGGCCCACACTTGTGAACGTGGGCGGTGGTGGATTACATTAGCCATACACTGCTGTTACATTAGCCATACACTACTTCTTTGTCATTATTTAACTTCTGTCTTCAATAGTTCAGAATGGTTTTAATTGACTTGCTCTTATATTAAAGTTATTTTATTTTTAAATATATTTGATTAAGTTGGCCTTAGGTATCAGTAGGTATCAGTATTGATCATATTGATCAAAACCATTGAGATTAGTAACCAGGCTAGTAGTTCTTCTAATAACATCACATATTGCTTATTGTATTCGCCGAAGTTTAGCACTGGCATAAACTAAATTAATGTGCTTTAGGTCTGTAAACTAAGACACAATTACAAAAGCAAGCAATATAATAAATTGTTGCCACATGGAAACCTCGATTCTGGGCATGACATGATAGAGTGAGATATGAGAGGGGTAATATGCATTAGCACACTATTTTGGTTACTTTATAAACCAGATACACATTTATCCACTCTTAATATACACACAATACCTTTTGTCTTTGCAATTTTGAATATGACCAGATAATATGTACTCATGTATAAACAACAATATGTTTAAAAAGTACAAGTGATTAAGGCAAAAAGTATTTGGATACTTCAAATTTACAGTAAGAGTGACAAATGAACAAAAACTCTTGCTGGCAATTACTGCTACGAGATGTGTACAATACTGTGTTTTAGTTTGGGTCTCACTGATGTAAGACTTTTGCAATTCCAAAATCATCAATCAATTTTCAATGGGACTGAAGTCAAGAGATTGATTAGGACATATGAAGCCCACTTAAGGTTATTTTAAACATGTGTTTTGAATTGTTGTCTCTTTTAAATGTCCCATAATTAGTTTTTTTTCATGTACATGTAATGCCCCATTTTGTAATATTACTAACTTAATTAATGTATATAGGTATGATGTTTTTGGGATGATACGCAAAACCCTTTTTCCACAAATGGTACAAAAGTAGAATTGATTTAGGGCCGTTGTATTATAGTTTGGAGCTACTTATTTTGAAGTACTATTAGAGTACATCATTTTTTAACATATTCAGTACTAACGGGCTGTGTTATCTCTGCTGCTTGTAAGTCCTGCACTCCAATTTTCTTGTAAGTCCAATTTTCAAGAAATCTCATTATAAATATTCCAAAGCGCCTGTGCCACAACTTTCGTGATGTCTGCAAATCATTTTTGCAAAGAAACAGACCCAATTTTATTAAATCAATCAATCTGACTTTACCTCTACACACTGGGCCCTCGATTTATTTTTCCTGCTGATTGCAAATAAATTTAAGGACTAGCTTTAGTGATGTAAGCAAAATAAACAAATAAAAGTTCCCAGGGCTGGTGATTGCAGGAGCTCCAGTCTTAGATGTGAATGTGTGAACCTGTGACTATTGTGCCACCCACTAGAATACTCAGTTAACCTGCCGCCTACCTCCAGCCCACTATAAAGTGTGTAGTGTAAAGACACAGCCTCAGAGCTTGTAGGCAGGTGGAAGAGGAGGAGGAAGAGGAGGAGAAAGCCTGGTCTCAGGAGAACCTACTTGCAGGTTAGGGCAGATGACAGGAGCAAGGCATGTTCTCAATGCCTTTTATTCTTCTTTTAGATATCTGTATATTATTCAGTCATTAAATACACCATGTTCTCTCTCCAGTACAATCCCAATAAGCAGTGTTATTGTGGTCAATCATAGCTGCGCTTTGTTACTATGCTAGAGGGAACACATGTTGTATTGGTTTTTTTTTTTGCACCGGTATTCTTTAACATTTGGCGGCAAATGTGCCCTCTCCCTTTGTTTTTGCTCTCATTTGTCCTGAGCAAAGAAAAGATTCAGTTGCAGTCTTTTAAGATGCACGTCTTTTAACCGCAGCCTCCTGGGGCGTGCGGCTTTTCCAAGGAGCATGCGAAGAAAAGCTGACGTTGAAAGACCGAGCTCCGGTCGATTCATCTTCTTACTGTATCTCCAACAGGGCCCTCGGGACCTTAACCGAGGAGTTGGTGAATAAATGAAGGAGCTGGATGAAGAGTAACTTAATTTATTGTTTATTGCCATCTCCACTTCAACTCTATATTGATTTCTTTTTTTTTGCCAGGTTGTCGAGTAGTTTCACATTTCCATATCAAGTAAGCCGAGCGGACGAGAGATCAAGATGATTACTCAGGATTTATTTCACTGGTTTTAACAATTGCAAATTTATTAACATCAATAACATCTGCCCCGAGTAACAAAAAGCATTGCAACCTGCTCCAGACTTGCACTGCCTCAATACTCATGAAGTATGAGTCAGATATTTAACCAAAGGATAATCGAAGATCTATTTTAGTTTGGAAGAACACTGCTAAGCAAGCACAATTTTGTTACTTTTAAAACAGTTTCTCTAATTGCTAACTAGACTAAACGGTAAAATTTGTAATCTGTTTCTATATCATAAGGTTGTTTTTTTGAATAAACTCTCATGGGAAGAGCTATGCCATGCCTGCATTGGCCTGGCACACGTCCAGCTCCAGTCACTGGGTGCTGCTCATTATGGATCCAGCTGTACCGAGAGCCGATAGCTGTTCATCCACGGCTCTGCTCATGCTTATTAAAGGCAGGCAGCATAAGATGGAAATGGCAACATTCTCAGGCAACATTCTCAAAAAAGCGGCAAGGCACACGTCTTACTCTGACATACATTTTTTTTATAGGCAGATTGTGGCATGGTGCCAAGGCCATGAACCCAGAGAAGGGATGGAATAGTGTGAGAATGGCACCAGTAGAGTGCATGTAACTGTTATTATGTTACTGCTTCTATATGGAATGTTTTAAATATACATAGCTATAATATGTAAGAATAGATGTGTGGATTGTACTTGTATCAGCAAGTATTCATTGTCTGAATGGATTTTCATTTTCAGGAGGATGCGCTGAGTGTGACTTATTGATCACTGGTCATGAGGGACACACAAGCTTACTCAGATGTGATCATTAGTGAGAAGGTTTGCTGCTGTGTGTGTGTGTGTGTGTGTGTGTGTGTGTGTGTGTGTGTGTGTGTGTATGTGTGTGCGTGTGCGTGTTTGTATCCGTATCTTACTTGTGTACACGTCAACACCCCTACTGGAATGATCTTTTCTCATGAAAGGTCACCTCATTCTCCACTGTTTTCTCTGAAACTTTTTTCTGCTTGTTAATGCTATATTTACTGTACTTACGTAAAACTTTATATTTGGCTTTCTTCTTCTTCTTTCGGCTGCTCCCGTTAATGGTTACCACAGCGGATCATCCGTCTCCATACCACTCTGTTCTCTACATCTGCCTCTTTCAAACCAACTACCTGCATGTCTTCCCTCACCACATCCATAAACCTCCTCCTTGGTCTTTCTTTTGTCCTCCTTCCTGGTGGCTTCATCCTCAGCATTCCCCTACTGATATACCCCATGTCCCTCCTCTGCACATGTCCAAACCATCTCAATCTCACCACTATCAGTTTGTCTCAAAAACGTACCACATGCGCTGTCCCACTAATAAACTAATTTCTAATCCTGTCCATCCTCGTCACTCTCAATTAAAATCTCAGCGTCTTCAGCTCTGCTACCTCCATCTCCGCCTCCTGTCTTTGGTCAATTCCACTGTCTCTAAACTATATATATATATATATATATATATATATATATATATATATATATATATATATATATATATACACACACACAGTGGAACCTTGGAGCTCGCGAGGGTTAGGGACCAAGACCGGTTGCGAGTTCCGAATTTTCGCGACCTTTTGATACGCCCCTTCAAAAACAGTAAAAACCCAAAGAACACTATATGAAATCTATTTAAATGAGTAAATAACACTATTTAACTGCATAACACTTAATTATTAGACTATTTAAACAATACTTTATGTAAATTAACAGCAATTAAAATGCTTAATTAAAAAAAATAAAGTACAGGTACAGTAAAGTATGCAGTAGAGAAGTACAGAAAATACAGTACAATGCAGTATGTTATATTTTATAGTTTAAATGAATAATACATAATAAAAATAGTTTTAAAGCATTTTTTAGACAATTTTAATGAGATAAACCTTGATTAGAAATGTTAAAACTAGCGTTTTGAGCAGCTCGCGGTTGCTCACGAGCCGATCTGAATGAGAGTCGCCGGTCGGAATGAAAGTTGCGAGCATGCGAGGTCGCGAGCGCTGAGGCTGCGAGCTCTGAGGTTCCACTGTATATATATATATATATATATATATATATATATATATATATATATATATATATATATATAAAGTGAGGAAAATAAGTATTTGAAAACCCTGCTATTTTGCAAGTTCTCCCAATTAGAAATCATGGAGGGGTCTGAAATTGTCATCGTAGGTGCATGTCCACTGTGAAAGACATAATCTAAAAAAAAAAATCCAGAAATCACAATGTATGATTTTTTTTACTATTTATTTGTATGATAGAGCTGCAAATAAGTATTTGAACACCTGAGAAAGTCAATGTTAATATTTGGTAGAGTAGCCTTTGTTTGCAATTACAGAGGTCAAATGTTTCCTGTAGTTTTTCACCGGGTTTGCACACACTGCAGGAGGGATTTTGGCCCACTCCTCCACACAGATCTTCTCTAGATCAGTCAGGTTTCTGGTCTGTCGCTGAGAAACACGGAGTTTGAGCTCCCTCCAAAGATTTTCTATTGGGTTTAGGTCTGGAGACTGGCTAGGCCAGAACCTTGATATGCTTCTTACAGAGCCACTCCTTGGTTATCCTGGCTGTGTGCTTCGGGTCATTGTCATGTTGGAAGACCCAGCCTCGACCCATCTTCAATGCTCTAACTGAGGGAAGGAGGTTGTTCCCCAAAATCTCACAATACATGGCCCCGGTCATCCTCTCCTTAATACAGTGCAGTCGCCCTGTCCCATGTGCAGAAAAACACCCCCATGCTTCACAGTAGGGATGGTGTTCTTGGGATGGTACTCATTCTTCTTCTTCCTCCAAACACCTTTAGTGGAATTATGAACCAAAAGTTCTATTTTGGTCTAATCTGACCACATGACTTTCTCCCATGACTCCTCTGGATCATCCAAATGGTCATTGGCAAACTTAAGACGTGCCTGGACATGTGCTGGTTTAAGCAGGGGAACCTTCCATGCCATGCATGATTTCAAACCATGACGTCTTAGTGTATTACCAACAGTAACCTTGGAAACAGTGGTCCCAGCTCTTTTCAGGTCATTAACCAGCTCCTCCCGTGTAGTTCTGGGCTGATTTCTCACCTTCCTTAGGATCATTGAGACCCCACGAGGTGAGATCTTGCATGGAGCCCCAGTTCGGGGGAGATTGACAGTCATGATAGACAGGTGTTCAAATACTTATTTGCAGCTGTATCATACAAATAAATAGTTAAAAATCATATATTGTGATTTTTGGATATTTTTTTTTAGATTATGTCTCTCACAGTGGACATGCACCTACGATGACAATTTCAGACCCCTCCATGATTTCTAAGTGGGAGAACTTGCAAAATAGCAGGGTGTTCAAATACTTATTTTCCTCACTGTATATATAACTATATATAAACTTTCCCTTTCACACTTGCAGATACCCTTTTATCAAATATCAGACCTGCCACTCTTCTTCACCCACTCCACCCTGCCTGCACCCTTGTCTTCTCTTCTTTAACACATGCTCCATTATTCCATTATATCCACTGACTTGTATCTCCACTTTCCACAAATCACAATATCATCCGCATCCGCAAAATTCATAGTCCACGGAGACTCCTGTCTGACCTCGTCTGTCAACATTTCCATCTTCACTGCAAACAGGAAAGGGCTCAAAGTCGATCCTTGATGCAATCCCACCTCCACCTTGAACCAGTCCTCATACATGCCCTAAAACGTTATATTTAACTTTATATATCTAAAACGCATAAAAGTCTGGGATAGACTGCACTGTGCATTTTTAAGGTAAAGTAGGTTGCATATAATTTAGGGCAGGAGGTTAATCAGCAAACCTGCAAGTATTTCAGCACACCCCCGTTTAAGAAAGGAGAAACATGTTAAAGTCCTCAATCTGTCCCCCTGATTTATGCTCTTGTTTTTTTTATAACTGCTCTTAGCATCTCTTGACACCCAGGGTTTAATTCTTTTTGTGGCAGATGATGTATTATCCCCAGCAGTAGAGGGGCAGGTTTTGAACTCCACAACTTCTTTACTACTGCTAGTGAGGTATGGCATGTGTGGCACTAAAAGATGCTAAAAACTTGTCCATACACATTTACACAAATAGCCGTTTTTGTTAAGCCTTGTTGGCCATCATGGTCAGCTTGATCAGGCTTGGTATCAGCCATGTATGTTGTAACTGTGACTTTCTTGTGAAGGACCTGTGGATCAATACGGTTCCCTGACCCATGCAGCTCATTCAGAATCTAATCATCTTTAACTGCTTTTTGTGTCAAAAGAGACTTTTATGAATGCTGCCTGGTTTTATAGCATTGCAGCATAAGAGGTAAATGAATTATCGTGTCAAGTGAAAGCTAAGGATGGGTGAAAGTGGGCTGTATAAGAGTCCTATAAAGGAATAAACTCTTTTGCATTGATTGACAAATTAACTTTAATAAGAGCAAAGACATCTGGGAATTCTAAGAGAATATTGACTAATGTCAAAATAAACCCAGTTAAATCTTTTTTTAATCCATGATACTGAAGATTAGATTTGATCTACCTCCCTGTCCTTCCTTAAGGTTAGCTCATTGTATCAGTTGCCAGCTACTATGTTCCCCTTTCCTTTTAAGCATAAATTTGAAGACCTACAATTTTGTTTTAGTAACAGCTTTGGGGACTCACCCAAAGATTCTGGCTTCTTTAATTCCCTTTATTGGCCATACAGTTTAACAAGGAATCACCAAAAGATTAATTATATGCGTGTCTGCTGGTTTACATTGCTTATTTACGCTTTTTTGGCAGAGTGCATTCATTCGTCTAAGGCACTCATTCATTAAGTGCTGTTAGCTGGAATGCAGGCAGCACACACATTAAATCAGTCAACACATGTAGATGCAGTGGGTAAGAGACACCCGAATGCCTAGATTTTAGATTAAGGCCCAAATCAATAGGAAAGCCAGAAGCACATGAGATGAAGTACTGGCACAGCATAGGAGAAGTAGATAGACCAAGAACGGGACAAGCAGCAGTAATCCAGGTCTATACACAGGGAAAGAAACTTCGTCTGACATAGAGAATGAAGAATAAAGAGAGGCTGCAATTCAGAAAGCAGCGACACAGAGAGTTAAACAATGTCTGGAACAGGAATAGAAACCCTGAGGCTCTGGAACAGAAAACAGACCCAAATAGAATTGCAAGTTCTGAGATTGAAACATGGGACAAACCAGAGACTTGGGCCATTTTGTTGTAGGAAAAAAGACTTGGAATCGACACTAGGAATAGAAAAAAGGCTGATAAGAGGCACTGTAAGGGGAACAAAGCCTGTGGTTTATAGAAAGGAAAACTTGACTTGCTGAAAAAAAGAGTTCTGCTTGAAAGGTTCAGAGGATGCAGAGAAGTTAGTTGCAGTTGAAGAAGGTGTCAGAGCTGAAATTAGGAACAGGAGCAAAGACTTGGCTGGGGATATACTGAAGCAGAAACAATTTCAGAAGTGAGAACAGATATAAAGATACTGTGTAAGCTACAGAAGAGCAATCCATATCAGAAACATCTTCAGTAACACACTAACATCGTTTCAGTAGCAACAGACATTAGCAAACATTAATGCTAATTACAGTAGCACAGCCACCAGCAGAGTTAGGACACTTAAATACTATAAATAGTATTACAGAGGCACCTTCAAAACTAGGAAAAGTTGTCCCAGTAGAGCTGGTACCTACAAACCAAAAAAAAAAAAAAAAAGGCACCAATATGTTTAGCAGCAGTGATTATCCAAATAACCATGGCAGTAGCCTTGACAGCATCTAAGACAGGACAGACTGGCAGTCTGGCAATGCTGCTCTATACCAAACAATTTTTAGTTGGCCATGGCCAGTGTTCAGGCCCTGACTGACTCCATGTGAAGCCCTCATTTTTCCCACTGAGCCTTATGCTCAATTGTAGAATAATTTTTAGGCACTGTCCCACGCAACTGAAGTGAATGGGCTCAGCTCAAATTTGAGCCTTCTGTCTATTGACTCACACTGTCTAATTGATTCTATCACAAGCTGTTTCTATTGTTGACACGTCTCAGCAGTTACTCACACAAGTTTGTGGAACAAAGCACTTTTCAGACGCTCTCTTGTTTTCCCTCACTCATGGTTCCCATGTTGCATAATGTGGATCAGTGTGTTTTTATTAACATAGTGCAGTTGTCCTCCTCTCGATTCTTTGTAAGACTCAGATTCTATTGTAATATCATAAGATTTCTGTGTACACAATTTGCATGCCAATAGTTTTTTTGTAAGGATGTGCTCCTTTAGCGAATTCATTCTCCACATTGACAGTTTAAATCCTGACAGCTAACATGTCTAGAAAGAAGTACATTACTATAATTGTTTCTTAATACAGCAAGGCCTAATTTTGAATGTTCTGCTTGTTTTATAGCTTTATAGCTGCAAAATTGATTTTGGGACCAGGTTTTGAACTCAGGCATGCAGGTTTACCATACAGAGAATATATGAGAATATGAATACATATTGAAGCAAATAGATAATGTGCTTTTAACAAAGCGAATAGCAGTCTTTCCAAGGTTTACAGAGCAACAGGACGAGACTTGAGGTGTGCTTCTGGACTGGGATCCTGATGGACAAATCTAAAAAAAGGTGCAATGCAGATATGAGGATGTGACACCAGGTTTGTTGAACATGAACTTTTAGCATTAGGTTAATAAAACATTAATTTATTAAACATTTATTTATTCATCCTTATTAACTGCCTGGTCATTAACCATTGTGGTTTTTATTAGGATACCTTTTTGTATTTTTGGAGAATAAAAACAACTACATTTGTTAAAATATAATTCTGTAAACAGGACCAAAGCTATCAGTCAGATAAAGACAGAATTCAGAGATCATGCTGATAGTGTGGGCATTTCTGCAACTTTGTGTCTCTTTGTGTTTTTAAGTCTTTCTTCAGGCATTGTGGTCAGGAAAAAATTAAAAACAATTATGCCAAAACATTACTACAATACACCTTATGGTTTGGCCATGTGTTCATGTCATGTGGACCAGGGGAAATTCTTCTAATATCTGAAAACCCAGGTTCATAGGCCAAAGCACCTCCCGTGTTTGTGTGTGTACTTGTTCAGTATTTTCCGTGTCAGCTTTGATTTAGGTCTGTGAGAGGAACCCTTCAGCAGTGCAAACAATAAGCAGTGCTCAATGGAGGACAATGACTCATGTTTTATGAATGTTGGTGTTCATAAATTACACAGGGAGCATTTGTACTGTGGATGCAGTAAAATCTTCTGGCTCTAATGAATTAGCAAACTGTCTGTAGTAGTAACTGTATGCTAGAATATTGAGCCCTGGTATATCAGGCAACCTGATGTTTTTAGATATATTTTTGGTGAAATGATTACATAGGAAAGTATAATGTAAATAAAACATTTTCAGATTGTTACTAGAAATGGCCTCAGTAAAGAACCCTAGAGTAAGTTAGTGATAAAGATGTACACGCATGTGGGTTTTAACACAATGGACTGCCGAATTTGTGTTTTTGGATGATAGGAACCTGATACAGTCAGCAGTTATGAGTCTCCAAATGTACACGTTCAGTGTCTGAGTTTGTTTAGACATTGTATTGAGTTCAGAGCATACCTATGGAGGCTGCTGGAGTTGGACATGCTAATAAACTTTGTTGAGGTTCCTTGAACTAGCTGCTTGGGTGTTACCTAGCAACCATGGCTTACTGCATTGGGAATCTCTCAGCTTTATCAATTAAGGGCCAAGAGAGAGAGAATGAAAGAAAAAGAGAAAATGTGAGAGAGTGGGGAAAGTGAATGTGCTGTGAATCAGCAGACTGGAGGATCCCAGCTGTGTTGGCAGTGGTGCAGCAGATAATTGTGGGCTGTATGAATATGTCCATTGTAGGAAATTTCCCCAGTAAGGAGCAGGGTAATGTTCTACTTTAACATACTATTATGCAGATGTGAATATATAATACAGCTTGTCCTGCTGCTCGGTTACTAGTTGCTTCTTGCTTATTTGATTCGTTTCTCTTGCAAAAATGTAGTTTTTTTTTAATTCTTTGTGGGGTGGGTCTGATTAACGGTTGTATTTATTGAATAATGAGCCATGTTTACATGTTCATACTAACTTTCGCTCAGGGCATAACTAAACTAGGCCTGTGAGTTTTACAAATAGAAAACTTATAACCTATGTCAGTGGTCCCCAACTTTTTTAAACCACGGACAAGTTTCACGCGATTTTTTTTGCATGGGCCGGGGGAGAGTCACACGCATAACTAAACACAATATTGTGCACATTATATTACATACTGTATACATATTATATGATTTAATGATCAATTTAAGTATTAAATATATAATAAAAATTAGCTCAACTCACCACAATGCAAAATCAGTGGGAGCTTAATTTATGAATACATAGAAAAAAAAGACTGCAACTGAAACAGGTGAAGGGAAATTAGCATAGGCAGAATTGTTTAAAAATGTGAAAGTCAATAAGACAATAAAAGTCAATAAAATGGAAATAAAATAAGTAAAAACTTTTTATTATTTTTGTGTGGCCCGGTACCAAATGATCTTGGTGGTTTGGGACCTCTGGCCTATATGAAGTGGACTAGTTGTACCAATATTTATTATCAATAGTTGTTTAAAATGCCTGAAAACTAAGACTTCTGTTGAAAATACCTTGCAGTATTTTGGACAATGTAATAGTAGAAATCGAAATCTACCTATAAAATGTAACATTTTGGAACAGGTATAACCGTGGGTCATTTTTATCAGTGTTGCCTAATGATAACATCTAATTTATAATAAACTACCATATCCTGTCCAATTACAAATGATACATTATGTGACTTCCTCTAGTAAAAATCATTGCATCTCTAAATGTATGCACAAATATTACTTAAATATTACTATAAGGTCCTGGAAAAGGAACTGCTTCTGCCTTGCTTCATACCTGTATTATCAGGTCAGCACTGGCTTCATATTACTTAACTTTCATTTATCTAAATGATGTTTCCTGTGGCTGTATATTTATACGGTATATCTCATGCAGACTACAAGCAGGTGGTTGCAGGCACATGTTAGGAAAGACATCACTGCTGCTTTAAATTGCATCAGTAGTCCAGTAGTGGCTATGCTGTTCTCTGTTTGCTCATGCTACAGATAAAAGGGGAGTAAGGCCCTTTGTACAAGATAGATGACTGGAGGCAATCTCATTTAGGCCTGTCGATTGGGGATGGTGATTCCTTGTGCAGTAGCTGACTACAAGTCAGCAGGGCCTGACATCGAACAAAGCTGGAGCATGTACACAACGTACACATGTCCTCCTTAATCTCTTTCTTTTCTCTCTCGTAGAATTTATTTTTAAATAGTGCTGAAAGGTCACTTTCACTTCCTGTGTATGATAAAGAAATCACATGTCCTGAATAACTTTTCCTCTGTTTTTCCTTTCTTTGTTTTCTCTTTCTCCTCTCTCTCTCTCTCTCTCTCTCTCTCTCTCTCTCTCTCTATATATATATATATATATATATATATATATATATATATATATATATATATATATATATATATATATATCGCTCTCTCTCTCTCTCTCTCTCTCTCTCTCTCTCTCTCTCTCTCTCATGATATAACATGAATTGTTATTATTAATTAGAGGCATTTTAATTTTTTTTTTGCAGTGGATAAGACAAATGAGTATGTGTGTTTGTGTGTGTGTGTGTGTGTGTGTGTGTGTGTGTGTGTGTGTGTGTGTGTGTGTGTGTGTGTGTGTGTATGTGATGGGTCATTCAACTTTATCATTTCTCTAAACTAAATGTAGCCTAAACCTTTCTGTGCAATGTTGCTATTTATCCTCCACAGTAATCCCTCTAATACCTAATTACTGCATATCCCCCACCGCTGATGCGTATCAATGATACTTCATATGATTTACACTCCTGTGAGCTTAAATCAAACCTGACTGACACATTTACTCACTACCTCTGTGCTTTACAGTAAGTAATCATTGTACTCTATTTAATGGGGTTGGCTTTCCCAAACCGAAGAGACACATAACTCATGCTGTAAGCTTTATTTTGATTAAATGCATCTCAAATGCACATTTCTTTCGTATTAATAAGGCAGGTCTGTGTATAGTTCTGAGATCATGGCTCTCGTGTTGATTTGTGTAACTCCTAATGAACACCGCGTGGACGCCTCTGTGGACTTATAGCTGGGCAGGACTAGAGCTGATTTGTGTCCTTTAGCCTTGTTCATACATCAATCCGGAAAAATACATTTTCTAGGCTCTAGGCTGATGAGGTTGATGTAAAAGGAGGATATGCTGCTCAGGCCACCTTTCTGCTACCCCGACACACCGATTAGCGCATGTGAGAGTCAAGCTGTTGTACTCACCTTAATAGCTAAAAAAGTATTTAATCCTCGTGCTAAGTTATATACCTCTTGCCATATTGCTAGTGTGTGGTAATTAGGGTGGGGCCAAATGCTATACACATGTGTATATATATACACACACACAAACACACACACATGCCTGTGGGAGAGTCACAGCTACTTTCTGTAATTCATGTGACAGGATTTGGTACTGCAGTTAGTTGTTCTTCGATTTGATTGAAAGGAAAGACATGCTAACCAGTCCTAAACAAAACAACACACATCTTATGAGTATGACAACAGTGGTATAATTAAGTACAGTACAGTACAGTACAGTACTGTGCACTTTAGGAATGTGGTCTAAGGATTACAGTAGTGATAAGATCATACATTTCTATAGAGTACGTCAGTGTGATTTGTTTCAGCAACTGAGTAGCAGATAAAAGACAAAGCCGTTTTAAATGTGCATGTTTTATCTTCTGCCAGCTGATTAGCATTTACTGTTCCTGCCTGTGCAATGCTTATTAATCAAAAACAACATATTACTTATTCGATGCTATAATCACACAGTTCAGCTTTAACGTAATAACTTTTCAATGAATTTTCAGATCTACAAAGATCACCTGAGATTAAGACAACACAGGTCAGACATTATCCAGCTAGCAAACGTTTTCAAGCTAAACATCTCCACAATTACGCCTTTATACAAACCCCACATTAGGAATTGATCAGAATAGATAGATAGATAGATAGATAGATAGATAGATAGATAGATAGATAGATAGATAGATAGATAGATAGACAGACAGATAGATAGATAGATAGATAGATAGATAGATAGATAGATAGATAGACAGATAGATAGATAGATAGATAGATAGAATTATTTTTGTTTTCACCATCTTTAAAATCAGCTGTAGGGCTAAAAGCTTGTTGACCACTTCATCTTTGTAGGCTTTTTGAAAGAAAGATGCTTTATGCTTGTCACATGTATATTACATTGAAGTTCTTTTTTCACCTTTCCACAGAGACAGCCATTCTACAGCATCTCTAGGCCACAAAGGTTTAAGGGCCTTAAGAGTAGCAGTTTAGTGATACTAGGGCTTGAACCCCTGACCTTCCGATCAGTAACCCAGAGCCTTTAACCACTGAACTACGACTTTCTCTTAAAACATCCCAGTCTACATTTATTCCCAGCTTTTTTGTTTTTGCTGTAATAACCTCCAGCTTTCTGTGAAGGCTTTCCACTAGATTCAGTTAGTTCACAGTTAGTGTTCCAGTTCATCCAGGTGTGGTCAGGGCTCTGTGCTGGACACTTGAGATCACACCAAACTTAGAGAACAATGGTTACAGTGAAGTGAAACTGTAATATTATTGCATGCAAACCCATTCTGTACAGTTGTGTCACTCCAAACTTGTAGAAACAGTTTCGATCAGACCCACATATGGGTATAATAGTCAGGTTTCCACAACTTTTTGCCATGTATTGTATCTTTTGAATAAATATACTTTCTGTTCAAAAGTATTAGATTCCTTTCTTTTCTTTTTTTTACATTCTCAGTCTTTCTTTCCCAATCATTAGTTTGTCATTTACATGTAGTCATTTAATACTTAATGTTGGGTTTGATGACATTCATGTACTTTATCTGAGCTGATATAGACACATAAAAATAACTACTCTTACAGGATTGTCTTTGTGGCACACATCTTGACCAGGAACATCAGATTAAACAGCATTTTAATCCCATTCTAAACTCTAATATAGTTTTTATTGCCCTTTATGGTGTGTGGATGCTTGTTTTTGTGCTATAGGCTTGAATGATGAATCACCAGTTTTCTTACATTATGAATCTGGATCAATGTCGCTCTTCGGTTTATAACTTGACATAGCTTGGTGTGGCCACTTGATGGCATCTTTGTTGCCCTTACCAAATACAGGCATTATTTCTCCAGTGCCTGAATTGTGTTCATTTTTACTTCTTTCTATTTGTAACCTTTTTCATGCATTCCAAAATCCTCTGCTGCATAAACCTTCCATTATATATGTTTTTTTCTATTCAAACTATAAACACAAGGACAAACAGATAACTGTTACAACATGCCACTTTATTCACTGAATGCTCCAGTTGTGACCCAGTAATATATTCTGGATGTAAAGTTTGTGGTTTGTAACTTTTAATATAATGGCTGTTACAGGGTTGCATTCCTCACATTAACAGGAAAATAGAACCAAGAAATGGCTATTAGGTGCAGTATACACGTTGGTCCTGTGTTTCTTGAAGCACAAGTCTTGTAGTCAGATGGGTTCTCGATCTCCCCCTTGTGGCTGAATTGTAGTACAGCATCACAATAGACATGATTGATTAATGCCCTTGAACCAAACGCAAGCCAACAGCATAAAGTGCACAAGTACTCAGGTATGAAGCTGGCAAAAGGGATTTAAATAGTTCTTTCTCAGCCAGTAAATGGCACTGTGTCATGTATAGGGTTTTATTATATGAGCAAAGATGGCTAGTTCATAAAACAAAGTAATAACAATATTATGCAAAAATAATTCTGTTTATTGTGTGTTATATAAACAGTTCCTGTTATAAAAATACATTACAGATTTTATAGGTTTTGTACAGCCTTTGGACAGAGTTCTCCTTTTGTTTTTGTTACGAAAAACATGGAAGAAATCACTGTAACTGCACAGTGAATTGGTTAATACTGGGTAAAGCAGCCGGGTTGCTTTGATGCGGAAGCTTTTGCTGTCATTATGTAAAAAACATAGGAGAGGAAAATTGTGTGCTGCTGCTCTGATCCTGGATGGAACAGACCATAATAGTGGCAAATTGTTTGTCATTCCTGAGCCAGCGATTCTAGCTTATGGAATCGTTGCTTTAAAGCCTTATGCAATTCCGAAAAGGCCTTGAAGTAATGCTTGTATTCAGTATAGAGCTTGTAATTTGTCTATATTCAGGTGGCACATCTGTAAATGTGTCTAGTTTTATTACAAATGACAAAGCTGATATCCACTAGTTTGGTGTATAAGCATACAAATTTGACAGTATTAAGGTACATAAATAATTCTCCCCTGTCATCTTTTGTATTTTGAGCTGAAGCTCTGCTGAAAGCTCTTATGGGAAGTATACCGGTGTTGAATATGCACAAGTTGCTACACAAACACCAGCTGACACGAAGCAGATTTTCTGTTCTTTTCATATTCACATCCTACAGTCAGGAATAGAGATTGTGAGGTGTGTTGAGAAGGTCACATGACATGTAACATATGAATAAATTAATGAATGAAAAATCTATAAAAAAATATGAATAAAATCGTCTAAATCAACCACACAATTGAGTATCTGATTGGGCACTATATTTTCAACTTCTTGGATTTTTTCCTCACAGAAGATGTGTTTGAATATCAGTAATACGTATAGGGATACACCAGCCTATTTCTATATGTTCCTATGTATAGGATGCAATATAAATTCCTCCTTTTAGCCAATCAGTGAATCCATGAAAATTCTCCAGCTTCTCTTAACTCCTTGACGTTCACACACAACCTGCCTTCTAACCCTCTTCTTCTGTAATATGACCAGAATGGGGGATCGGCCTTCTGTTCCAAAGCACCTCACCTGTGCAACTCCCAGATTTTCATTTGTTCTTAATAACTGCTTGGATTCTATTTTTAGAAACGAAACCAACTACATTTGTTAGAAACTAACACAACTATCCCTCACACATATATTGAAGCAATAATGATCTCAAGTGTGTAGCTGAGAACCTGTTATGCTGCAAATGGTGCCATTATATTAATGTATATTTTGACAGTGTTTTCTTAGGGTATAATAGTACAGAAAAAAAAAAAAAAAAAAAAAAAAAAAATATATATATATATACACACACAGTGGAACCCGCTTATCTCGCCCTCGGTTACCTCGACAACCCTATTAAGTCGACGTTTTTGAAGTGGAACCGTCAAATTCTCGCTTTTTCTAAGCATTTTTTATCGGTTATGTCGACTTTTTTTATGTCGCAGAACCCTAATATCTCGAGCACAAGGGGGGGGGGGGGGGGGTTTGCCATTTAACATCGCTTATCTCGGTGCAGCCGCAGAAGAACTCGCGGAAGTGGCGGAAAAATCAAGGCTTACAGCTGCTACAGGTGTTGTATTGTATACTGGTGAATCTCTGCTGTTAGTTAGTGCTAGTGTTCGTAGTGTTAGTAGGGGCGCGGCACGGCTTTGGGAAGAAAAGCGCAGCCGTTGAGAGAGTGCCGGTGGGAAGACACGTACCGGGATACGCATGCGCGATAACAACGACCGCCGTGAACCAACATATACCAACAATAACGGACAGTGAGAGTGTGGAAGTTTAAATAGGAGCTGGTGATGATGATAAACGAGCACCATATGTGCGCGATTGAAGCCGCGGGAGCTTCAGAGAAAGCGGCCGAGAAAGCACCTGACACGCTGAAGGGGGCCGAAGGGGGCGTGGCAGGTGGATTCCTGACAGATAAACATGTACTGTATGTATTTTTATAGCATGCCTTCATCAAACAAATCGCGGCAACGCTGTTGTGTAAAAAACCCCTTTAAAAACACGTGCATGCACATTCTCATTTATTAACGCACATCATGTACATAAAGAAATTTCAAGCACGTTAATATATTGCCGCCATTTTGATTTTCGTTTATCTCGATCATCGGTTACCTCGATGCTTTTTGGCGACCCCCTAGGACATCGACATAACCGGGTTCCACTATATATATATATAAAACAAACATAAAAAAAAAAAAACTAAAAAAAAAAACTGATTGACTCTTTAGTCAAAGCCCACTACATGTTTAAATGTGTTTGCAGCACATGATATGTTATCTGGAATACTAAATGATACATATACAGAGAGTGGGAGTGTTGTGATATATAGATTTTGGATTTGAATTTGGATGATGATGGCCTGAGAATGAATGGTAATCATGTGTGTGCTTAGAATTTAAACATATTTAAAAGCTTATTACGGCTGGAATAACCACTGCAGTTACATTCTCCTTGTTTTTCAGACTTGTCTGGTTTTGGCAACGCTTTGTCTCTCTCTGATTGCCTTGATACAACACTAAACTAGATTGAGTTCAGCAAAACATTAAAACAGATTATTGTAATGCTGTAATATAATGTATACATAGCGCTTGGTTTCAGATCAGTACTCTAGCCCACGGACAGCACAAGATATTGTCAGGTTTACATACATACAGCCGTATTAGTAATTGGTTGCTTACTGTTTTTGCTAAATAAAATGCAGATTTGGTTGAGGCCTTTCACATTTACAGTTTAAACCCTGTTTGGAGTATGTGTTGTGCTGCTGCAAGGTGATGCAACATTCAGGACGTTCTGAGGCTAGTGGAAATTTTGTTCTTTGCACTATGATATTTGTTTTATGATATTGGTTATGATTGTCACTTCACTAGTTGTCATGAATGTTAATGGCATTTCAGCCTCCAGGTTTTTTCGAAAAGCTTTTCTTCATTTTATTATTTGTATTTGTTCTTTCTTTCTTTCTTTCTTTCTTTCTTTCTTTCTTTCTTTCTTTCTTTCTTTCTTTCTTTTCGTTTCTTCCTTCTAAATATAATTTAATTTTATAAACATATATGGTATAATTTTTTTTTTTCAGTTCACAGTGTAGTCTAACTGACTTAATGCACATTTTCCACTAATTGCAGCACTTTCTCAGTGTCTCTAAAAGCACAAATGCAAAAAATTAATAGCACCTTTGAACAACGGCAAGTCAAATTCATTTTCATCACCTGCTTTTTACACACTACAAATTTAATGTCACAAGTGGCTTCTTTTAGCTAAAGCTAAAAGCTAAAAAGGCAAGGTTATGGAAGAATAATCATCAGGAGACATTTGATGACTTTAAATTGCTTCCTTTCATTTTATTTCTTCGAGTCTGGCAGTTTCATTGTGTTACAATAGCATTTTCTGCAGACATTGAATTGGAACTGCAAGATATGATTTTTCACTCCTAATCTATTGCTTTTTAATATCAATTTCTGTAAAGATTTCTTACTTCACTGTAACTATAAAGTTAGGTGTTTATTTATTTGGTTGGTTAGTAAGTTTGTTGTCCACAAAGTGGAAATCTGTCTATGGCTCTACCATACAGCTGTCACACATGGATGTCAAGAGAACTATAATAATATTACAAAAATGCATAACTTTTTAGCCTGATCCCTGAGCTTTTTTTAATTTACATTTTTCTGCCTTTCCACTTTTTCAACTGCCATTGTGTTAATATTATGCAAAAAGCCTCATATAAAATTGTACATTCTTAAATCAACATAATAGATACTGTATATATGGAGATTATATGCTAAATATCGAGACTTTTGTAATGAAGCATTTGCATCTCAAGCACTTAAAACTGAGTGTATATTTCTTTCTGAATGCAGGTACAGTAGTAGGTTTAAGGAAATCAGGCAACAATTACCTCAATCTTGTGTCATCTTTGTGACACACACAAGCATACACACACCATGTCTCTTTACCAAAAATCCCAAAGGGAAAAGGCTGATCAAAGATTGCTTAGTGTTAATGGGGTCAGTTGTAATCAGTTCTGTCCTCATCATCTCATTAGCTCATAATAAGCCATGTGCAACAGCCACACCTTCTCAAAATGTCTGCTCATCACACTCGGCTATTCTGGAGGCTTCTGTTAATTCAGTCTGTTGGTTTCCTTCCTTTTCCTATTACTGAGTCTGAATGACTTGCACAGAAATGTTCTGGATAATTTTATTCTATTTTTCATGCACAAGCATTGTTTCTGCTTGAGATCATACCTGTGAAAGAGAGAGAGAGCGAGAGAGAGAGAGAGAGAGAAAGAGAGAGAGAGAGAGAAAACATTATCTTAAACATACTGTGTCAGAACTGCCAAATGTAAAAAAAATAAGAATGAAAGGTTCTCTGTTTATTGCAATTCTCTCTCTCTCTCTCTCTCTCTCTCTCTCTCTCTCTCTCTCTCTCTCTCTCTCTAAGATTGTATGTGTTTGTGTGAGTTGATGTGCGAGTCCTGTAGCTCTGTGCTCCTCTTCAGCATTTATTTCACTCGACTCTATTTGATTACAGCCGGTACAGGAAGCAGGCTGCATGTGCACACTGTGGCGCGTCGGTGCAGTATAATCCAATAGAAAAAAAAAGCCAGAGGCTTTACTTCCTGTGCATTTGCTTATCTCCTCATTGTGCAGGCTAATTTGTGGACTAATTGGAATACTGTGCAGTAAAAAGACAAGAGAGCAAAGATTATAAAATATGTTCTGCATCATCATTTGAATGTCAGGGAATCAGCCTCTGGTAAACTGGGAGAAGAATTCTGTTTAAATTCCTCTTCAAGGTTCTTCGTTGTCATTTTGTCCTTCATAATGTCACATCATTTTTTGACAACTTTTAATCCTGGAATAATAATCTGTCTTTGATCACCAAAGGCACCACAGCGTGTTCGAATGGCTACAATTTTGTTCTCAGGTGAAGGTAAATGAAGCCTTGTCACCTGAATCAAATGTACATTTCCCTTCCCTTGGGTTTTCTCTTTTGGCCCAGTGAGAGCGTTTCATGTCTCCTGGGCTTCTACTACAGGATTAGAGTCACCGTTTCTCTATCTCTCACGCACACACAGGGAAAAAAATGGGACTTTCCAGGAGAGGCATCAGCTACTTGATATTCACAGCTCTGTACAGGGCTTCTCTTTTTATGCTCTGCTGCTGACGGGACACTTTCAGAGACTGCATACTTAAAACAGGATCAAAGGATAGAAAGACATGGGCTGAATTCCAAAGCGCACTCAGGCTCCCAGTCTGCCAGGGAATTAAATTCAGGAAAAAACCCTCTCATGCTTCCTCTCTTGCTTGCTCACTTGCTCAGGCCCCATGCTGTGGGTAATGGATTGTAATATGTGGTCATGGAGCACTGCTCTCTTGCTTGTGTTGTGACTGTACAGTTAGCTGAGGGCATATTGGTCATTCCAGTCTGAGGTAAAACAGCAGGGAGGCCTCTTAGATTGAAACGGCATTTTAGTTTATAAGGGAGTTAACATTTGTTTAAGGTATTTGTGTGTTGCACAATAGTGACTCTCAGACATTTGCGCAGCTGGGATATGAGAATTATAGCATGTTCCCCAGTAAAAGATTATCATTGTTTAATTATCTTCAGCACCTGTTTTATCATGGTCATGGTTGCAGAAGGCACTGGGCATGCTATACCACTCCATCAGTCCTTCTAGCACCTTGTGCACACACATACACACATTCATTTTCACCTATGGTACTTTAACACAGTCAGTTCATCTACTGGCATGTTCATAAGAGGTTTGGAGCGAACTGGAAAACCCTGAGGAAAACCCACATAAACACACAGAATTCCACATAGGTAGTAAGCCGAAGAATGAACGCACAATGGAGGATTGGGACAGCAACTTGTACATGCACAGTTTTCTAGACTTATCATGACTTCCTGTGCATCTCACAGGATTAGTTTGCATTTTAAATGATAATAAAAAATGAAGTTGGCTGAGTGTAAACATTTATTTACATTTATAATCCTTCATTTGTGATTTAGATGAAGTTTTATTATTTAGTTATTGGTCAGTGTCGGATAAAATTCCTGTCCTTGAGTAAAAATACAAATGCTTTGTTTAAATATAACTCCAGTAAAAGCAAAAAGTACTCATTTTACATTACTATTTGAGTTGAACATTAAAAGTTGTTGTTTTTGAATGGACTTGAGTGTCAAAAGTAAAAAGCTGATCTATCCAAATTATATTTTAATCATTTAATCAATTCAGTGATTCATTCCCCATGTAAGATAAGTTAAAGGTTTTGTATTAAAAGACACAGTGAGAAAATCCTTACTCTGTAGAAAGACTTACCAGAACCTTGGTCTTTTGGTTTTCTGCAGGTTTTTATTGAACACAATATATATATATATGTGGGCACATCAATAAAGTAAGGAACAGCATGTTTTTTTTTCTGAAATGTGGTAGAGTAAAAAGATTACAATGATTACAATAATACAGTAACATTTTCTAAACTCTAAAATGCAGTAGCAAATTACATATGTTTTAAAGGCAGCTGTTAAATGCAAGAAGAAATGTGCTCAAGTAATTGCTAAAGTTTGTGGCTTCATCATGACTGTTAAATCTCATAAGTGTTGTGGGTGTGTGGCTCTATTAGTGCTTCATGTAAAACTACCTTACAATACAGTACAGTATAATGCCACTCACCATTATTTTTTCATTCGGATGCTGAAGAGTGAAGAGAGACTTAAAAATGCACAGAAACTAACCACAGACTTACAGATACTAGTATTGTTAGCTATAGTAGTGAATATTTGAATAAATAGATCGGATGGCAAATGAAGAGGGAGAGGGATCTTTTAAAGAGGACAGATTAAGGGGAAACAGGTGCAGTTGATTAATAGGAGGGAGAGGCTAAACGAGAGTGTTCAGCGTTAGAGGGGGGTGTGACTGGTGGTTCTCTGACAAGTACTATACTGTTATAGTATACCCTATGCAATTATTGTGAGCAAAACTGCTTACTGCTGTGCTGAAGAGTGTGTAATTGAATCAATATTGGACCACTGTTACTTTTATATAATGGGTGTACAAACCAAGAAATAAATATAAATGAATACTTAGTATGGCTAAATATTTTTCTAAATTTATGATCTGTTAATAACAATAGTTTTTTCAAAAAGAATTTACAGCTGGATATAACTTGATATGTCGCTAGGCAAGGCAACATATAAGCTGGTAAGTGCAATAATGGTTTTATTGTAATGATCTTTTGCTAGAATTAAAATATATTTTAAAGCAGAGTGATTTAACCTGTGAAATGGTGCAATGTTCTTTCACTACTTATCAGCACTCTTGGAACACTGCTTGTACAATCAAATTTGTGGACTGGAACTAACTGCTGAATAAAAAAGTGCAGTGTGCATGGCTACTAATTCTTAGCTTCCTCATATGGCTGCACTTGGAAAACTTTAATGTGTTTATTAGCATAGCTTTTAATGTTAGAATGTGTGTTTAAAAGGGTGCATGTTGTAATTAGTGTCACCTAGAGCTTTGCATGATGTTTAATTTTAGTTGAGTTTTCCGAATCCAGTTCCCCACAGACTCACCGAGTAACTTGAATCATATTTAATGTGTACCAGAAATATCTGCAAACTCAAATGCATTCTCGAGATTTATTTGATACATTAGAAATTTGTCAATTTTTTCTATTTTCGAACTACAAATAGTTCAGTGTGTCAGAATAGTGTGTTTAAATGTGACTTCCTGTAACACACGCAAAATTGTATTTTGCATTTAGAACAATATTTGTAAGATTGATTTGCCAGATAAATGAATGCAAAAAAGGAAGCTGTGAGTTTCTATCATGACCTAATTTGGAAATAAGTAGACCACATAATTTGTAAGAGTCATGTCTTAGGATAGATCACTAGAACTTTAGCCATTGCATGGTAAAGATACACAGCAGTGAAATGCAGTTTCGCATGATGGATACATCTGACTGTATCCGTCAACCTGTCCATCACCACTGCAAACTGAAAAGGGCTTAGAGACGATCCTTGATGCAGTCCAACCTCCACCTTGAACTAGTCTGTCGTTCCTACTGCACACTTCACTGCAGTCACACTGTCCTCATACATGTCCTGCACCACCCTCACATACGTCTCTGACACACCAGACCTTCTCATACAATACCACATCTTTTCTCTTGGCACCTTGTCGTACGCTTTCTCTTAATTCACAAACACACACTGCAACTCCTTTTGATCTTCTCTATACGTCCCCATCATCATCCTCGAAGCAAATAATGTATTTGTAGTGCTCTTCCTCGGCATAAAACCATAATGTTGCTCATAGATGGTCACCTCTTCTCTCAGCCTGGCTTCCACTACTCTTTCCCATAACTCCATGGTGTGACTGATCAACTTTATTCCCTGTAGTTACTGCAGGTCAGCACATCTCCCTTATTCTTAAAAACTGGTACCAGCACATTCCTCAGGCATCTTCTAAACATCTCTATGCTTTTACCGGTATGTCATCTGGTCCAACCGACTTTCCACTCTTCATCCTCTTAATCGCTGCTCTCAGTTCCTCCTTTCTAATCCTATCAACTTTCTGCTTCACCATCTCCACACCATCCAACCTTCTTTCTCTCTCATTTTCCTCATTGATCAGCTGCTCAACATACTTCCTCCATCCTCTCAACACACTCTCCTCACTAGTCCTTTGCAGCACATCCTTTCCAGCTTGGTCCCTCTGCCTGGCCAATCGGTACAAATCCTTTTCTCCTTCCTTTGTGTCCAACTTATCATACAGCTCATCACATGCCTTTTTATTAGGCTTTCACCACATCCCTCTTTACCTGCTGTTGCATCTCCTTGTACTCCTGCCTACAATTTCCACCGGTACCATGTTGGCTAACGATACCTGTGGCGGTCGTTGGTAACCCGGGCCTCGACTGATCCAGTATGAATTTCGGATTTGTGATCTGAACATTTGATTTGGCACATGTTTTACGCTGGATGCCCTTCCTAATGCAACCCTCCCCAATAATCTGGGCTTGAGACCGGCACTAAGAGTGCACTGGATTGTGCAACCATAATAGCTGAGTTAACAACCAGAAGTGCAAATCATAGAATTGTGCAAATAAATAAGTAAAAACATGTACAACAATATATAAGTTGTCTGTGGAGAGTATGTGCAGAAGCTGTTGTGGAAAAAAACGTAAGAAATTTATATTGATTACATTTATCTGTCAAAAACACCTCGTCTTTTAATGTTTTTGAGACACATGCGTGTTTCTTTTGATTTTATTCAGCAAACTAGTTACAAGGTAAAAATGCAAGAATTGGACAGTGAATGAGAAATGTCTGTGAACAGTGTCCAAACTTGACATTATTTACTCTAACAGAAGAACTTATATAAGACAGAAAACAGGAGAGATGATGTTAGCGGACTGCCACACATCCACCATCAAACATGTTAGAAGCTGGTTTAGAGATGTTTTAGAGCAAAAAAGTTTGGAGAATTATTCTAGGTGAAAGGAATAATGATCCAATATGGCTACCATTCCATATTCAACACCTTGAAATTCAATTTGGACTGCGGCTAATTACAACCAATTTTACCATACTTTGCACATGTGCTCTTGGTCTTGTTAGTTTGGAGTTTGTTGCACAAAAGGTACATGCAGGTGTCTCTCAAAAGAGAAAAAATTTCTGGGTGTATGCATGTATGTTTTAGGGATGTAACATACACAAAGTTCACAGTTCGGTAGGTATCTCTGTTTTTAAGTAACGGTTAGATTTCGGTACAGTTAGGGGGAAGAAATGCATTAACATGCAATGCATTTTATTAACACAGTATATTATAAACATTTCTGAACATCAGCATTTACATTTTTAAAACAATTCTAAATGAAATGCCTTATTTAAATAATAAATAATATTTAATAAATTTTATAAAAATAAAATTGAATAAATCAAATTAATGCAATAATTGTTTTAATGCTTATTGATTAAATATAGTAATCAAATAATTTGATAAATAATTAATAAATATAATAAAATTCAATAAATGGAAAAATGTTATTAAATAGTTTACAATTGTTAGATGTGTAATACAGATGTGTTTGTGTGTGTGTGTGTGTGTGTGTGTGTTTTACATTTTAAATTATCATTTTTTTTTTAAGACATGATCTACTAAACTACTAATTATTTCAGCATACTTTAACTTTAATGTATTTATTCCTTTCATCCTTTATTAATTCACATCCTGACATTCTGGAAGCTGGACATAAAACGCTTAAGAATCTATAGCACTTGAATTAGCCTTGTTTTTTTTTCTTTTTTATTTAGCCCTGTTCCTGGTTGGGGTAAGCAATAAGCTAGTGCTATGGATTCTTTAGTGTTTTAATGCATGCACAAAACAAATCTGTATATATATATATATATTTATGTTGTGTATGTTTTCAAGTTTAATAATTATAAAAAGTGCAAGGCGAAGACTAAACAAACTTGTGGTCCGCCACTTTATATGTTCCTGAGAAAACTCAGATTTTGTTCAGCACATAAAACGAATTGCATTTGGTACATGTGTACCGAACCGAAAGCCTTGTACCAAAGAATTTTGGTACGAATATGTGTTCTGTTACACCCCTTGTATATATGTATATAAAGACCTATGCGAGAAAATGAAAAATAAGAATATGTGCAAGATGTACTGTATGTCAGACATTATACAGACATTATACAGTAAGTAGATATAATTATGTATGCATGTACTATATATGTGAGATATATAAATTGTATGTCTCCTAATGGAACCTTTAAAGGTTCAAGAGTTGTTTTTTGTGGTACATGTCTTTATGTAGCACCACAGCCATTGGTTGGCAAGAACACAGTGAAGTGTAGCAGCAGAACATATGCAGCAAAATATACTGCATTTAACTTTTTCATGTGACGATTATAAGCAAGAGCCATTTATACCAAAAGGCACAAATATAGCAAGAGTTAACATTTTACAAGCAATAAACCAATTTTAATGCATAGTATTATCATGCACTAAGTATTTCCTGAAAATATTCTGTTTTAGTTCTGTGTTTATCATTATCTTGTTGTTTTTATGTTTTCTTTTCTTTTTTTTCTAGTTTTGTCTTATCACTGACATATATCAATGATGCTTCATTCATTAGCTTCAATTAGGTCACATTTGCCATGTTTGTTCGTGTAATAAGATTTCTTGTTGATATTTAAAGGTCAGGTAAAATGGCAAAGCCTTCCAGCCCAATCCTTTACTGCTTATTGATCAACAAGAGCCTTTTTTACTTCAATTTAACCTTAAACACAGACAACAATCAGGTGCTGATTTCATATGATAAATAATTCCTATTATATCACAAACGTTTTGTCACGCTACAGTTTATAAATTTTTTTTTGACAATTCTCAAATAAATGCACTGGTTACCATTTTTCTTAGGTACTTTAAGGGGTTATGCAATCATTTAGATCAAATTTCACTTGTGAAAGAGCTTCTTATTCTTGCAATGTTCTGGCAGGGGAATGGCATTCTATTGTACAACATACTGTAGGTAGAGGGACTGAGGAAGCCTTTCAGTTTAACTATTTATTAAGAGTGTGTTCTGTCCCTGAATGAAGCACTCGACCTTTCTCACCACTTTTCACATCTTATTTTTTTCCCTTTTTTTTAATTGAGTGATTTTGATATCATGTTATTAACAATGTATTTTCCCACTCTAGTCTACCCTTTCACTGAATAGATATGAAATTCAGCCAAGTCTTATTGCACCAAGTATAAGGCTCTTTTCATCACTTATTAATCCAGTCTCTGTAAGATGTCTGTGTATGCCTGGAGGTTAAGACCATGACATTTCAGCACAGTTGATTAAATCCTATAGATTTTGCCCCTTAAATTTTTACCAAATCATTATACTGATTGCATTAGGAGCCTGCCCTTATTGCTGACAAATTTACAACAAGCAACTAAAACGCAAATCGTTCACATTAACTGTTACTAATGCTGTAATGAAACATGAAGTTAGTTATGAAGTTCTGATAATTGCTCTAACATGTAATGTTGCATCTCTCAGTTAAGGAGCATTATTTCCTGACTAGCATTTTGGTGTATTTTACAATCCATTTTTTTACAATCACTTTGGCAGTAATTAAATTT